>OX463846.1:30478312-30861175 GCA_949825065.1 Odontocerum albicorne
GATCGTTTGAAATTTTAAATGTATAATAGTGACATCTATTAAGTGATTATTTGACTTCAAAAATCGATTTTTTTGCCAATGTTAATATTGTATTATTTTTGTTTCTCCTTTTGCTACAAATGAACGAACGACAGCAGTTACATTGGAAGATTCATCTAGCGAGGGTTTTTTTGAATATGTACAGAAAAATACAAATTTTGTAATTTTTTATTAAAAAATAAATCGCTCTAGAATATCTAGAAATATGTAATATATCACCTATTGTACTAAGTGGTTTAATAAAGGCGTAAAGCAAGGGTGTGTGATGTCACCCATGTTGTTAAATTTATATAATATATATATGTATATATATATATATATATATATATATATATATATATATATATATATATATATATATATATATATATATATATATATATATATATATATATATATATATATATATATATATATATATATATATATATATATATATATATATATATATATATATATATATATATATATATATATATATATATATATATATATATATATATATATATATATATATATATATATATATATATATATATATATATATATATATATATATATATATATATATATATATATATATATATATATATATATATATCTTTATCTTTATCTGCCCTTTTTCTACCCATTGCTGAGTGAGGGCACCCCTATGACTTAAATTTTGGACTTCACATCTGTTCACCGGTTGTCTTAGTGAAACCCGACAGGTTTTGTCATATAAGGGTAGTGGCTACCTCCGTTTTCTGTCTGCCGTACAGCTTTGGAGGACACCTAGTGATTTTGTCTCAGCATGAAATGCTTCGATTTTAACCATATTGGTACACTTGGTGTGGTATTAAAATGCTGGAAAGAAAGAATTATTAGTACATGCATTAGTAGCCTCAGTAGTTGAGAGCATAGATATTATTTTAAAGTAGTAATTTATTTTCGAATGAATTAGCATAAAAGTTTGTGAATATGTCGGGTTCAGGTTTAGATTTACTTGTTGGTCGTTTTGTTTGGTTTAAATCTTTATTGTTCTTCTGTGTCTTGGTTTGACCGCTGCTGGGTAAAGGCGCTTTTCAAAGATTTCCATATCTTGCGGTCTCTCGCCTCTCTTTGCCAGGTCACGCCTGCGAATTTTACGAAGGGTCTGTCCCATCTGTTTTGAGGTCTTCTCCTCGGTCTGATTGTTTCTCGTGGTATCCAATCTGTGCTCTTTTTAGTCCATCTATTGTCTTCCCTTCTCACCACGTGTCCTGCCCATTCCCATTGACTTTTGAGTATTCTTTCCATTATGTCTGTGACCTTCGTTTGGCTTCTTATCCACGTAATTGTCTTTCTATCTCTTTTTGTTATCCCCAGCATACTTCTTTCCATGCTTCTTTGTGTAGTGACGAGGCGCTGTATTATTTTTGAGTTAAGGGTCCACGTTTCACAGCCGTATGTGAGTACCGGGAGGATGCATTGATCGAAGACTTTGCTTTTTAGACATAACGGGAGATTTTCTCTGAAAACTCTGTTGTTCCTTCCAAATGCGCTCCAGCCCATTTTTATTCTTCTGTTAATTTCATTGATCATATTGCCGTCTGCTGATATTTGTTGTCCTAAATATATATAGTGGGGGACTTCTTCTAAGGCTATGTCGCCAATCTTAATTTGTCTCGTTGATGCACGTGTATATTGGTTGAACATTACTTTGGTTTTAGCGAGGTTCATTTTTAAGCCCACTCGATTGCTGGCTAAGTTAAGCTCTTGAATCATTTTTTCCAGTTCTTCTCTTGTTTCGCTTAGTAGTGTGATATCATCTGCGAATCTCAGGTTAGAGAGATATTCGCCATCGATCTTTATGCCCATACCTTCCCAGTTTAAGGTTTTAAATATTTCTTCTAGTATAGCTGTAAAGAGTTTGGGTGACATCGCGTCTCCTTGTCTTACTCCCTTTGTAATTGTTATTTCCTCTGTTTTTTCTGGAAGATGCACCACTGCTTTTGCTTCTAGGTAGATATTTTGTATTATTCTTATGTAAGCCGGTTGTATTCCTTGTTTCCTGAGTGCTTCAAATATGTATTCGTGTTTTACAGAGTCGAATGCTTTTTCAAAGTCTATGAAGCACATGCTTAGGGGTCTTCGATATTCATTCGATGTTGCTATTACTTGCCTCATTGTGTGTATATGGTCCATTGTACTATATCCACTTCTAAATCCAGCTTGTTCTCTTGGTTGCATATCGTCTAGCTGTTTTTGTATTCTAGTTGTTATTATTTTTGTAAATACTTTGTAAATGATTGGCATGAGACTGATGGGTTTATAGTTCTTTAAGTCGTTTTTGTCTCCTTTCTTATGAAGGAGAATCACTTTTGCTGTGTTCCATTTTGTGGGAATTTTCCCGTTGTTAATGCAGTGTGTCATTATTTTTGCTAAGATGGGATATATTTCATCTTCTGCTGCCTTAAGAATTTCTATTGTTATATATATATATATATATATATATATATATATATATATATATATATATATATATATATATATATATATATATATATATATATATATATATATATATATATATATATATATATATATATATATATATATATATATATATATATATATATATATATATATATATATATATATATATATATATATATATATATATATATATATATATATATATATATATATATATATATATATATATATATATATATATATATATATATATATATATATAATATATATATATATATATATATATATATATATATATATATATATATATATATATATATATATATATATATATATATATATATATATATATATATATATATATATATATATATATATATATATATATATATATATATATATATATATATATATATATATATATATATATATATATATATATATATATATATATATATATATATATATATATATATATATATATATATATATATATATATATATATATATATATATATATATATATATATATATATATATATATATATATATATATATATATATATATATATATATATATATATATATATATTATATATATATATATATATATATATATATATATATATATATATACATATATATATATATATATATATATATATATATATATATATATATATATATATATATATATATATATATATATATATATATATATATATATATATATATATATATATATATATATATATATATATATATATATATATATATATATATATATATATATATATATATATATATATATATATATATAATATATATATATATATATATATATATATATATATATATATATATATATATATATATATATATATATATATATATATATATATATATATATATATATATATATATATATATATATATATATATATATATATATATATATATATATATATATATATATATATATATATATATATATATATATATATATATATATATATATATATATATATATATATATATATATATATATATATATATATATATATATATATATATATATATATATATATATATATATATATATATATATATATATATATATATATATATATATATATATATATATATATATATATATATATATATATATATATATATATATATATATATATATATATATATATATATATATATATATATATATATATATATATATATATATTATATATATATATATATATATATATATATATATATATATATATATATATATATATATATATATATATATATATATATATATATAGCAAATGTGATTGGCAGGCGTATGAGAAGAAGACGATGAAAATGTGTTTGGATCGAGTGAATAATATCTTGAAAGAAGGAAACGTAGAAATTCAGAAAAATAATAGAAGTTATATAAAAATGCATGAATACAGAAATTCAGGGAAATCTTAGAAGTTATATGAGAAAATATTGATGTAAAAAAGGCTAAGAATGTGTGTCGAGATAAGAAAGTCTGACGCTATGTTCTCTCTATCTATCCCAACAGGGAAATAGCGTGATGGCATATTTTTGTGTATTACACATTTATTAATAATTTTGAAAGGAAATAGTTTTTTTATATTGTAATGTTTTAAATAACGTCGATATTCGAGATACGTTTTTTTTTTCTTCGGGTTATAATCCTAGGATTGGTCTGCACCAAGCACTCGATCCCTCTACTCATATCTGTCATCCGCCAGTCTCTTCATATCCTGGTAGCACCACAGCGTACATCCCAGATCACCAGGTCCATGTAGCTATATCTAGGGCGGCCTCTATGGTTATTGCTCTAAATCATTCCCTTGACGATGGTAAGGAGCAGGCCTGGGTGCCTGATGTTATGGCCTATCCAACTGGATGTTGGGCAACTCTATTTAGGAGTTGCCTTGTTTCTCCAGCCCCGCTCAATACCTCGTCGTTTCGGATGTGATCTGACAATGGACCCTGCCATGCGCCTGTAGCACCACATCTCAAAGGCAGCCAGACGCCCGGACTCGCTCAGGCTGATGGCCCACGTTTCGCAGCCATACAGCAACACACTCCAGACAAGAGTTTTCATTAAATTCTTCCTAACATTTATATCAATGTTAGGAGATTTAAATATTGACTTCAAATTAAGAGGTCCAAAAGAGATACGTTATGAAATTAATAAACAAATTTATAAGGTAACACTTTTCAGGTTTATTTGAAAGATATTCTCTATTTATTTTATATCTACAATTTTATAAAGTAAAAATTTTCTTGCAAAATGTTTACTACACCTTTTCTATCACATACTTGAAAGCAATTAATTTGGATTAACGAAGAAATGAGGGTGTCTAGTGAGAATACAAAACTATGAATAATTTAACTCAAGTGTATTTTTACATAATCAATGCTTAATATACCAGTATTGAAATATTTTGAGTTGTATAATTCCCTTAAATAACGAATCAGGTCCTCCATAGGACTTGTTTTAACAAAGAAAAAAATCTGTTCGATTTAACTTATAAAAAGAAAATCCTAAACAAACCAAAATATGATGAGTCAGAAAATTTAAAACAATTTTACAAAATTATTCTTATTCATCGATTCCATTTAAACTTTTTGATACCACAACGGACACGAGTATAATTACTCTAGGTAAAGCTGGCGTCTCACAATTAAAGATACGGTTTTTTCCTATCAAAATTTGAACACATCGTGCCTATTATACTATATTATATTTCCGTTGTATACAGTGCAACTTGGCCAGATTACTGTCATGTGGAAATCTTTTACAATTTACCAGAAAGATGTTATAGAGGCCTTAAGGGAGATCCAGACAGGAATGTCTTTTAAAAAAAGGTTTCAACGAAAATTGAACTTGGCAAAGAAACGTCTTACCAACTAAGCTACAAAAGTCATCATAAACTCTGTATTTATTTTGAATAATGAATAAATAGTTTTTTTTGTAAAAAAAATTACGGTGGGAAAAGCAATAAGTGAAATTTGATTTACTGAAGCATTATTGTACAACGCTTTCGTTATATACAATACAACCTGGCGGACTGATTGCCATGTGGCAATCTCTTCGAACCAACTAGAAATATGTAAAAGAGGCCTTAAGTGAAAACCAGACTGGAATCCCTTTATTTTTTTTTATTTTTCATTTGGGTTCCAGCGGGATTTGAACCCGTAACCTCCGGACAGGGAAACAGGCGTCATACTAACTAGGCCACGGTGATCATTATTTTAATCGTATTATCTTTCAATGCATGGAGGTTTACAGTTAAAGTTTTTTTTCATTTAAAAGGTATAAAGTTCAAATTGCTAAGCTGATGATAGTTAAATAAATAACTTAAAAAATATATATAATTAAACCTCCGTGAAATGTAAACTTTCAAATTCAATCAAAAATAAACTTCTTAAACGGAATTGATTATTTGAAATGCTGAAAAATGGAAATAAACGCGTGTTCTATGTACTTTTGGGTGAATATAAATTTAAAAAGAAACAAAAGTATCCTTTTTATTTTCAGATTTTTTCTCCTTCAATACTTAAAGAAAGGATTGAGTGAGGAGATAGAGAAAAACATCAACACAATTTGATATTTTCACAAGAATATTTTTTAACTATTTTAATACGTGATAAGAAATAACTTTCCTTATCAAATATATTGTTACTATTTGAAAACTTAATAAAATGGGTTTGAAAAATGTAAGTTTTTTTTTGTGACATCTTTTGTATCCGAAAAATAGAAATTGGATGAACCGTCCTTACAAATAACATTGAAATACATTTTTCACATCTTTTGTTGTTGAAAAATATTTTTGTAAAGCAATTTTTATATTCCGACATCATATTCTCTTCAACAGACGTAAAGCTTCCCTTCGTTGAGTTATTTAAATTTCTTGTTATCGGGAGCAAAACCATAAGAAAATTTTTCTTTTTATTATTTGATGGATTTGAATATACAAATAAATATATCTCCATATTTTAGATATAGGTTTAAATCCGTGCCCAAGTGAACAATTGCTTAGCTCGAGTTTTGAGAAAATTGAGTGTCAAAAGTTATTCGACCTGTTACCAGTATGTAGTATTTTAGATAAAGAAAGAGTTAATTGTAATTTTTTTTTTGTTGTATGGACTATTTTTCCAGAAATTTTCATCAAAATGAACAGATATTTTTTTAATCATGCTGCTGATTCTAATAAATAACAATATTTTCTTCTTCTTAAATTATATTTTTCCTTTTTCCTAACAATACATCTTAACTAGAAAATGGGCTTTTTAGTATTTTACATATGCCATAATTTTGTGGTATTTCGTTTCGTAATGGTAAAATATCGTTTCAATTTACGTGTGTGTTTTTTCTAGTGGATTACGAGCACACAGATTTATTACTTTACCGGTTGTTTTAAATCACTCCAAATTTACGTGCAGTGCCGTTTGATGTCTTCACGCGATGTAAAACAGTTTGCGGCAGTCAAGTTAAATTGAGGCTTATTGACGAAAAATTTATATTTGTCAAATACTACGCCAAAAAAGATTATGCGTCGATAGTAAGTTTCTTTAAAAAAATAACAAGGGAGTAATAAATATTCTGCTTGTGTTGATGTTTTGTTTTGTGAATAATATTTTTTTAAATTTTTGAGTATAGTTTTAAACAACATTAACTGTTGCCCAGTACTTTTTATTTCAATAAAATAATCGATTCTTATAACAGCATTTCGTGGAAGAAACTTAGATGTGCATTATTAGTAGGCCAATTAAAAAAACGTTTTTTTAGATAACTAGTATAAACGTGTATATTATATATGATCTACTAAATATTTTTTACATTAAGCTTTTTTCAAAACCAGTAAATATATTATGTATACTAAAAAAAGCAATGTAATTTCAAACACTTTCCCATAGTATGAATCTGGTCGTGACCCAAGTATGGAATACAAAGTTTTTACCTCTATACTACTGGAGACATGTAAACTTCAGTAGGGCACTTGAACCGATAGTTGATAATTATTTTATTCCTTAGACAAAAATTCTTACCAACTTGATAATTTGGGAGATCCAGTTACAAATAAATATCAAGTTAGTCCTTAACCTACTGCATCAATTTAAATAAATAATGTCTATCCTACAGTTTTCTTAACACATTCATCAAAAACATATTTAAGAAATCGGGACTACCAATAAAATAAATAATAGGAAAATATTTCAATGAATCGTAAAATATAAACATTTGTATATACGAAAAAAATTAATCAATTAAGTTTGATTACAAATGTTAAGACTTTTATAAATTTAAACCCACAGTTTTCTTCATTCCTGATTTTTTTAAATGTTAGTTAACACTTATAAGGGAT
This sequence comes from Odontocerum albicorne, assembly GCA_949825065.1. NCBI lineage: Eukaryota > Metazoa > Arthropoda > Insecta > Trichoptera > Odontoceridae > Odontocerum > Odontocerum albicorne. The sequence goes on from OX463846.1 coordinate 30,486,199, forward strand.
ATAACATTTTAAAGAAATAATCTAAAATTGCAACACAGGCTGTGAAAGAAAAGGTTTTTCTTATTAAGAGTTTGAAATAGTAAAAAGATGTGGTTTGTGGGTTGATTGGTTTATTTTTGCTTAAACGATGTAAGCACGTTTATATTTATTGGGGCATGGTCATTCCAGGAGTTCAATCAGATTTTTTTCTTATAAAAGTTTTTTTATTTTACATTAGACTGAAGTAATATCCGGTCAATTGCCATTTATTTGAAAGGTGAAAAAATAGGTTGAGAACTTACATCGATTACGCCCTGCATGAAGTTTTAGAAATTACCTCTTATTTACAAAATGCCGTGTCATGCTGGGTGCGGCCTACCCCGGGTGCTATTATTAATTGGAGTGGAAGGTGGGCGAAGGTTTTAACTCGTTTGAGCTATTCGCCCAATTGATGGAACACAAAACATTCAACCCACACGAGTTTTTAAAGAATTTACAATAATTTGAAAATTTGGAGTTTTTCTTCTGCCTACTCAGAAAATACGGCGTAATGTCATGTAACACGAAAAATATTGAACGGTATCATTTTTGAAGTTTTTTTTTTTCAAAACTTTATTATATTTTGTGCACTTTTATCATTTGTGTTCTTAAACCTTCATGTTATTCAGAGCATGTATTTATACATAATAAATTCACGCTTTCTATTGAATACACACATTTTATCGAGTCTGTAAAATTTGTGGTAGGTCTTTACGGAAGATCCATCATTCAATGTCGAAGATACTCGTGAAAATGACAGCTGATAGGTCCCGGGTGGCTGAGGCTTGTCTTCTTTTCTCTCTTCATCATCTGTCTTCGGAGCACCTCCTTCAATAATTTATTATTTTTGAAGAATCTTAAGATAAATTAATCAATAAGATTGTGAGAAATGAGCAATTGAACAATTTTTTAATCGAGTTAAGTGAATTTTAAAGACCATTACGAAAAGACAGTTTTTCTTAAATTTATTATAATACTTAAATCTTAAACTCACTTTTATTATTTTTTTATTTTACCAAGCTGATTTTCTTAAATTTTTTATAATACTTAAATCTTAAACTCACTTATATTCTTTTTTATTTCACTAAACTGATTTTCTTAAATTTATTATAATACTTAAATCTTAAACTAACTTATATTCTTTTTTATTTTTGACTTCACAAAAGTTATTTTAAAAATTAAAATGTGTAAATTAAATTTTTCTCTGTGGATTGGAGACCATCGCTGCTTCCAAAAGAATTAATTTAACGTGTTACAGAAAAATTAGTTTTCAAAACTTATATTTTTGTAACACTTTTTTTAATAATGCAAATCATCTTTTAAAGGTTGGATCAAAGGCAGGATTGACACTAATATTTCGATAGACTATACATACGTATTAATTACAAATTCCAATTTAAGTTTAAGATCCTATTCAATAGATTGTTTTCTATGTACCACTTTTTATATATAATATATTTTTAATAAAAAAAACTTTCAGTGATTTCGTATAGCAAAATATTGCTTTTCAAGTTATCTTTTATTATTACTATAACCAAATTTAATTAAAAAGCTATAATAGCTACCAAAACTAAATTATAAATTTTCTCTCCCCTTTTAAGAGTTATTTTCACAATGTCAAGGCGTCTCGTAATTATTTACCCCATAAATTTGGAAACTAACACTATGGGTCAGGCTTCCGCTTCTTCAAGTAACGCAATACATATCGGTTAATTTGATACTAAACAGAGAAAAACCACCAAACCAGCATTCTTTCTCCACATTTATTTGTCGAGGTTCACCATTGATTTTCAAGCTAAGTTTAATTTTAAAACATTAATATCTACATCGAATGGGCCTTTTAAAGTTTAAAAACAATTCGTATATTTTTTAAACAAAAACACAAGGGTTACCAACTAAAGCATTAAAAAAAGACAGTGCTGCCCTGATGATGAGGTGAAAAAATTTAAACCGTTAGGGTTATACTGTTACATAAAGTGAAAAAAACTGTGTTCAATAAAACAAATTACAATGCCTTTAAACCTCAACAATGTTAATGCCTTAACTATAAATAAAAATTATTTTTAATTTCAAAACTATTAGAACTGTAAGTTAAATATAAACAAACTCATCACGATATTAAAATAGAAATGTATGTTTAACATGAATACATTCAACCTATAGACTTGTAATAGAACATCTAGAAAATATATTAGTAAATACAAAATACCCTTCAGCTAGATGACACCGCCGAACATTTTTTATTTAAAAAATCATCCACACGTATTTAATTTATAACTTTCAAATGTACCATTTTCAATAAATATTTTTTTTTTTTTCGTTAACCTGAAGCCATTATTATATGTGTGGTAGAGATCATTAAAAACATTTTTTTCAAAAAAATTCTTACCACTTTACATTTTAAATTCAGATTTGAATAACTCCAAAAAAATATATATTTTTAAAAAAAAAAACATCACAACGTTCTTTTTATTTTTTTTTTCATTTCATTGTTTCAAATGTGCGTGTACCATATACGTCAATCAACTCAAAAAACCCAAATTATTTCCTTCTTCTTCGTTAAAGTGTTTCTCCTCTCCGTAGGCTGGTAATCAACACGATGGATATCTTAACTTTCGAGGCAGCAACTCTGAATAAAGAAAGGTATGGTACTACGGTCAAATAAGCTCCTGTTAGTTTTTCAACCAGGAGATGAATCTTTTTTCCACACACTTCTGTCTTGAATTACTCCTGCAATATCAGTTGAAAGATCTTATATTTTTGACTGGGCTTTATATTTCCAAAGTACTCATATTTTCTTCTTTTGATAATAATCGATAATACTTATATATAATTATTTATCCGTTTAAAGATGTCATTTTTACGGACATTTTCCACTCTCAGACTCGCAGCATGTTTGATACAAAGGTGTGTTTACTCTCACGAGTAAATTTTGTAAACTCTGTAAAATATCGGCAAGAAGAACAGTTCCATCAGAATATTGAATGTTATTGATTATTTTTCAGTTTATGACTATTCCATAATTTATTTTCATTTCATCCAATGTGCCTTAAAAATAGCTTCAGAATAAACATTAAACATAATAGAGGAGATTATGAATCCTTATCTACGACATATTTCTATATTAGGTATCAACTCGTCGTCTATCTTAATTGCAGCTTTTTAAAAACGAAAAGGTTATTGATAATTTTTATATGACTTATCTATAGATCCCCATCAATCGAGATTTTCATAAGTTTGTGATCTGTATCTAGATATAAATAAAATGAAGTTTAAAAAAAGATCGATGAAAAATAAAATCGTACACTTACTTCTTAAATGATATGGGTCTTGAAACTTAAATTTCTTTAATTTATTAAATTCATCTCATGTATACTTATTCTTCTTCATCATCTTATTTTAGGTCTGTTATGGTTCTGCATCATTGTTTGCCTCTTGTGACGTCGACTGCCAGCTGTTTTTCCATCTTTTGGTAGGTCGTCCTGGAGGTCTGCTTGCTTGGGGGATACTGTCCCTGGCCATTGTTACGGCTCTTGGTTCCGCCATTCTGGATACGTGTTCGTTCCAGAACCTTCTTCTCTGTCGTCCACATCTGACAATATCTTCAACTTCGCACGTCCTTCGGATTTCTCTGTTTCGTACTCTATCACGAAGGGTTTTGCCAGCGATACTCCTGAGTACCTTCATTTCGCTGGTTCGAAGGAGATTTTTGGTTCTGACAGTGTCGGCTCTGGACTCTATGCTGTATGTCATTATGGGGCGGGCACATGTAATGTATATCCTCACCTTACTTTGGATGTTCATATGCTTGTTTTTCCAGATAGTGTTCTTTAAACATCCGGAAATAGATGCGGCTTTTTGTGATTGTTCGAGCACTTTTCCATAGAGGTCATTATTGCACATTATGCTAGCACCCAAGTATTTAAATGTTGTTACTTGTTCAATCGGTGTGTCGTCGGTCGCCACACTGCATCCAACTTGCTCTCTGACTAGAGACATGCATTTAGTCTTGCTGATGGAGATAGACATGTTGTATTTTTTGGAAGCAGTGTGGAATCGATGTAGCATTTGTTGCAGGTCTTCCTCTGATTCGGCTATGGTGGTGGCATCGTCAGCATAGCATATAATGTTTAGCATATTGTCACATATCTTGTATCCCAGGTTAAGGTCGGCAACTTCTTCTATAATGTTATCCATAACCAAGTTAAATAGAAATAGGCTTATACTATCTCCTTGTCTTTCTCCGGCTGGTGTTGGAACGTAATTAGAGAGTTCTCCGTTTACGCGAATTCTTGTGGAGCTATTTAGGTTTATGTCTCTAATGGTTTTGGCGATGGAGGGTGACGCGTTTCTTTCGAGCAAAATGCTTATTACATCTTCTAGTTGGATTCTATCAAAGGTCATGGTCAGATCGATAAAAGCAAGGTAAGCAGTCTTGTTGTATTCCAAAGATTTTTCTTTAATTGTATAATATATTTCCAAGAGAAAAAAATAATTCTAAACTACGAGTATATTTAATTCGATTCAAAAAATATCAATGAAACACTTGATACTCTTATTTCTATTTTATTAAAACCTGAATTAACACCATACTCGTATAAACTATTGTTGAAAATCCAGCTATATTAAGCGAAAGAGTGTGGTGCTTTGTGCTTTTCTAGAAGTTCCAAAGAGGCCATTCATTTAATTAATCCAGTTTTGTGGCGCATGTTTAATGTATTACGAAATTAAATAAGAGATTCTCATCCTCGAAGAAAATTAATCTAGTTTAAAGATACTTCAGAATATTGATACGAAAATATTATTCGGCTTTTTGTAAAGTAAACAAAAATCTCTATGGGCATATAAAACGAAATCACAATGAAGAAACTCAATTATAAATAAGCATCGTTAAAGGTTAACCAATGTTTATGGTATATACATTTGTGATTATATTGGATCTTCTGTTTCCTTTATTGTATTAATTTATTATTGTATTAATTTGTTATTCTTATTCCGAGATAATATTTAATGAAAGTTAAAATGTGCGTTTTTTTTTGTTTATTTCAATTACTCTAAGAATGTTTTTTTCTTGTATAAGATTTTGTGAATTCTTGTACAAGAAAAGTACATAATTAGGAGCTGAGTCAGAAATAATAAATTAAATACGATTAGCCAGAATTGCCAAGATTTATTTTATCTGGATCTAAATGGAAGTCCATATTCGGAGAAACTAATTTATTCCAATAGCATTATAGTGTAGGATTGGATTTTATTTACTAATTTCTCCAATATTTAATCAGCAAAATGGCACAGGATTTATATAAAAAGTTTTAGTAATGTAGTTAAAATGTATATTTTGAGTTTTAAAATTTCTTTGAAAACCCTTTATTGATAAAACTTGCTATTTTGAAATATTTTCAAGTTTATAGAATTTTCGTTGCAATCAGCAAAAAATTTTTGCTATTTTGAAAGCATGACCGATAACGTTGTCTTACACCACGATGATTAAATTTCTGGATTCAGTAACGAAACCAACAGTTCATCATTGTACGAAATAAAAATATAACCGTGTGTGGAGGGGCAACAACAGTTACACATTCAGTACCTGCGAGATTTGCGAGCGTACGAAATATTTAACCAGGAGAGGACCATTTACTTTTTGAAAGTACAATACAAGCGTATAACCAACTTGACCACGGGTTGTAAGTGACGTTGATTTTTTAAGTGAATGGTAGAAATTTAAAATGTTTTTCTATATAACAACTGATATAATATTTTATGTGCAACTGACCCAATATTATATTTATTGTCTCTTATACTAATTGGGTGGGTAACCGGTGTTTTGGGTAAACCAAGATATTTCTGAAAAGAGTGAAAAAGGACAAAATAAAAATGGAAATTTTGCTTTTGATTAACACATATCCAAAATAAATTACATAAACTTTTGATTGTACATTATTTTTTATCGTGTTACAATGTTCTTCAATGCATGAAATTAATTTCCCCACCAAAGTGATTTGTTTAAAAAAAAAGTCATTGAAATACATTCCTCGAAATAAATATTAGAGTTCGATTGCTGCTTTTTAAGGTTCATCAAGAAAAATATTCGTCTTTTTTAAGTAGATATAATTCATGTGAATACAAAAATAACACTTTATCCCTTAATGGGTTTACCTTTCTTGTTATCATAAACATACCCAGCCTTCAATCAACACAGATGGTAAACCAGGACACATACTATTACACCAAACTGGTGTCTATTAATAAAATTACTCCATTTGTATATGTGGCATATAAAACTAATTGTGGGTAAATCTCTTTTCATAATGTATAGGTTTGTCTTCAATCAGAGTTTCTGGACTATGATTCGAAAGCATATCAAATTAGTATAATTTAACATACGAGTATAGAATACATCTACACTGAGTCAAATAAGGTTCAAACAGTGCTTTCATTTAGTTGGTCATTCAAAGTGGTTGTCCCTATCGCATGGAATACACAACCAATGAAGTTAGAATTTCGAACATGCAAATAATATGATCACCGTGGGTAAGTTGTAAAATGCTAGATTTCCACTCAGGGCTACAATTCCCAAAAATGACTAAAAAGTGTTTTTACTTCAGGCAAAAAGCACAGTTTTTACTTCAGGCCTCCAGAAGTATTTTTAGTTGACAAAAATATTTTTTCACATGGTTCTTAAACTGCTTGGTTGTATTAAATATAGTAGAGTGAACATTTAATAAAATTTATTAAAACAATGCAGCATCATTATCTTGTCATGTAGTTCATGACTGAGAATCGTGACTCCCATGATAGTGTTTGACGACTACTCTCCATTCATTCCTGCACTCCGGGGCTCTAAGGGGAGTTGTAAGGTAGTACATTTGCGTATCTTACTTGATCAGACCAACGCATTTGGAGTTTTCCTCTTGTGCGTCGTCCTTCCACACCTTCAGTAACCACAAACCTCTCCAAACTGTATTGGGCCACGAGCAATGTGTTAAAAAAATTAGAGGGCTCGTCGAAGGCATATTGCCGACAATCAGTCGTGATTATCAGTTCTTCGAGAATGGAGGCATTAGTTCGCCTTAACAATGTATCGGAAGCTGAAATTCGAGGAGAGCATAAGATCTCTCAAGGTTTCTCCTTCCTTACCAATCTCCATTTGAAGAATATGCTCAGTTAAACGCAGTGATTTTAAATCCTGACAATTTCGACTTAAAATATAAGCTATCTACGCTAAAAAATATCCAGTTTAAAATTATACTGCCGTATTGTAACTCACATGAAATGCAATATTATATTAACGCAATGATTATAGTCTTAGAAGGGATTTGCATATTTTCGTCCCAAATAGCACTAATACAAAAAAAAAAATCTTTCATGGTTGGTCATATGTGTACATACCGAAAATGGAGCATTAAACAGGACGAAGTTTTTTATAACTGGTTGAATTGTTTTTTATTATAAATCACTACTTTCATTTAACATTCAGATCTCAATTGAATTTTTTTTATAAATTCGTTAATATTGCACTATTTACACGGTATTTAACTATAAAAAAGAGATACAATTCAAATATTTGATTTTAATTGGACAATATTTTATTTTTCTTTGACCGCTGTCTACCAGCAGCAGATAATTAAATTCTCATTTTCAAAGTTTGTGGTAGACCGGTGAGCATTGAGATTCTGATGGTGCATGGCAATGGCTCGTTTAAATATAAAAAAAAACAAGGCGACTGTTTAAGTGGGAGACAATTAAAAGCTTTTGAAGGGCACCATATAGGCATATAAATGAATGACCGATATAAGTGTAACGCATGTCATGAGGAGTTAGACATAATTTTAAAGCTGTTGTTGAGTGTTGATAAAATTGGAATTATGTATTTGATAATTTTGAGCATAAAGTATTATATATGCAAGGATGTAAATACAGTGTGAATTGTTTAGTTGATTGTTTTTGTATTAAAGGCAAATGTATGAAATGAGTGAAATAAGAATAATACCATATTGTCACAGCCTATGCCTGGTGAAGTGATTCTTTATATCCACAAAAGAGTAGATTTTTACATCGGTGTCAACTTGTTCTATACAATTCGTATTTCTACAAAAACGACATGAATAATAAATGTTGTATTGTGGATAGTGAAAAAAAAGTTATTAGCGCGTTCGTTCTTTAATAAAAGTGACAAAATTGTTCTGGAATCTCAGTTCGGAATATTCTTCCTTGTTTTTTTGGCCGTTCCTCCATCACGAGCATTCTTCGACAGTTCTGAATCCTAATTTTAATTACCTCAGTATAAAATGTAGCAGGTACTGATTTTTTTTTCCTTTTAGTTTGATTTAAAGAATTTAATGATTTGATTTAATACCATCCAATTTTTTACACGGTCTTTACTTTATAAAGTTTAACCTTTGATACGGTTAATTTCGAACATATTCCATTATATGTTACTAGTAATTTCCTCGTAATTAATTTTTGTTTTAGTGCCCCATTTATTTTATTGCCCATTAAAATAACTAAACGGGATGGAGTATTAATATCGAAGATAAAACATTCACAGTTCAACTGATAATTCCAAAGTCCGTTCTATCAAGATACTTATTAATTCGACACTTTAAGATAACTTAAAAATTTTAATGCGATCTTAACTCAAAAATTTGAATAACTTCTTCGTCTACATGATGGCAGAGTAAAAGTAGTACACTATTTAGTCAGGTCAACGCATTTCGAGTAGTTTGATGTAGTTTAAGACTTGAAAAGCTTAAATGAAGCATGTCTCTTTTATACACTTGACTGCCAGAACTTCTACACAATCCCAAAAGAGACACTTATTTAAGACTAGTTAAGACTAATGAGACTGATAGGATCGCACTAGGTTGTAGTAGCTCCATAGCTTCCTAGGAAGTTGAAATTTAGGGTGCTCCAAGATAAGGTTTTTATTTCTTACATGCACCTCCTATTTTTTTTATCGCAACATATTCAATGGATCATAATTTGACTAAATAATCTCCCAATATTCCAAAGGGTTTTTTTGGGAAGCTCCGTGCAGGCTATGTAATGGTCCGGGGGAAAGGCAATGAGCTGTCGTACCTTTGCACATGTCTTGTGAGCTATTTTTGGATTTTGTTACCGTTTATGTTAGCAAGTACGAAAAACTAGAGAATATATGAGATATTAAGTAGTCCGCTAATTATGCGCGTCACGATGTCCATCTAGACCTCAATATCCCATTACCCCAAGCTCGTGTGCAGTTCTCAGCCATTAAGCACACTAATACAATACAATTGTTGGTCTACAGTGTTGCACCGCCTTGCTGTGTCTGTTTACATGTTTAAAACCAATCAAAACTAATTCATCACATCTTCATCATGTAAACATGTCGTCTTTAGCGTGTGGATTATTTTTCTGAAGGGTTACGAGTACATGAACTATATCATGATTGTGTGCGGTGTATTGTGGGATGAATATATATAATAAATATTTTTGGCCTTTCTGGAGTGATGATGTGTGAGGAATTTAATTTCGCATGATGTTTCCCGTTGTTATTGAGTGTCACTGTTTGTCAGGTTGATGAGAACGTGCAACGGGGTTTTGTTTTTGTGTAATAAAAAATCGGAAAGAAGTATCGATTTATTTTTTCATGCTAAATATCCTCAGTGAGATACAGGCAAAAGCCTAGTTTACTGGGGATACGACAAATGAAAGGCAACAAACCCAGATTCATTAAAATTGTATGTCGAAATTAAATTACCTGTGGTTTTTTCACAAATTATGCATATTTCTTGTCATGTGTAATAATAAATAAAAATAAATAAAAAAATATCAGCTGAAGACCGTCATTAGAGGACTATTTACAAGAATGGACCATAATTTCATTGATCATACTCCCGTCCGCTGTTATTTGTTCTTCGTCTAAGTTAAGCTCTTGAATCATTTTCTCTAGTTCTCCTCCCCTGTTTTCGCTTAGTAATGTGATATTATCTGCGAATCTTAGGCTAGAGATATATTCGCCATCTTTATGCCCATACCTCCCCTGTTTACGGTTTTAAACATTTCTTCGAGTATACCTGTAAAGAGTTTGGGTGACATCGCGTATCCTTATCTCACTCGCTTTGTGATTGTTATTTCATCTGTTTTTTTGCTGCCTGAATGATTTCTATTGTTATGCCGTCATCTCCTACAGACTTTCCGTTTTTTATATAATTTATGTTTTTTTCTACTTCTGTAAAAAGAATTTCGGGGGCTTGTTTATTTGTTTGGTTATTCGGTCTATCTCTCATGTTTTTGATGTCTTCAAAGAGTTCTGAGTAAAATTCGTGGACTCGCTTTATGATTTCTTCCCGATTCTCGGTTTTGCTGTTATCTTTTTTGAGCAGGGGTGTTATTTGTTTGTATACGTCGCTTAGCAATTGGGAAGCTTTTTTGTAACTTTGGGATCTATGGTATTTTGTATTACGTTTGAGTTATATTTCCTTATATCTTCTTTTACCTTTTTCCTTGTGGTTTTGCATAGTTTGGTATATTCGATTGATTGTCGAATATACCGAACTTTTTTTTTTCGAAAGTGGGTTAAGATGGAGAATTTTATACTTGACAAACAAATTTGCATGTTGTACGAATACTGCCAAAAAAATAATGCAACAGCTGCCACTAAAAACGTTAACTGTTCGGCAATGAAAATGTTAACTGTTCGGCAATGCCAAAGGTGGGTTAAACAATTTAAAAGTTAATAGAAATCGAATCAAATCCAACAATAACTATACGACAATTAGCTGATAAGCTTGGATACTCATACTACAATCTAGTGTGTAAAAACATTTGAAAACAATCGGTTAAATTGCGAAGCAGGGCGTATGGATACCGCACGATCTAACAGATGAGACTAAAGTGGTACGCAAGCGCATATGTGAAGATTTAATAAAAAATGAGACAACCACTCCGTTTTTACACCATTTAGTGACCGGAGATGAACCAACGACATTAACGTTAATGTACGAGTATTTCAAAGGGGCAGGTAGAAAAACCGACCCCTTGACCGGGTCTAACTGTAAAAAAAGTGCTTTTGAGTGTATGGTCGGATGCAAAAGGCATAATTTATCATCAAGTCTTTCCTTGCGGTAAAACAATTACGAGTGAAGTATACTGTGCCCAACTCGAAAATTTGAATGCAGCAAAAAGGCTAAAGATACCTGTGTTTTCAATCGACATTCAATTTTATTGCAACACGACAATGCCTGAACCCATACATCGAAGATCACTGAAAATAAAATAAAAAAGCTTGGATGGAAAACTATTCTTTACCGACTTGGTTCCTCCAGATTATCATTTATTTAGATACATGCAGCACTATTTAGCTGAAAAAAAAATCGTACTTTAGAAGAAGGGAAAAAAACATTGAGGAATATTTTGCATCCGAATCTATTAAATTTTATTCTGACGGTATTAAAAATTTGTTAAATAGATGGAAGAAGGTTGTGTCTACCGAAGGAGAATATATTGATTCGATGTAATAAAAAATATAAATATATTTTTTCAATCTCCATCTTTCATTTAAAAAACGACATTTTCGTCCAGACAACCTAATATATAATATATAAATTATGTTTATTTATCAGGTGGATAGTTTTGCAGCCCTATCTCAAATTACCAGTCTGTTAATATACTCGTATTATATGGCTTAGGATTCAGAAACTTGAGAAATCGTTGGCAAACAAGGTTTCCAATAGAAAACATTAGATTATTCTGTGTAAATCCCAATTGATTTCAATTATCAAATTTGTCAGTAATCTTCTGACTAAAGCTTCAAAATACATAACATATTGAATTGATTTGACGCTTCAAAGGCTGGATTGTTTGATACACAAATAACGGAACTGCGGGTCGACCCAGCGGACATTACCCCTATACGACATGAAAGTTGCGATTTAATGACATCACACATCACTGACGTCCATACGACTTTACGAGTATTGTTTGTTTATGAGAACGAGGAAAATCTTAATGATCTATCTCACAATTGATAGCTATTTTTAAGTTTATATAAGGAGATTCCACTACTGAAAACAAGAAATACTGAAGAATAACAATGAAAAAATATCGTAAGTATAGAATGAAAAAAAATTGAGAACAAAAATAAGTGTTATTAAATCGTCTAATATGTGTATTTTTTATATTTATAAAGAGTTTATATGATCCACTAATTAAGATCAGGTGATCGAAGAAATGATCCATTAAAAATTTATTTGAGTATAAATTATATGTATAGTATATAGCACCAGCGGCAGCTGGTCTGGAGGTGCCTTGGTGCGCTGAACCGGAGAAATAATTCGCAATAATTTAATTATAACGTGACTTCCAAAATTGTTAAATATTTGTATATGTATGATAGATTATATATATAAGAATACTGACAAATAGTACGAGTATTTTTCTCCAACTTAAAGTGAATTAGAAATTTTTCACTTTTTTGTCTGTTTTTAGGACATATTTGAGTATATTTTTTTTTTGGCGTAATAATTTAGTGGGATTCTAGATGTAATGGAAAAGGTATAAAAACTCAAATTCAATTCCAGAGACCACTTGCCAGCAAATCTAATAAACAGAAAAACAATGATGTTCCTTTGCGATGCTCGGGTTTCAATAACGTTAGTTTTAACTTAATATAGTTGTGAGTGAGGTTCCGATAAAACTACAGGCAGATGCTACTATAAAGATTCAAAAAATTATAATGCTTTATTAGAGGCACTTTCTTATTTTTTAAAAGAAGCCGAATAAAACGTGCACTAAGAAAACTAAGTGGTATGTCAATGTAATGCAAAACAAGAAATGTTATTATTAAGGGTAAATGTGATCTTAAAACTGACGTGTTTAGTAGGTTGAAAAATATCACGTTGAGGTAGTTTGGGTATATTGAATGGGTGGGTAACGAAATACTGGTTTAACAAATTTACAGCGTGAGAATTTATGAAAGTCGTATAAGAAAATGGCTGAAAAATATATGACATTTTAAGTGAATGAAAGTTTAAAATGAGGAAAGTGATGGTTGAGATAAACAAAAGGAACTGTATTAGAAGACGCGTGGATGTGGAGAAAGCAAAGTATGTGGATTAAGACATATTTGGTGCTCAGTCCTTCCTGCCTACCTGGACAGGGAAATATGACTTTTAAAAACAATGAGCAAAATAAAATACGTTTGTACTCTTACTTTTTCAGAACTTTAACAAAGTTAAGAATTATTAAGACCATTAATGTAGTTCGTGACTCGTGACGTAGTTCGTGACGTGAACATGATAATAAATTTAAATCTCCGGTTTAAGAGTACCATGCCCTGACCTAAAGTGATATGGGTCAAGACTATTCCAGAAATACTAGAAGGATATTCTCATAAAAGTAACATTATCGTATAAGCTGTATCTCTTGCTTCGTGATATATAAGGTCAAGTTTCCCAATGATATTCTACCTAACTCTAGTTATACAGTATACATTTTTTTTTCTAATTTCCTTTTTTCACGACTACTGTGTTGTACCATCATACGAGGAGTTTAATCCAAGGAAGACTACATGATTTCATCATATACACATCATTATTTTACCTTGCTCTTTTCAGATCGAGGAGGCTGCTTTGCCATTATATATTTCCACGTATCTCGATCTCTGGGCAAATATTTAATATACTCAATCCATTTATATCACGAGTTTATATTTATGAGCAATTTGTTCATGGATATGGTGTCGAAGGAGGGAGAAATATTATTGTTTTGTATGACATTTTTGTTGCATACTCTACATCATGATGGGTTTATTTCCATGTGTTAATCTCTTCCAACCAACAAGAAAGATGTGAAAGAGTTATTTAGTAAAAACCAGACTAACCCCTTTGAAAAATTGGTATTGTACTTACACCCTTCGGGATGGGATACATTCTTCTTACCAATTAAGCCACAGAAGTATTTTTTTTGTTGATGATATCCAAATTGCAAGCCAAACTGAATTTCTCATTTTACAAGATAGTAGACAAAAGTGTAGGTACTTGTGCCAACCTCGATGTATGGAAGCACTACCTAAAATAGAGTGATACGAACTGATGAATGCGGTTTAAATGGATTCCTTACATAGAATATCTGGTGTTTCAATGTATTATGGAATAAGGAATGATAAGTGTTTGTGATTAAATAAACAATTATTGTTTGTTAAAGACCGATATTATTAGTAGAAATGAGAAAGGCAATATGTGAAATGGTAAAGCAAAATTTAGATAATTAATCACTAAAAATTAATATCGCTTAAAAACGAGACTCAAATTGTATAGAGCAATTCGTTCTTCACTTTTTTAACAAAAATTAGACCAAAAATTTAAATGAATTAATTAATTTCATTTGCTACCTTCTTTAGATCCAGAATTTACCCTCTAAGTATAAAAGCCAAAAATAAAATATATTAACATACTATATGTTAGTTATTCAATTATTAAAAAAAATATTCTACAGATTTTAACGCTCATTTGATAAAAATTAGCCTTTTTGATAGTTAAATAATGTAGATAAAATCAAACAAACTTCGCTTACTAGAGAAAATAAAATAAAAAGGATAATATTTTAAGTATGTTAACTATAATCAAAATTTTTATTCAAATGAAGTTTCACTTTTATTTAGTAATAAACAACTCAATGTTGACATCAGTGTTAAATTGTTTTTAAAATCGCAGGATAATGTTTATACTTGACATTAAGTATCAGTATATATGACATGTTATGAAAAAAATTAATGCTTAAACTTAACTGAACTTCAATTTAAAAAAATATTATATTTTCTTTTTAAATTTTGAATATTTACACTTTCATGGTAAGTAAAATATCTGATATTATATCATAAAATTTTAAACAGCATTAAAGATTGTCAGGTAGACATTTTTTTAAAATTTAAGATACTGTTTATTTAAAAAAAAACGCTTTATGATTGTTTGCTTTTTCCATTATTTCTTCGCATGTTGACATGTCACACATTCGCAAATTTTCGGTTCACTCGCTGTGCTCGCATTCTCTCTTTTTTCGCGTTGAAATTGTTATCGATTAAATTATTGAAGTTGATAAAATTCGCTACAAGAAAGTATTCAACTCAACATTGCTCATTGGCTGGGAACACCTAAATTTGGCCGAATAGCCATTAAATATGAAAACAGTCATGTTTCAGTATTTTGAGGGTGAGGAGGTTTTATACAAGAAAATTGAATTTTCATCCGCAAAACGTATTTTTTGCAGATTAACGAATGAAAAAAGGGACAAAGATCAAATATTTCTCAGAAATTAACATGATCTACTTTATCTTTAGACCATATTTTAAACTCAATTTATTCGTTTCATCTGTGCAGAAAAATGGTTATATAATTAAATTTGGACGCACAATAACTTTTGAGCTCGTGAACCTTATGACGAGATTAAGTAAATACAATTGAATTAAATTCTCTATCAACTTTTGCTCAGTGATCCCCATTATTCTTGGGAAAGAAAAAATCTCTCATTTTTTATTATTTTCAATTTAACCGAAATTGGCACGAATAATATTCATGATACAGGGTAATCTCAATAAATTAAAAATGCAAACAAAAGTGCGAGTCGAGGTCGTCCGAATAAAGTATGGTTGGACATAGTGAACGAAATTTAGACAGAAGGAAATTCAAAGACCAAGAGAAACATAATGTGTATGAAAATATATATGGACTTGGAGGAGATGAAGGAAGTATGTCATAATTGAAGATTTTAGCCCTCTGTTTTATATACTTCTCCCAACAGGGAAATTGCGTGATGGTATGATACATGTATATCCTTTTGATGGCTTCATAGACCTTTTGATAACTTCATAGACCTTTTGATAGCTTCTCTCTTAAATGTATTTTCTGCTACTTATATGTTTTTAGAATGTATTTAAATATAGTATGAACATACTATGTTGCTATAAAAAAATGTCGTAGTTTTAATATCTCATTTTATTATATCATTTGATACCAGTTTAACCTGATTCACTGAAACGAAATTCATATACATGTAAATAATTAAAAGTCTAAAAATAATAACAATATAGACCATGATTAACCACGCTTTCCTTTGGAGTAGCTAAGTTATATCTATAAAGTTTATTAATATACTTAATCCCCTGTTTATCCACTGAGATATAGAAAATATCAATATCGGAAAATTATTTCAACAATGTCATCTCGTGTATAAATTATGACGCTAATAGTAGCATAGTTTGTGAATATGACACTGAAAACAATTAAATTTTGACGATTTCGACGACATATTTATTGATAAAATAAAGCAAAAATATTCAGGATGCTAAAATTAAGATTTGCAAAACTTTTTGTCAGTGCATTCAATAAGAAATTTCCATAGACTGTATAACAATTGTTTTGTTAGTTAGAAACGATAACCGTATGAGAATACGCCCGTCAAAACTTTTGTGAAAAAGACAGTCATATAAAAAATAAATTTTAATTTATGTACCACTCACAAAAATTCGGCGTAATACACATTCTGCGTCATTTATTTTTGAAAAATTTTCACCATTAGTATAAGGACACATGAAAATACTAGTGTGGCGCCTCACCTGCGACATTATACTTTTATTCAACATATTTTAAAAACAGCATTCAAACGGTGTAGCACGATTCGTGTCATGAAGCGTAAACAATGTCAATGAAATATGTGTAGCGCCGGAGGTCAAACGCCACACGAGTTGTTCAGACAATTGCCAAATATTTTGCAAATGTTATATTACCTAGCAAATACTTATATGGATTTGACGTTTTAAAATTCAACTTAAACAAAATATGCCAGTAAGATGCCTGTTTCAAGTTTTATTCTATTTCCTTCTATTTTTTTAAAGTATTCCATTCTAGTTTTCACCTAACGCCTCTTCAGCATCTTCCTGATTGGCTACATAATAATAAACTCGCCAGGTTCTCATCATCATCCATCTACAAAAGATGAAGAAGACGCAGCATTCCATCTAATTCTCCGACAGTTGTGTGGATCTAGATGTCTTCCTATAACTATGCTGACCAATCTTCGTAAGGCACAGACGAGCACTGGTATCGCACCTCCAAGATGCAACGGGGCTCTAGCCTAAGATTGTATGCTTACATTTTCAAGTGATGGATAGCTTGTTCGGAGTTTCGGTCCGATGGTAGGACACCTTACTCCTTCATCGGATAAGTTCTGACTGTTAAGATATTTATTGGAAATTTTTGGATCTTTTTGGCATACCTGCCTCTTCCTATCAAGCTCCCTTTACTAAATGGTATCACAGAATACCTTCACTTCAGAGCTTGTCTCTCCGTTCGACGGTCTTGAACAAGAGACTCGCATTTGTCAGCATTCATTTCAAAATAATGTTGTCGGTGGCAGTGATCTAACGGTTTGCATTCATGCTAAGCAAGCGAATGACCCTTGATTTGATTACTGGTGGATTCACTTCCAGACTAATTTTATTGTTCAACCATTTTACATATAATAATAAATAAAGTTTTTCTATAGCTTACATATTGCGTATCATTTAATTGTAATAGCACTTTTAAGCAACAAAAAAATAGCGCTACATAAAACTCTGCCCTACGAAAAGGCTGAAGCATGTGAAACCTTTCGATTGTCATAGAAATTTGACACCATTGTCGTCGTTACTTTGAGTTTAATATGTTAAAACTCTATGCTTGCTAAAGTACATCAGTTTGCATTCATTAAACTAGTATACGCACAGGCATCTTATATCCATAGCATGACTGACAACATCTCTTTCAACTCGGCCATCTCACGTCAACACACTGCCCAGATAACAAAACACGTCAACTTGCTCCAATTTCCCTGAGTTAATCCTTACATCGCACACACTTTTAACCTCACCTCTTATTAGCGAGATATTGGTTTTTGAAAATTAAATATTGGTTTATGAAAATGATTTTTTGTAAATAGCGGCGATATGAAAGTTAATCATGATCAAATTTATATTTTTGAAATATATTTTTTTTTCTGGTTAGTATCGTTTCACGCGTTTATCCTAAAAATTCGTTCTTCAAAAATTACTGGTTGTTGCTAGTAATGCCATCTTTATGACAATCCGTCAAGTTTTCTTCATAAATATCAAATGTGGAAAATGTTATCTTTCAATATTACCGAGACATCTGTGAATATTTCCTGAAAGCTTTCATATAAAGATAGAATGCATGAAATGTACAGTTTCTTGGTTAAGTAGTTTGTATTTGTAAATGGTTGAATGCGAAGAAAAATTTATGCTTCAGACATCTTTAACTGGCCATAGAAACTTTTAAGATTTTTTAACCCTGAATAATATGAACATTGTACAAATACCACAATTTATCAGATATAAACACAGATGGATAAATGTGAGCATTTAACACCTATAACAGACACTAAAAGGTTATTCACGTTATATTTTTTCATGAAATATGTAATTACGATACGAAAGTATAGTTTGATTTGTAAATTTATTTAAAGCTTTTTAAAGACAAGAAAAAAATAAAAAATTTAGACAAATAAAACATGAATTGATTTAATTTGAGCAATGTTTAGTAAGAAAAAGATATAAAAGTTTAAAATTTTATATAAAAGTATATTTTAGGTGTTGAAAAAATTAGAAATCATTTCAATCGTGCATGTATTAAAAAAATATTTTGGCATTAAAATAAATCTTTTTTTTTCTCGGCTGTAATGATTTCATTCAATGATACTTAAACTAGTTGAGGTTTTATAAAAAAAATTGTGCTCAAAATTAAAAGGTTTGAATTAGTTTTAGTCTAGTTAGATGTGTTATTTTTTAAATACAAGAAAAATAACAAGGAATTTATTTATATTGGCGCATCCCCATTATTGACCCCACCTAGTGACCAAATATCACTTAAAATATTCATGTGAGATTTTTTTTAGTTTGAAGTAATTTTAGGTGTTACCAATATAGGATTGTTAAACTTTTAAAATGCAACAAATAATGCATATATTTATTTTTCTGGGATGATTTCTCGAACCTTGAACCTCCATAATGTAAATCACTACATTCGACTCCAGAAGATATTATAATAAAGTAAAGAGGTCGCAGAAAAACAGTTACCTGTATAGGAATTATTAAACTTATTTCCTCACTTACTGATTTTTTTTATTTAAAAAAATTGAAGAGAAATGTAAAAGAGTGTATACTTTTTTTTAAAGAAAAAAAATGGCATGACTTCATGGTAATGTTGTCTATTGTATTGCATTCAACACACTTGATGTGTTACTTATTCTACCAACATATTATCACGAGTAAGCTAGTTTCAATTCCTATCGGCTTTTTAATATGGAGTCAATAGATAATTTTTTTTAGCCATTTACTATTTACGAACGCTTAAAATAAAAGGTGTGCTGAATAATATAGGAGTCAGAAAGAACCATAATGTGCCGGTTGCTATCAAATATGTGTATTGGTTAAATTTAATATTTGCGTTGAAAGATGAGTCAAATTTAAATACTAAACTGATTTAAATTAACAGTTGACTCATAGGTACTTTTCTAACAATGACAGTACTTTAAAATTATAAGAAATTCTCCAACTGAGTGACCCTGTAAAAAGGGTTTATTTTTAGTTATGTCGAATAGTCCTTGTCGATTTTATTGTGCGTCACATGAGAATTTATTGAGTGAAAACTATTGTATTATCATTTTGAAATCGTTAAATCTATGTTAATACATATTTGTGTGGAAAGTTAAGCAAACACCATCAAATTTAATGTTTTGGCAATAATTTTGATGTCATATGTTATGGATTCTCAGAAGACTGGCTTCGTACGGATAAATATTGAAATAAATTATTTTCATACGCACCAGTTATTGCTGGTTTGTGTTTGTTCGTTTAAGGTTATCAAAAATAATGTGGCTGAATATGCATTGCTTATTGGTGAATGCAGTGAATACCAATAATGAAAAATGGTAGAAATAAAATGAACGATAAATACACTAAATGTTTCAACTACTTGCTATTTTGTAATAATGATTGATCGCCTTTTTTACATAATAAAAACACCTGCAGATGTTTGTGGTTTAAAATTAAGCGTCCATTCTGAGCAAAGTTTGCAAAATAATGAACCTACTAATCAGGTACCTCCTTGATTTTGGCATTTCGAGTTTGATGTGTCAAAACCGGTTAAGTTGTCTGAAGTGCAAGAGCTTATCCATAATAATCCATTTCATGCGCAAGCGTGATTCGTCGACAGGATGGATTCACTCATTACCACCATAGTTTCATATTTTTATTGGAATTACCAGAGAACAAATATTTGATTTATTCTCCTCGTCATGCAAACTCTCTAAGACTTCTCATTAGTCAGAATTTAATTAATTTGATCGTGCTTAAGTTTTTAGGTATTTTTAAACTTCTTGTACCTTTTCTTCAACTCATGATTATTTTTATAAATCTTCAATCATTCATTCTTTCTACGTTGCCAAATCATCTCTTTGCTCGTTTGTTCATTTTAAGCACTGCATATTTTTTCAATTCGTATCCTTTTATTATGTTCTCATTTTTACGTTATACATTGTTTGTCCACATTTTCATATTTATCTTACTTTAATCGTTTTTTTTTTTGGCCAAGATTTCTCAAGTTTCGGTTATTTATCCTTATGTTCAGACCAAGATTCGATTATGACCGGCCAGCTTTCCTTTTTTTCAACATTGTGTAACCCATCAATCACTCTATTGCTTGCAGCTATTCTTCTTCTAATATCGCACTTTGAGCGATCATCCGTTATAATACGCTGCCTAGATACAAAATTTTAAAAGATGGATTAAAGATATTTTAAAATAATTTTTTAACTTCTCTTGAATACATTCAAAACAAAAACATGAAAAAAAAATCACTACATGGATTAAAAATATATATAAATAGTTATTCAATTGAAAATATAACCATAATTTTCTTGTTATATCTGTATAGAAATATTATCGTGGGGAGTAGTTTAATATAACATACATATATAATTTAAAAACACACGATTATTTAATATTGAAAAATATTCCTCGATTGCGTCGTTGAAATACGAGTATACTTGAAAACATAAAACCTAATGCACAAAATGTTTCAACTGACTGCTGACAAACACACTTAAAAAAAATAAAACAGATATGACATCTTAGACACATGAACACCCAAAAATAATTATTTCCGTTCCATATACACGTTTCCTTACTAAGCTTATTTTTTAATTATATTTTGGGATAGTGTCAAAATATTTCTCAAAAATATTTGAAATGAAAGTAATATTTTTTTCTGGAATTTCATTACATTTCCAATAATTTAATAGAATTTTGTGGGGAAGGGTTGAAGTAGAGGCAATTTTTATGATCTCAACGATCGACGAGGTGATTGTTTGATCAAAATTTCAGTACGTTTACGATACCCGATGGGTACAAAAAACAACACTATTTTATTCCTCACATTTGAGTTGTTTTTTTAAATAAAAAGCGTTCTAAATTGAACTTTTTTCTCATTTATTTTACTTAGTGGATTTATTGACAGGCGGCAATGTTTTTCAACCAACCAGAAATATGTTAACAAGGCCTTAAGTAACGGGGTGACCAACGGGAAATTAAATCACGGGTTGGCAGATATAAGTGTCTTATTTACTAAGCTACAAAGGTTATGATTTATGTTAGTAACAATATTTTACAGCAAGATGTTGGATGGAATCAACGGAGATAGCTTCAACAATTATATGAAGTAAAACACTATTTGAAGAATTCAATTCATCATTGAAATAACAAAGTATATATTTCTAGGGCTCTTGAGTTCTTCTATTTTAAATGGAGTGGTTGCATGGACATTTATGTTAGATGTTGCGAGAGGAATAAACGACGAATTTAAAACGTAGTGTTTGAGAATAGCGTTAAGAATGTTATAAAATACAATGTGTACCCATTGTTCTATCATGGAAAAATTGCAAAATCCGAATAGATTCTGCTCTTTTTCTCTGTAATATATAATATTATTTTATTCTTTTGACATATTGAGAAAAGTAAAATGAATTATTTTAGTTATAAATAAGACGGAAAGAAAGGCGGAGAGAATAGGGGTACACTCCGGACTTAATGAACCAAACAAGTGATGATGCTACTCGTCTTCATTTATGTGATAACGGGAGATATCAGAAAATGGTGATTGTCAGACATTCCTTTTGTGTGGGGATTGTCAGATATCCCTGTAGAGTGGGGGTTGTCAGAGATCTCTGTAATGTGGGGGGATACGATCATCAGTCATAAAGGAGGCGACTGAGAAAAAAATGCAATGATTTTCTGAATTTCCTTTAATGATTATTATAAAAGAAAAAAACTTTCAGTATTCTTTCCACTTTTAATTAAACATTTAATAATGTCTGTTTTTCACAATGATTCGTTCAAATGAATAAATACTGTTTTTCTATACGATTTTCTCAAAGGTCAATAATAACCTATCATTTTGACTGTTGAAACTGTAAAGTACATTTGTTCAATTCAGTTTTTCACTTTTCCAGTTGTCTGTAAATAAGGTCAAAGTAAACATGCTTTCTAGGCTATTTTCTAAACATGCTTTCTAGTATTTTTCAAATTGTTTCAACAGTTGTTTCCTTTTTTTTCAAAAAAAGTAGGTGTTCAAAGGCTTCGAAATCTAATAAAACAAATATGTACATAGAAACAATTTATTCAAATGCTAGATCATCCGAAAAAATTAAGTGCTCGAGAAATTTAAATGTGACCTGCTTTTTATTTCCTCTTTTTTAATTCGATCATACAATCAATGCTCTGGATGTTTTGGTATATTCGAATCTTATATTAATTATCTGTTTATATCTAAAAGAAACATTTCCCTTTCGGGTATTTCTTATTCTTTGATTCATTTTTAGTTCCAATTTTTTTTTTCAAATCAGTTTTTTTTATAATATGAATATAAATTGGCATTTATTATTAATTATTATTAAACAAAATTGTAGGAGCGAACAATTTATCATAACGATAATTTATTTCCAATATTTTAATAACAGATTTACACAGAGAGTAAATGACGAATGTAAAATAATGAAAATTTGAGATGGCCAAAGTTAACATAAAAAGTTAATAACGATTACAAAGTTGTTAAAAAGACCTTTAATAAAAACCAGACTGGAACCCTATTTAAAAAAAAGTGGATGCCACCGGAAATCAAACCCGAACTCCTGGACTGGAAGATAGACAAGTATCATACTAACTAGGCCAGGGAGGTAAACTAATGAAAATTTTATTTTTTTAATTAAAATATTGAGTTTTTGCTAGAGCTGAATTCAAATACGTGTACTTCACAATAATTTTCATTTTTTACAAATTTAAGTTCCTAAATTATGTATGTTAAGATGTAGTGTTTTTTGAACATTTTTGTGGTATATGTTAAACTTTCATTTATCTATCAATTATAGAGAATTCAAATCCTGAGTTAAAACGTCCTTGAGGACAGATTGCTCTCTAAACGGTACTATATTTTTATTTGTTTTTATTCACACAATTAAAGCAAATAAATGTATGTACACACATGAAGCAAAAAAACGACGAGAAATTTATTTTGAACATACAATTTGAATGGATCTGGGTTTGTTGCCTTTCATTTGTCGTATCTCTAATAAACTAGACTTTTGCCTCTATTTCACTGAGAACATATCATCATCATCATCAATGGCGCTACAGCACATTGTGGGCCCCGGCCTCCTCCAGCAGTCGCTGCCATTCCCCCCTATCCTGGGATGCACTCCTCCAGCCCCTGATGCCAATCACGTTTGCATCATTCTGCACCCCATCCATCCACCTAAGCCTCGGTCTACCCACGCTACGTCTTCCTTGGGGCTTGGAAAAGAGTACTTTGTTAGGCATTTCCTCTTCTCCCATTCTTGCTACATGCCCCGCCCAACGTAGCCTCCCAATTTTGATGTATTTTATGATGTTGGGCTCTTTGTATATGCTGTATAACTCCTCATTATATCTCACTCTCCAAGATCCATTTTCCTGTATGGATCCGAATATTTTTCTGAGTATTTTTTTATTTTTAAAATACACTGAGAACATATAGCATGAAAAAATAAATCGACATTTCTTTCCAATTTTTTTATTATATAAAACCCCGTTGCACATTTTCATCAACCTGACAGTGACACTCAATTACATATGTAACATATATATCACGCAAATCAAACCGCTCATACTTTCATCGCTCCAGATAGACCAAAATGTTCATCCCACAATATACTGCACACAATCATAAAAAAATCCTCTTGCAAGCCTAAGTATTCAAACTGCTGTAACAATAACAACCATATTCCGATCGACTGCCTCGATTGTTTTTCTCCCTTTGCCTTTATTGAATTCGACACCCCATTGTATGTCATAGGAGCCAAATAGGCATAGTGCCTTTAGGCAAAATATGTTTTAACTCTAGTAATGGTGAACATTTGATCAGTAGTTGTCATGCGTGTCATAAGTGTCTGCTGAGTCTGCATCTTCTCCTCCTCTCGATGATAGTGCCAGAGAATGGACATGAAATGTCCGTTGGCTTTGCTATATAAATTTTCATTTTATTGTTATTATTTGCTAGGTCAAACTAATAGATTGATTGACGCATATTGTATATCATCTTAACGCACATAAACTTTAATGGTTTTTAAAGTCAAGCTGTTAGTTAGTAGAAAGTATAGATAAATTGCTTTAAATAAATAAAATACGTTTTAGATAATATGAAACGACTTTGTGAATTGATTATTCTTTTTTTAACAAAAACTTTAAATAAAAAGTTAACATAATTTTTTTCTGACATTAAAAAAACTGTTTTCCCAACAATTTGATCTGGCTTGCCAATAGAATGTTGGAATTAGTTATTATTACTCATTCCTTATAACGTATCATCATTCACGTGTTATGATTTTATCAGAAATCACAGATTTATTCAGTTTTCTTATTTTTTTTAAATATATTCTCATTTTCGTACCAAAAAGGGAGAATTATTTGAAAAATATATTCCTTGTATAGTAAAAAATGTTGAATTGACGAAGTTCTTTAACATTTGGAGAATGATAGATAAGCCTTAAGTGCAGATTTGTGAGATTATCTAACATATCAACCTTCTATATATGTATACCTGAAATGTTCATACAACTCTTGCTAGGCTCCAGCCGTCAGTTGCCATCTCCTTTCAGTGTCCCCTACTACCACCCTCCTCAAAACCTGCAGAATGTTCTCTAAAACATTTTGTGTTGGAATGCCAAGTGGTCTTTTTTTACTTTGTTGAGCTTTCGTAATTATCTTTGATGACTGTGTTAACTAAGATCTGCTTACATGACCTATTCATGAAAATCTTGGCGACCTTTTGTCACTGATAACAAGTGGTTCTCTCGTCGATTTTCGATTATCTTCATAAGATCTCAATTTTCAAACCCCTGCAGACTGTTGAGGGCTAAATATCCTTCTCAGTAGTCAGTTTTCAAAACGGATTAAGTTTTTTTGGTCTTTGAGTGCCATGAACCACGTTTCATACTCATATATTACTCCAGGTAAGAAGATCGACTAGTATATTCTCAGTTTGGCATCCCGAAACAGGACCTTAAAGATTGGTAGTTTATGGTTTACAGAATTTTTAGGTTTGACTTTGCGTCCTTATTTGGTTGTCAATGGGCACCTACTTTTTGCTGACGAGGACGCTTCACAGGTATCTACACTTTTCAACCTACCTCTCTCTCTTTCTATTTTTCTCTCATCATGACGGAATTGAATTGTAACTTTCTTAAGTAGTTTAACTTCGAAGAGTGCATAAATTTGGTTTTATCTGTGTTCAAGCTTACCTGAGCTACTGCTTGCTTTAAGTCAAATTACATGTTTTTTTAGGATATTATAGTTATTTTAGATCAAAAGGAGGAGGTTTATATGATAACATGTGTGTAATTAATAACTCATTTATCCGTTAATGCTTTAAATTTTCAGATAATTTTAAGAACCTTAGCAAATTCTATGCAAAGTAAAGTTAACGTTGTTATTTTCCATTTTATTAAAACGTCATCATTGGCATAATATTTCGGAAATGGTTTTGTTTTCCAATCATATATAACTTTCTACAATTTGTTAGCACATTACAATTTTATACCGTGCAGCCTCAAAAACCCAATGCAATTTGATATTTTTCATGTCTACTTAAGATAGCATCTCTCTCCTTTTTCATACAAAAATTAAATATATTAGGGAAAAAAAACATTTAATTTACTTTGCTTGTGGTAAACCATCACAATAATAAGACAATGTGTTTTTTGCAATACGTTCTTCAGATAACAATGTGATTTTTAAATACATTTCATCCCTGAATGTTTTTTTCCTTTGTGGTTAAAAAATAATTTAAAAAATGCAAAACGACTAAAGGGATATTTATTTAAATAAGAGCTGTTTTTTTCGCTGTTCAAATTTATATACGAGTACATATCACATAAAGATATAATTACTTAAGTTTTGACCTCAAATAAAATGCTTTCACCATTATTATGTTGTTTAATTTTTTCCTCAAATAAAATGCTATCACTATAATTATATTTTTTGTTTTTACCTCAAATAAAATTCCATTTACATAATTATTTTATTTTATTTTTACCTCAAATGAAATGCTATCACCATAATTACATTATTTAATTTTTACCTCAAATAAAATGCAATCACATTGATTATTTTATTTTTACCTTAAACAAAGATTTACGGTTACTTCCTTCGAATATTCTCACGTCCATGTGTTAATATCTGAAATTGTAAGGATTTTAAAATACCATATCGTAAAACATTCATTTCATAAAGCTACATATACAGTGTGAAATAAACATAATATTTTATCTTTAATGCGATAAACCTAGGAAACACATTATTTATTTTCCTCGTTGCTGAATTCGTTTTACTTTCACACTTACTTTTATATAAAATATTAATTAAACATGTTTATATCGAACGCAAATTAAAATAATATTTTATATCTGCTCTAGCTTAGAAATTTAGTTAAACAATTATTTATGAAACTTTTCTTTTTTTCAGATTTATCCTTTTTGTCATAAATCTATTCGTTCCGATGCCACGAAACGGCTCTCAGATTGGATATCAATAAAACATTATGAACCATGAAACGGGTGTTGAGTTATAAACTTCAAACTTACTCTCCAACGGAAGATCGTAAAATTTTACATTTTTATTGAAAAGTTTGAAACAGCCAAACGTAAGCTTTAGACAGTTATTCGATTTATTGTTACTCTCCATTGATAAATTCCACATATTATATTGTATAATCTTTAACTTTAATTCATTATGATCTCGATTTCTTTTTATACAATTATTTTATCAAAAACATTTTAGTTGATTCTAAAAGCTCTCGATTTCAATGAAAAAATAAAGCCTTGATTGTTTACATGTAATGACTACTTTTGATTTGATATACGAGTATGGTTTTCACTTACGGACTGAGCTTTACCTAATGTCAAAAATATCAATATCCATCCATTCTGTCGTATAGCTCATGACTGACCATCGTGACTCCCATAATGCCTGCGACGACTCTTCTCCATCCATCCCTGCACTCCGCGACTCAAAGGGCTGTTATTAAGGATAGCCCAGTTGTGTCTCTCCCTTGGTCAGTTCAACGCATTGGGATTATTTCTCTTGTGCACGCCTCCAGTTACCACAAACCTTTCCAAACTGTCTCCTTAGATACGAGCAATATTTATTCTACAACATAGAAGTTCTTTTTTATTATATGCACAAACGTTTTAGTTAGTATCTCATGTAAAATAAGCGTATTTAGTATAATGTAAGCCACTTTGAAATAAAATAAACGGATTTCTACAAACTCTTTAGGATTTTTTTGAAGGAGCTTTTTATAAACACTTGTAAGAGCTGTCAATTTAGCAGATTTTGATACCATTCGATTCGAGTTTACATGTTTCAGTGCCTCATTGGCTTTTGTTTCTTCTGCTACACACCATTCTATATGTCTTATACCTCTTTCACCACCTGAAAAAAATACTACTCAAATAGTAGAATTCCCAACTTAATTCCATTTATTGCTCCCCCATATATTACATTTCCTTTTTTTAACACTTTTATATCATCAATTTCGCAACAGTTATTCTAAGAGTTTTCTCTTCGCATCTTTCACACAGCTTACTTAAAAAACTCTGTAACTACACGCGGTCCTTTGCTTCTTTATCTCACAACGCATTCTCTTTTTACATCGAACTTTTGCTTCTTTATCCCACTACGCATTCTCTTTTTACATCGAACTTTTGCTTCTTTATCCCACTACGCATTCTCTTTTTACATCGAACTTTTGCTTCTTTATCCCACTACGCATTCTCTTTTTACATCGAACTTTTGCTATGTCGCATAAAACAATGTTAATTTAATTTTTTTTTTAAATTAACATTTATTTCAATTTGAATTGGAAGCCTAAATCCATATTAAAATAAAGTGAATATAAGCATCTCAATTGATTGGGTGCACACTATCTTACACGAAAAACAAGATGATACTGCCTGCGTGATGAGTGTCGCGATTGTCGACTAAAAATGTATTCAAAAAGACATTCCAAAGAAGTGTTTGGCAATGTTTAATTGTAATCCGAATAAATCCGACTTTTTGGATCGATGCGTGGTTGTGAATGAAACTTGAAGCCACCATCACACACCAAAGTCCAAACAGCAGTCAAATCAATATACAACAACTGGTGAAAGTACGCTGATCAAGGCAAATACCGTTTCGTCAGCTGGGAAGGTGAGCAATATTTTTTGGATTCCCGAGAAACTATCACGGCTAACTACTTGAAAAAGGGCAAAACAATAACGGGAGCCTATTATGCGACATTTTTAACGGCCTAGATTTTCACGCAAAAAAGTACTCTTCTACCAGGACAGCGCATCGTCCCCCGCCAAAACGACTGTCGCAATAGAAAGATTGCGTGAATCCGGTTTCGAATTGGTTCCATACCCACCATATACGAGTACTCTGGAGTTTGCGCCGTCTGATTTTATTCTGTTCCCGAAATTTAAAAAAATGCTCAGTGTAAAGAATTTTTCGCCGAATCAGGATGTTATCGCCGCAGTAAATTACTAGTTTGCAGTGTTTAACAACCCCTGTTTATCAGACGGTATGAAAATTTGAAAATTCACTGGAACAAGTGTATAAGGACATTTTGTTATAAAATAAAGTCATTTAAAAAAAAATTCCTCATTTTTATCCAAACTTTTAAAACTGCTCAAGTATTTGTGAAATATTTTCAAGCTAAAAGAAATATTAAATGAATCGGCTGATGTACTCCCGCTAAAGATTTTAAGAGTCTATTTCTTTGTTTGCGTATTTTTATAAGATTACTTTTTGGTCCAAGGTGTTCCTGCAATAATGGTCTTATGAGTTTACTTTAAAAGTGAAGAGGTGTGTATGTCCCTTAGACGTACAAATTGCAATAATTACAACCATAATTCGTTCCAAAATGACTATAATTTTGAGGAGAGTTTGCTCTCTAAATGGCGCTGTATAAATTGTCGTTATATTATTGTTATTTAAATTACCCGATAAAAAAAACAAGAAAATTCATCAATACTCAACTGTCAACATGGTTATACAAAGATAATTTTACCAGATCGTAAACACCATAAATAAAAATAAAAATGGGGACTGTAGAGATGGATAATGATTTTATATTTATGGGACTGAACAAATTTAAGGACCCCGTAATTGATCTTACATAAAAGCTATTTGAAGAAATTAATATATTGTATTCAGGCTAAAGGCAACCAGATGACGAAATCATTAAGTAAGATTCCTTTTTGTCAACCAAATATAACGAACTATGTGATAGGATAGGATAATAAATCAGCAAAAATTGAAACATTTCAAGTAAAAACGAAAAAATGAAGATCGGCATTGGGTTTCTAGACACAAAAACGAATGAAATTGATTCAAAAAGTCTATCAAAAGTTTTTTTAAAAAGGGGATATCCCGAAGATCTTTAAGACCCTCTTGAAATATGATGTAAGGTAGTGAGTACAATAAACTTCAACTGCCTCCCATAATACGGAACAGAGATATCAAGAATTCCCGTTAAATCCTTCCAAAAGAATCCTCATTCACTATTAATGACCTTTAGGGGAAAAAACATACATATGAAATTTTAAATATTGTAAAGACATATAGAACTAACAATAAAAATAATTCTTGTCCCAAGTCAGGAGTCAAATACACATGTTTCCACACCAACGAAATTACTTAAGCGTCTGTTAAGATAAATAAAAAACTTTTCACGTATTAAAATGATATCTCTGATATTATAACGGTTCGCATATTCTTGGAACTAAGCTGTTTAGTGTGATAATTTGACCGTCATTTATTTTCAGATGAGTGATGTCTTCTTACGTAGGTATTTCATTGATTATTATCTTAAAGTTAATTTATAAACCAAAATATACGAAGCTCCAAAAAAACTTTGATAGTATTGTTGTTTTTCCATCGGATATAAATTATGATCTCGATTTGATCATCCTAACAGTGTTGGAATATAAACAAGTTTTTTTCCCCACGAAACGCAATGGCAATAACTGATATAACTCAATACAAAACATTACTCAAAATAAAGGAATTCTCACATGTGCTGTCAGGACTGTATTTGATAAATTGCATAGTTCACATCCCCGATATTAAATTCCCAACATTTCATGCTTCCTGAAACATGTTTCTCGAAACAAAATAATTTAGTATATTTTTAATACTGTCGCTAAGATTAAGTCAATAAAAGAAAAGGTTCTCTTAAGTGGTCACCGCCTTGGAGTACAAGATTATATCCTGAATTGTAAAGAATTCCATGGTCATTGTTTGTTTAGGAAAAGGGCCTATAATAAATTCAATTTTGTTTTGGTTATACAAATGGAATATTGCACCGCCAACTTAGGTGGTCGGTTCGGGTTGTAAAACTACATCCCGGATTGTAAAGAATTCCATGGTCATTGTTTGTTTAGGAAAAGGGTCTATAATAAATTCAATTCTGTTTTCAAAAGATGGAAATTGTAAGGCCAGTGGTAAACGACTAAGAAACAAAAGCAAGGTCATAAAAAATCCATTGCTCAAGGAAGCAATAAATACTGTCTAGACGTTATACCCTTTTGATGAATTCTAAAAGATACCGATCTCAATTGTCTTTTTAAAATAAAGTATCATGTCTATGACGTTACTATGTGAAACTATTATTTTAAGTGAGAATGAGTACATGTAGCTTCTCTTTCTCGCAAGTGGCTATAAAAGGCCAGAAATTTCACGAGGAGCTCCCTTGTGCCTCCAGATACGACACGGTTAGGACGTCTCTCCAGAAACAATGTTTGTACGGAAGACAGCCAGACTAGTTTTCTTCGTATATCGCAGAAGTCCAGGACTCCAATTACAATTATCGGTGACTATTATTCCTTTTATCTTAATGTTGGATTTCGTCCGCACATTTTAACCATCGCTCAACTTTAATTCTAATTGTTATTGAAATCCCCTTTTGCTAATCGACAACACGATCTTTCTAGCCAATTTTAAACTTTTTTTTCTCGACATTCGTTCGAGTTTTTTTTAATATTTTTTTCTTTTTTCTTTTTCCATAATATAATAAACTGTTTCATTTAAAATTATACTTGTTTAATTGTGTCGCCTTGTCCTGCTGAAAGTGAGAAAGAGTTATTCAGAGTTAAGGGAACCCAACAAACCCCAGAGATCTAAAGAGTTCTTGTCTCTTTAAGAAGCCGGCGGAGCTGAACGGGCGTGTCATACCTCATATGATGGTAATGTTTTATAACTAATTTATGTATTGAAATGTGTACAACCTAATATATTGTTTTAAAATAGGAAAGAGGTGTGACATATTGGCGCTCAACGTGGGGCGTATTTTACTCTGGTATTTCTGATCTCTCGCTAGACAAGGTTTTTATTTATAATTTGTTTTGTGTGTTTTAAATAATAATTTGTTTACAGGAAAGTGCTTTATATATATTTTTTGTGTGCGCCGTTTGTTTTCATTGTTCGCGACCGAGTGGTCATCCTTGTTCCCATGTGCTACGGGCTCCGAGTTGGAAAGGCCGTTTTTCGAGTCTTTTTGGAATAGATTTTTAGTTAACTTTTTCCAAATATTTTTCTTGTTAAGAATTGTGTGTTCCTTATCAAATTTGATTTAAAAAGTCAGTGTGTTTAGAAATTTGAACCACGTGTCTGCAGCGTTTGTTTTTACTGTTCGTCACCACGTGGCCATTTTTTGTTCTTGCGTGTATACGGGCTTCATTTTGGTTAAACTGTTTTTAAGTTTTTTATTAATGAATTGTGAATAGAATTTTAGTTAATTGAGGGAAGAAAAAGAATAGATTTTCTAGTTAATGTTCGCTAAATATTCCGTAGTAAAGAGAATTGTGTTCCGATTTATTTGAGACCAATCTCATATTAAGAGATGGTGCGTGGTTAGGTAAAACGCACGAAACGCATATCTTTCGTGAAATAATTCGCTGTTCGGTTGGCCCAGTTTTTCGGGTTTTCTTTCAAAGATTAATCATTTCTTGGTGCTCGGTTTGTTGAAATATTGAGAATTGCAACGGGTTTAGTATCTGCAAGGAAATAGAGGTTTCGCTTAAGTTAGATTCCTCTTTTACTTAAAAAGATTCCGTTGGAGCAAGTTATTTTTGGTTTCGATCTTGGGAAGCGATAATGGTCGAATCATGAATTGAATAGTTTCTTTCAGTAGTGGATCTATAAACGATATAGTTGTTTATAGAGATTAAATTACATTTTGGTCTATAGTTGTTTGTAAATTTGAACTACGTTGTTTAGAGAAACCTTGTTTGTTTAACAAAACGATCGAGTTAGAATTGTTGTTTTGTTAGTAAGGTCTTGATTTGCTTCGGTTGGGCTTTTTGTCCTATTGTTTTATTGTTGCAATGTATCCAATTAAGGCCGAAGTAAGATCTCTTCATTCTGCTCCCCTGTTTTCAAGAAAAGAAGTGCGCGGTCAGAGAATTGTAAATAGGACTAGTGTGGTATTTCGTGGATAGTCAGGCTTAAAAAGAATTAAATTCCACGTGGATTAAGCTCCAGTTCATCTTTGAAAGGAGATGGGCTAGGCAAAGTGTTATATGCGCCCCACTTTCGTAAGAAATATTCCAATCGCGTAAATGATCCAGTTTACGAATTTTGTTTAAGAATAAATAATAATTATTATCTCAGTGGTCAGTTTAGTGATTTTGCGAATTGTGGTAGAACGAAAAGGAGATAAAGGATAGGAATTCAATGTTAAGAAAATTTGAATCAATGAATAGAAGTTGCGTTAAATCAAACACCGGGAAGATAGACGCCATTTTGTTTTGCAGGTAGAAATACTGCACGATGTTTTTCCTTGAGGAAGTAAATTCGCTCGTGGTGTCGTACTTGAAATGGATTAAATTAATAAAATAATAGAGGAAGTGCGTGGTCATCATGACAATAATTAAGAAGTGTTGACTTTCGTAGAATATTCCAGTTGAATAAGAATTGGTTCCTGGTTATTTGAGATCAATCTCGCCTTGAAAAGGAGAAAGTATCTTTCGTAAATAATGTTTTTAGTGATCCGGTTTACGGATTTTGTTTAGGAATAATTAATAGTTAAAAATCGCAGTGCTCGGTTTAGTAATTTTCAGAGTCTAGGGCAAAAGGAGGAATTGCGTCATAATTATGGATAGTTTATTTTGTTAACGGTGCAGCGTGTCAAGCGGTAAATATTGTGAAAGGGAAAGAAGCGGGAAATTGCGTCATAGTTATATTTTTTTGTGATAGCAGTGGCTGTTATCAAACAATATGTTGGATTAGAGAGAACTGGAATTAAGTTCTAGAAGGGTTTCTTGTAATTAGATATTACAAAATCATTACGCGGAACTACTGTTTTTATGGCGAGTTTGTGTAGATAGTATTGCGTCATAATTAATGTCGTTCGTTGATATTGGCTTTTCTTATTGACAAAGGGATTGTCAGAAAGAGTTATTGTGCGTTTAAGAAATTATTGTTTGATTGAAGGGTTTTCTTATATACGCTGTTTGTGAGCGCTGAATGGGCTTACGTTTTAGATAAATTCATTTGTTCTCGTATCAATGTCTTTTGATAGAGAGGTTTGTTATTTGGTCTGAATTGAATTTCGGTTTGTTTAGAAATTCGAAAGGAATTTCGTCTTAAATAGATTCTTTTGTTTTGTATCGGTGCATTGGGTACAAAGGAGATGGCTTGTTTGTCCTTGAGGTAGAAGTAAATAGACTTCCTTCAACTTGCCAAGGTTCCTGTGAGATGCAGCATTAACCTTCCTAGAATTAAGGTTAAGCAGGTAGTGATTGTCATTTAGTCAGTAGGGTTTGCCTAGAAAGGTTTAAGTCGGAAGACTTTAGGATAAAACGCAGACTAGACATCAGAGCTTATGTATAGAGACAAATCG
Organism: Odontocerum albicorne; assembly: GCA_949825065.1. Taxonomy (NCBI): domain Eukaryota; kingdom Metazoa; phylum Arthropoda; class Insecta; order Trichoptera; family Odontoceridae; genus Odontocerum; species Odontocerum albicorne. Next base: position 30,520,719 of record OX463846.1, read on the forward strand.
GGTCCCTTACAGATTATATTCCAAGAATAGGGAATTTAAAATCATTCTTTGGAGCCACCCTTGTCGGATAACGGATTATCCCAGGTGTGTAGGAAAATATAGCATAAAAATAGCTCAGAGATTATCTGTTTCCACCCGTCATCAGTCGAGGATTTGTAAAAACCCTGTTTAGTTTTTGAGTAAATAAATAAGGGAAGATAAAAGATCTCGCCTCGCTTCCTTTTACGTAAGAGCGTGGCCAGGTAATCGGTAGTAGAGTATACCATTCCATGTCATAAAAGTCAGGAGAGAATTAGTCCGGATTCTCGTAGTCAGAGCACATAAAAGGAGCATGGCCAAGTGATAAATAGAGTATAGCCTCCTTGTCATTGCAATAACGGTAGAGTTATTTGTGTATTTTCTCTTTAGAAGCTAAAGAGCGTGGTCGAGTGACCAGTAGTCGAGTATAGAACTGTTTCTCGTCGTAATAGGGAGATCGTAGTTGAGTATTCTCTCATTAGAGACTAGAGAGCGTGGTCAGATGATCACTACATGAGAATGGAACTCTTTGTCGGCGTAACAAAGAAATCGTTAGTTGTGTTATCTCTTTTGAAATTAGAGAACGTGGCCAGGTGACTAGAAGTCGATTATAGCACTTTTGTCGTTGTAATAACGAGAAAGTTAGTTCGTGTTATCTCTTTTGAAATAAGAGAACGTGGCCAGGTGATTAGAAGTCGACCATAGCACTCTTTGTCGTTGTAAAAACGAGAGAGTTAGTTTGTTATCTCTTTTTGAAATTGGAGAACGTGGCCAAGTGACTAGAAGTCGAGTATAGCACTCTTTTGTCGTTGTAAAAACGAGAGAGTTAGTTTGTTATCTCTTTTGAAATTGGAGAACGTGGCCAAGTGACAAGAAGTCGAGTATAGCCTCTTTTGTCGTTGTAATAACGAGTGAGTTAGTTTGTCTTATCTTTTTTGAAATTAGAGAACGTGGCCAGGTGACGAGAAGTCGAGTATAGCACTTTTGTCGTTGTAATAACGAGAAAGTTAGTTTGTGTTATCTCTTTTGAAATTAGAGAACGTGGCCAGGTGACTAGAAGTCGATTAGAGCACTCTTTGTCGTTGTTATAACGAGTGAGTTAGTTTGTCTTATCTTTTTGAAATTAGAGAACGTGGTCAGGTGGCAAGAAGTCGCTTATAGCACTCTTTTTTCGTTGTAATAACGAATGAGTTAGTTTGTGTTATCTCTTTTGAAATTAGAGATCGTGGTCAGGTGACATGAGGTCGAGTGTAGCATTCGTTGTCGTTGTAATAACGAGAGAGTTATTTGAGTAATCTCTCTTTAGAAACTAGAGAGCGTGGTCGGGTGACCAGTGATTGAGTAGAGAACTCTGTCTTAATGAAGAGAGCGTTAGAAGAGTATTCACTCTTTAAACTAAAGATCGTGGTCGGGTGACCAATAATTGTGCATAGAACCCTCTATTGTCTTAATAAACAGAGCGTTAGATGAGTACTCGCTCCGTAGAACTAAAGAGCGTGGCTAGGTTACCAGAGTGCGAGTATAGCCTCTTTGTGGTTGTAGTAACAGGAGAGTTAATAGTGTATTCTCTCATTGTAGACTGGAAAGCGTGGCCAGGTGATAGCTGGAGATTAAAAAATTCTGGTCGTTTTACCAGAAACGGAGTTGGGAACACGGTTAGAAATCGGTTGGAACTCGGTTGGAACTAGAAAGCGTGACCTAGAGTCAAATTATTTGATGTATCATTCTTGTCTTGTAAGAAGGAAGGAATACAGGGGTTATTCTCTTATAAGAATACGGCTGAAGTTTAGTAGCTGCATATATATTATATAAATTGTCTATTGAATACAGTATAGCTAAGAATAGACCTTATGCGGTGAGTCCGTCGTCACACGATAAGGACGCGAACATATGATATGGGTCCGGTCCTGAGCACAGCTTCTGTGCCCGGGTGGATTATAGATAAGCTGATAGTTGACAGTGCAGTGATGGGTTCGTCAGCGCCTAATTGGGAGTCATTCATGGTTAGGAAAATGGTTCTTAAAATAATTAAATTAAATATTTTGTTATATACCTTGAGGGTGTACACTGTCGGATTCCTTGGTGAATGACAGTTTAGTATGTCAAGTGACGTCACCGGTGCGAATTTATGATTGCACAAGGGTGAATGAATAAGTGAGCTGGCCGTGGGCAATCTCGTATGGATTCATTTCCATATGTTCTATGTATGGGCTGGTGTTCAACCCGGTGACTCCACCAAAGAATACCTGGCGTTCAATGAACCTGAGCCTAGACCACGAGTGGCGGAATGCTGAGAGCCTAGAGTAGGATTATATGTATCTCAACGAAGGACTTAGGTCCTTCTGAAGTAAGAATTCATGTAATACATAGATAATTAGTACCGTTGGTAGAAGGTACAAGTATTACGTTCAGGATCAAATAGCTCTTGTGTAATGCGAGCTCAAGTATGGGTTACCTGACAGCTGTTGTGGTTTTATTAGTGGTAATTGTTACTTTCTCATTAGATTCCCTATCGGAATTATTGACTCCGTAGATTAGGGTATTAAGTGAAGAAATTCATGGATGTCTTCCGAATTTCGTATTGGGGAAGGATTGTCTTCCTAATTGTTGTGTTATCTAATAAGAATTCGTGAGGTATTCCGAACTTCTTAGTGGAGGGGTGTACCCTTCCCCCGGAGTAGCGTTCCAAAGATTGTACTGAGGATTCAGTTGAGTATCCATCGTGGATAATTGCTTTGCGCTAATGCTATCGCTGGACAGTGGTCCGTAAGTTTAATAGCAGTAGAATTGTTCAGTAGTGCTATGGAGTAGGTGTTGCTTTCCACCGAGTTGAATTTTGGAAGAGGTTGTACAGATGGTACAGTCGGGTATCCGTTGCAGATAGTTGCACGTAGCAAGTGTTTATCTTTGGACGGGGTTCCATAATGATAATAGCCGTTGATGTGTTCAGAATTTCTTGTTGGGGAAGTGTAGCATTCCACGGTGTTGAAGGGCTATAGTATTGAAGTAAGTCATCTTGTTGACGAATTGGCTCCTGTTGAGTGTGGAGTATATAATTTGAAATAAAAATAGTTAATTTTTTTCTTTTTTTTTGTTGTTGTGTAAAATATTATAATATATTTTGTTCTGTCAAAGCACTCACCGAGTACGGGGTCGCAAGGTAGTCTGTGAGGCAGCGCGATGAAAGGTTTATGGGTAATGCGGAGGTCGTAGTGGTGCTGCTGGGAGGAATAAGGATAAGAGTATGGTGCGTTCTCGAATGAACTTTGACAGAATTTATGTAACTGTTACGGTAATTGCCGTTGTATTTTTGTTCTGTTTTGAACTTGTACTGATTTTATCTAACTGTTACGATGGTTACCGTTGTATTGTTTGCTCTGTTTGAGTTATGGGATAAGAGCTCTGGTTACTGTAGCGTTGGCAGCATGCGTCATGACTGGGGGCTGCGTTTCTTGGATAGTGAAATCTCGAAACGAAACCGTGCCCTTGTGGTCGGACGTATGGTGGGTCTCGCTGCGTAAAGAGAATTCCCAGTTTTTTTGTTGTTTCTTATTGTCTCCTTTCTTTGGCTCGGTGTGAATCACCGAGAGGCCTTGGGCAGCCTTAAGAGTCCGGGTTGGGAGAAGCTAGCCTCCCAACCGATAAAGGTTTTGAAGATGGCCTGAGAATACATCTGGGATGGATTGCTGTGTGTCTCCATCACGGGCTTCATGAACCCATATTAGCAATTGCGAATACAGATATGTTCTGTCATGTACACGTTTCGGGCTAAGGTAGCTTCGGTTCGTGAGGGTCGCGTGCCTGTCGCTCGGATCCTAGATGACCATAGTTGTGTATGTGGTATCACGTGATTCTTGGCTCTGTTCTGGGGGTACGTGGACGCGTCCTGCTTTCAACCGGGGCTACTCGCCAATTTTGTATTATGTTTTGTGTTTTTTTTTTTTTAGTGGACTAAGGGTCCATTTATACAGTTACCATTCTGTGTGGTGGTGAATTGTTGCTGCAACGGTTGTCCAGACCTTGGAGTCTGAGGAAACCGAAGATATGTGTAAAGTTCTGTGTGAACTTAAGGAGATAGAAGTCCTAGATAAATTCTGTGTGGACTATAGGATATTTGTAATTCAATGTATAAAGTTCTGTGTGAACTTAAGGAGATAAAAGCCCTAGTTAAGTTCTGTGTGAACTATAGGATATTTGAAATTCGACGTGTAAGGTTCTGTGTGAACCTCTTGAGATTTAAAAATGATAATATTGGCTTGCGAAATTTATTGTTATCATTGTTGTTATCACTTCGTCCGGAAGTGGCCGGAAGTTTGGACCGTCTTGTGCTGTGTGCCAGGGGCGGTCGTATTGTGGAAAGCGCCCGTGATATGGGGCCACTTTAAAATTTATCGGTTCCCGACTGTGCAGTCTAAGGAAGGGCGAAGAAAAGATTGTGTTGTGAGGTAATGTCTTTAGTGTATCAAGGGAAGTGGGGTTGTTGTTTTGTGTTGAGCCATGTGGGTGGTTGGTTGGACGAAATCCACATTGATAGGGGAGAATTTCAGGAATCACCTTCGAAGATCAGCTGGTTCATAGGTTGGCCCGTGACCTGCAGTGAACCCACTAAAGTCAGCCTTTGGGAGAAGACTGCAGATTTGTTTTATTATTTTTGGTTAAGCTGTGTCCATTTCTCAGAAAATTGTAATGAGAGAATGGCTTAACTGATTTGTTTCACTCTTGGTCAACATTTGATTGTTAGTTGACCTTGATGTTTAACCCTTTGAACTCCAGATTTTTTTTTGTATGACATACCAACAACTCCAGGGTATTTTTTTGAAATTTTACTATAAAATGATAGGTTTTAGAAATAATTTATTTAAAAAAAATTAATAAGGTTTCATGCAATTTTTTTATTCAAACTATTAGATAAATGTTTAAATGAGTTTATTTTGATAAAAAAAATAACAATTCAACATTATTTTTTAGTTTTATAATCTTTCAAAGTATGATATCTGAGGAAACAATCCCCTAAATGCATCCTAGGTTTTCCAGGACAGGTGTCGCAAAACTCATATGTTTCATGTCGTTTGCCCATTTTGCCTCTATTTGAGCAGACCACACAGTCCTTCTTCTTTCCCTTCTGCAAAACATGAAGTTTACCATCTAGTCGTACATCAAAAGTAGAAGTTGATGGCCTACTTCGCAGCTCCCGAAAGTCTCCTACCAACTGATCAACTAAATTCTTGACAAATTTCAAATGAGTTAGTGGTTTTTCATTATTTTTCAATTTTATATTCTTGTAGAGGATGTATGCATTGATTGAGCAAATTTCCATTCCCCAGAAAAAAAGTTTTCTCCACCATTTTAATGACTTCCTGAGAAAACAATATGTGGAAGCATACTGGTCGGCACGGTCTACTCCACCCATAGATTTGGTGTAGTTTCGTACTACATTTGGTTTTTCTGTAACTAATTGAACACCTCCCTTCCCTGTTCTGGAAACAGACGACATGCCAGCAGAATCACCAGTACTCAGCATTGTAATTATTCTTTTATCCTTCCATGCCAAAAGCATTGTTTTTCTTTTTCTTACAGCCAAAACTTTTTTATTGCCAAACTTTGGTTTTTTTATGGTGATCGGAATGCCTTTTCTGTTGGTCTGTATCGTCCCAGTTAAATGACATTTCATCTTCAATAGTGCTTCAGCAAGTGGAAGACTTGTGTAGTACCTGTCTGTAAACAAGTGGTATCCTTGTGCATGGGGTACCTTCTCCAAAAATTTTCTGAACAAGTAGATGGGTATTCTGGAACTCACAGGCAAATCTGGGCTTGGTAAATTCTCTGTAGTAATACTACCGTAATAGGGAAGAATACTGTACACATATGATGTTTCAGAATCCGCCAAAACGTAAATGCGTATTCCCCATTTAGTAGGCTTCTTTGGATTGTAAGTGATGAAGCATATTCTTCCTTTGAATTTCACTACTGATTCGTCAACACAGATATTTTTGTTGGGTATGAAATAGTCAGCAAATTTTTTATTTATATATTCTAAAAAATTACTGACTTTCTGAATCCGTGTTCTTAAATCACTATGGCCAGTTTCTTGTGTATTCAAGTGTAACATCCAGAATATTTGATGAAATCGAGATCTCGTGAAAATATTTGCAAAGAATGGGACTCTGGAATTATCTCTAGTAGACCAATATTCTTGCATATTGGCAAGTGGCATTGTTCCCATATTTAAAATGACCCCAATGAATGCCCAAAATTCATCTTTTTGTACATCACGCCAATTTTGCCAAATAGAATTTGCAGTTAGAACTTTTGATTGAAGTTTGACTTTTGCATATGCATTTGTTTCCCGTATTATCTCCGTTACAATTTCTTCCGTGAAAAATAATTTGAAAAATTGACTTGGTTCTTTGATTGTTAAAGGAACATTTGGTCCGACATTCTGAGCTCCGATGTCAAAATTTATAATGTCAGGAGAATCCACCGTATTGGATATATCAATCCATTCATCGTCTTGTGAATCTTGAGCGCTTGTAGTACTTGAAGAACTATCTGATGATAGAAGAGGACCAACTCTGCGTTTTTTATGACCAATGTACTCTGATTCATCACTAGAGGTCTGAATATTGATGTTACTATCACAACTTTCATCACTATATACATTTAAAATAAATTCGTCTTCACTTTCACTCAGTTGCGATTTTTCCATTATTTTAGAGGGTAAAAAAAAAAACTTGTGTAATCTCAACGGTGTAAAAGGGTGCGTACTGATTATTTTTCAACCGAAACACGTCTAAACAGTAGAACAGTTGTTGTGAAACTAATGTAACATGTTTATACCTGCTCCTGGGTGTCCCGAGATGTTTGTTTATGTAAACAATACAACCATAAAAAATGGCGACATATAGTCGCCTCTGGAGTTATTAAAATAATTACCATGGCGACTATATGTCGCCTCTGGAGTTATAAGGGTTAATATTTTATTAATTGTATTACCAGATTGTATAATATTACTGTAATTTCTTTTTTTTTGTGTGATTTGATTTTATTAATATTGTATCAATTTCCTGTAATCTTGTACCTTTGTGTATTGTTTTGTTTTGTATCAATTTCCTGTAATCTTGTACCTTTGTGTATTGTTTTGTTTTGTATCAATTTCCTGTAATCTTGTACCTTTGTGTATTGTTTTGTTTTGTATCAATTTCCTGTAATCTTGTACCATTGTGTATTTTTTTTTTTTTGTTTTTGTGTGTAAGGAGTTGGGGAGGACTGTTCCCCGCTCCTGTGTAACCGGCTATGTGTTGATGTTAAATTGTTTAGGATCCTAGTCAAGGAAAAGGTTTACGTAATTTCCTTCCTCGTGGTCGGTCTTACACCAATTAAGACTACACCTATGGCAAATGCTGACTAGAGATAAATCGGCCACGAAACCGTATCCGGTGAGGGGTACATACACCCCTCGCTCCTTAGAAACATCCCTCGGACTGATGCGTCTGTGATATACGGAGGATAATTTTTTTTTGTTGTTTTTTTTGTTCTTTCGGTAACTTAGGGTGGGGTGTCAGGACTGTATTTGATAAATTGCATAGTTCACATCCCCGATATTAAATTCCCAACATTTCATGCTTCCTGAAACATGTTTCTCGAAACAAAATAATTTAGTATATTTTTAATACTGTCGCTAAGATTAAGTCAATAAAAGAAAAGGTTCTCTTAAGTGGTCACCGCCTTGGAGTACAAGATTATATCCTGAATTGTAAAGAATTCCATGGTCATTGTTTGTTTAGGAAAAGGGCCTATAATAAATTCAATTTTGTTTTGGTTATACAAATGGAATATTGCACCGCCAACTTAGGTGGTCGGTTCGGGTTGTAAAACTACATCCCGGATTGTAAAGAATTCCATGGTCATTGTTTGTTTAGGAAAAGGGTCTATAATAAATTCAATTCTGTTTTCAAAAGATGGAAATTGTAAGGCCAGTGGTAAACGACTAAGAAACAAAAGCAAGGTCATAAAAAATCCATTGCTCAAGGAAGCAATAAATACTGTCTAGACGTTATACCCTTTTGATGAATTCTAAAAGATACCGATCTCAATTGTCTTTTTAAAATAAAGTATCATGTCTATGACGTTACTATGTGAAACTATTATTTTAAGTGAGAATGAGTACATGTAGCTTCTCTTTCTCGCAAGTGGCTATAAAAGGCCAGAAATTTCACGAGGAGCTCCCTTGTGCCTCCAGATACGACACGGTTAGGACGTCTCTCCAGAAACAATGTTTGTACGGAAGACAGCCAGACTAGTTTTCTTCGTATATCGCAGAAGTCCAGGACTCCAATTACAATTATCGGTGACTATTATTCCTTTTATCTTAATGTTGGATTTCGTCCGCACATTTTAACCATCGCTCAACTTTAATTCTAATTGTTATTGAAATCCCCTTTTGCTAATCGACAACACGATCTTTCTAGCCAATTTTAAACTTTTTTTTCTCGACATTCGTTCGAGTTTTTTTTAATATTTTTTTCTTTTTTCTTTTTCCATAATATAATAAACTGTTTCATTTAAAATTATACTTGTTTAATTGTGTCGCCTTGTCCTGCTGAAAGTGAGAAAGAGTTATTCAGAGTTAAGGGAACCCAACAAACCCCAGAGATCTAAAGAGTTCTTGTCTCTTTAAGAAGCCGGCGGAGCTGAACGGGCGTGTCATACCTCATATGATGGTAATGTTTTATAACTAATTTATGTATTGAAATGTGTACAACCTAATATATTGTTTTAAAATAGGAAAGAGGTGTGACAGTGCTAAAAAAATCTTGAGAACATGGTCACAGAAATGCCAAAGCTTCTTATACTTGGGTTGATAAAAAATAAAGAGGTTTTTTAAACTTCAATTTTTTTAGTTTTACGCCGTATGGCCTCCTATGACTTTTTCCTGTTACCGAAGATAAACTGGACGTTGAAAGGACAACGGTTTGTGACCATTGAGAAGATAAAGTCAAAATCGCAAGGTGAGGCTATTCCAAAAAGTGAGTTCCACGAATGTTTTGGGGATTGAAAAAACCGTTGTCATAAATGTATTTTATCCAATGGGGACTACTTTGAAGGGGAAAATATTAATATAAATTCTCGTTATTTTTTATCAAACCTCGCATATTAAAAACCCAACTAATTTTATAGGAATTTGTTTGTACAAACTGTAATCGCTATTTATCACCCTCTGTAATATAATGTGCTTTTAAGCAGGTTTTGATCAATTAACTAAACAATGTTCTCAATAAATGTTATTTGTGGAAATAGTAAACCTTGATTTTTCAATCAAATATTAAATAAAGTCCATAACTTATCAAAAATTGGTGACTCTTCATAGCTTACTTCAATACGACACCCAAACTTGAGACTTAAAACTCAAATTTTTTTATTGATGATTCAGTGATAAGAATTAAGCAGAAAATAAGAGTAATATTATGTCAAGCAACCACTATTCATTATAACGCAATCATATTGGTTTTTTTTTGGGAGAACAATTAGACCAATAAGGACAACCATTAAGATAAAGAAAGTTACAAACACACCAAAGCTCTTATAATCTTTAGATCTCAAAATATAACAGAGCACTGGGAAATGTTACTAAAAGTTTCCGCATAAACAATATCTATACCTAGAAAATTCACAAAAATCAAACCTTAAAAATAGACTCAAAATATTTTGTTATTTGCAATCAACAAATTTCTTTAAATAATAAACAGATACAATAAAATCATCACAAATTAGATGAAAAAGGACTTAAGAGAAAACACTGAATCTTGAAATATTGATCAAAAGGTAATTTTATCTAAAAAGTGAAGAAAATTTTCTTAAATGCAAAGATTGAAGTTTCTTACAAATATCAAAATTGATTTTAAATGTAATTAGGGACTATAAAAGAACAGTGAGAGATAAAAATGCTTCTTCTACATCAAATATCAATGACCGGAAAATATCATTGACTTAAAAACCACTAAAATAGTTTAAATGAATACTTCGCTGATGTAGAAATTAATCTGTCAATAAATATATTATAATTGATCAGAGCAAAATGTCTGAAAAATCTCTGAATGATGTAAATTTTCCTTCTTTTAAGACTGCGGTATTAATTATATACATAGCGAATGTCGGAAAGGAAATGATTGCAACTATAAACACACATCAGGTACTCGCCATTATATACATAGCGAATGTCGGAAAGGAAATGATTGCAACTATAAACACACATCAGGTACTCGCCAAATGTTTAAAAACGTTTATACGAGTATATGAGTATTATAGCAATATAAAAACACGTCTCAAAGCATGATATATTATCACATGTACCCATATTTCTGTTCAACACTCCAAAATTTTTAGAAAGACTATAAAGGTGAATAATGAGGTTTTTAAATGTTGCACTACATTTTCCAACCAGTAAATAAAGTTTTAAAAAATGTGGGAACAGAAGTTGATCAAATTAATCTAAAAAATAGCGGTGTAAACGACTTAGACAAAACGAAATCATGTTTTTAAATGAAACGAGGAATACCAAAACATTTGATACTGTGTATCACCAACAAATATTAGGTATTATATAAAGAGAACTTGCTAATCTAGTATCCACCAATACCAGCCTCAAGTAGTCTGGTAAGTTATATTGGGTGTTAACATAAGTTGTGTCCGTTTTTTTTTTTAAATTTAAAAATGAGCACCAAAAGTAAAACAAAATGGTAAAGGTTATACGTAATCCGAAATAAAATTTTCTGCTCTACAAGATATTGTGTTTGCTTTTACGTTACAAACATTTTTTGATTAGATTACAAGCCTTCAAAAAAGAATGTCAAGTAGATAAAAGTGAGCATTTTCGACACCTCCTTCTGTTCGCGTTCAATCGAGGGAATAAAGCTGCCAAAGCTGCTCGTGATATTTGCGAAGTGTACGGTGAAGATGCTATGAATTAAAGGACAGCTCGTCGATGGTTTTTGCGTTTCAAAGACGGTAATTTCGACCTGAAAGACATGGAGCGTTCCGGATGACCAGTGGACTTCGATGAGTACCGCTTAAACCATATTATTATACGAGTATACATACAATATCTTGTAGAGCAGAAAATTTTCTTTCGAATGACATACAACCTTTACAATTTTGTTTTACTTTTGGTGCCCTTTTATAAATTGGAAATAAAACGGACACAACTTATGTTAACACCCAATATAACTTACCAGACAACTTGAGGCTGGTATTGGTGGATACTAGATTAGTAATTTATCTTTATATAATGTGTATCTGAGAGAATTCGACAGTTTAAGTATGAAATACGAAGTACCTCAAGGCAGCGTTTAAGAGCCTAATTGATTTTTCATATACATAAATTTGTTTTGCAACATTTGAAATAGGGGTAACCTTATTGTTTTTGCGGATGACGTGGTTCCTGTGTTCAAGGAAAGAACTATAAGATGATGAGTTTTCAAAAGAAAACTATGAAATACCTCAAGTTAACAAATAAACGTACTCAGATTAATAGAAATTGAATTCCTAAAAAATACGAAATAAATCACATTTAGCCGCTCACTGGGATGTCCATATTAACGCTTAGAAAATGAGCACAAAAATTAGAAAACATTGCTTTGTTTTCTGTACAATCAAAAATGTGCTTGATGAATATACTCTTAGAAGTTTATATTTCACTCTACATTATTCGGCACTTTCCTATAGCAGTTTGAGGGATGCACTGATTTACAAAATCACAGTTTCAATCAGTAGGCTGTATGAGATTTATATTAAATGGGATAAAAATACAAATAAAATAAAAAACATAATACTTTTATTTTACATTGATTAAGATAAATATTACATTCACATACTACTACATCATCAGGTGACTGACAAAGTATTAGGCCACTGATATTTTTTTTAAGAATTTGATTTTTCAATCAAAATACTATATGTTTTACAAAAAGAGACCAATTACTGTATTAGTTACCTTATACAATAATAATCATATCAGCATTTACATTTTATACATAATAAATAAAATAATAAATAAAAAATAAATACAAAAAAAAATCAATTTTATTTTGATATGAATTAAACATTTCAAATGCTATATATACTACATTAACTTATAACATATTTAATAATGATTTTTTTTCTATTTTGCAAAGAAAAAACTAAATATTACGATAAACATATTTAAAATGTATTTTTGTGTGAAGTGTTTATTTACACAATTAGTGATTTTTTTTTTATTTTAAACGCTTATTACGTCAAAATAGGGTTTTTTTTTCAAACGAAATATATCGAGATATAAAAATCAGTTTCGATTGAATACTTTTTTTAAAAACTTGAGTCTGATTCCCATTAAGATTACGCCTAAATACATGTTGAATTCCCTTGGGGCCAGCCACTCATTACATGAAAACGAACATTTTTTTTATTATTGATAGTTTTTTTTAAGTTCACAAAATATTTTGCAAAACGCGCACAACCTGTTTTAATTTTTCGTATAAATAATCTTGAATGTTACTTTTATCAAGTCGAAGTTATTATGGAACGTCAATAAGACGGTAAATTTAAATCTCTCCATGAACAAGTAAATAATGAGATAGAGAACGTGGTAATTATGTATGTATGGAATTTCCTAACAAAAATTATATTTCAACGTAATCTGTTTCACGATCGAGAAAATCCAACGATTTAATAAAACGTTAACACACAAATGATTTCAACCAATTACCGAGTAAAACTTTAGTCCTGCTTTTGAGGCATAGTTTTTTTATTAACGCTATACAAATATACAGTACTTTTAAATAAGGTATGTACTGACTAACGAAGATAAAACAATCAACTGGTGCTTTTTGACATATGTCATATGATAATGGAAAAGTTTTTGTAATGATTAAGGTCTCTAAACTATGGTCAAGATATACTCGCACATTAAGATTTTGTTAACTTTAGTGATTATTGACATTTATCTTTAATTATATTGTACATCAATTTACAAATTATTAGAACATATGTGTTTGTAATCGATTTTATTTGGCTTAATGCATACATAATAGCTAGTATTAAAAAGTTTATTTTGAAATATTTTTTAAATGTGTTTACTATTATTTTTTTATTGTATTTATATCACGTATTTAGGTAAACGGATGGCAGAGTTTCAAAACCCGTCCTATTCATAATCGTACATTTTGTACCAGAAAAGAAGTTTAGGAAAAAAAAATGATTACTCATAAATCGAAAAAATGTTTTTTCTAGTTTGTTTGAAAATTAAACGTATTGACATTTAAATAAAATATTTGAAAATTTTGATTAAGTACGTTGTTATATTTTGAATTTTAACTTAAAAATGTCCAACGTTTTAAATGGTATGTGTTACCAAAATACAATAAAGGCGAAATTTAGTCATGAAATCTGAAAAACTTATTTTAACTAACAATTAACGACATACGTGGTCTAGTTGATGACATTTTCCAGTCCGGGAATTGCGGTTTTCAATCCTTTTGAATTGTTTTTTAAAAGTGCTAAAATTTGATTATTCACTTAAGACCTTTTAATTCCTCCTGGTTCGTTGACAGAAGTTGCAACATGGCAATCTTCCTGCCAGATTATACTGTAAATAACGAGTATGCAGTGCAATTTAATATTGCATTGAAAACTATCAAAAAATGTGAACTACTTAAATTGACGAGATCTTATATTACAAAGTACTAAATGTAATAATCAATTCATAAAATTGTTATTAATTTCTGAATGCATCCCTGACATTTCCGATTAAATTTATATGTTCAACTGTTTAAATACTACTTATAATTTATTAATAATTATTTTTACATTATAATATCTACACATTTCTAAAACAATATAAATTCTCAGATATGAAAATAAAATAAACAACATAATTTTAAAAAATCCAAAACGGAAAATTATTTATTATATTTGCGTGTGCCTTTTCGTATCTTTTGTGTTTCTAATTTTTTTGTTTTGTATAATTTTTGTGAATTATGTAAAATTTTGTTTTCTTTGAAAGTTTTAATATTTCTCCATAGTATACTATATGGTTTAAAAATTTGAAAAATTGCTCTTGGATAGACAATACTAAAATTATTGTTAACAATTGCCAGTTTTCCTCTGTGTATTTTTTGTATTTTCAGTATTGTTTTCGGATGTTTTAGAGTGATGCCATTTAAACAGGTTCATATGAAAAAAGAAAACCAGCTTCGTTTTTTTATTTATATATACACGTGTAAACATAACTTTCGATCATGAATTTTCACCTGAGGTCATATTTCTTCAGTCAGTTTGAAAAAATCTATCTAGTAGTGCGAGATGATGAGATTGAAACTAAGTTACCACAAGTTGTTTGCTGTTTGCTGTTCGTTTTTCTCTTGATTCTTTACTGATTTATTTCATACGCTTTTTTATTTGAATTAGTTGTTGAACCGATGTTTCGTAGTTGCCAAATAAAACCTATAAAGTTATTTTTACGTGACTAGGAAAAAGTGCTAAATAATGTTTTAAATTATTTATGTAGTCAGTTCAAATATCGAAAGATATTGGACAAAACAGCGTAACCTTCAAATTATCTTCTTTTCTTTTGGTGGAATATCCAACGATGGTTGCAGTTTTGCAAATAAGTTGAATACGAAAGATATCAAATATTTGACATTTAATTGTGAGTGATCGTGCATATTATTATAATAATTATTTATGAAAAAAAGTTGATTTTCAATACAAGAAAATTATATTCACCAGAAAATTCTAAACATGCAAATATTTAGAAAAGTTCATCTAGCGTTCATAATACGCAGTCCCTGGTAATCAAAACTTTTAATCATTCGTCTTCAAAAATGTTTGTAGAAACTTTTACATTCAATAATTTTATTCTGAGTTAACACTTTGAGGGTTGTTTTAAGCTTCTGTTGTTTTAAGTAAACCTTCACGTGCTTATCGTTATATGATAGTCTATTTCAACCACTAGAAAAAATTCTATAAACATCAATTTAAAAAAAACGTACCTTTCGCTAATAATCGAATTCAAAACCCAGGGTCAAATATTTTACCAACTAAACCATGTTAATAGAATCGAATTTTCCTTTTGAAAATTTACAAGACGGCCTATTTCTAATATATTGTAAAAATAAATATTTCTGGTTTTTGTAATAAGTATTACAATACGTTTATTTCAGTCAGTATGCTGAATGGTGAGATCAAAACAGGCAATTATCGATATAGGAAATGCAGTGAAATAGTCCATTATCGAACAAAATATGACCTTAATCACTAATTATTTAAAGGACGCCCATTATTGAATAAAAACATGAATAACGCCGAGCATTTAGTTGTACGTTATCTGGAACCTATAATACTTCCCATTCTTAAAATATGGCTTCGGACTTTATTGCCACAAACTCACGAAAATCAATACATTTATCATAAATAATACCAATATACATTTTTATGGTAACAGGATACGTTTTACGATATCTGTTTTTTCCGGCTTAATTCAATAAACAAGAGAAATATGTTCATTAGTTGACAATCGAAAAACGAATTTACAATAACACATATGGTAAGAAGGAATTTAGGGATCAGTTCATTATATTTTGTTCGTATTTACTTTGGGCTTTTTACATATTTTTTTACTGTAAGTAGTAAGTCGATGCACTTTCATAAACATAATATTTGAAAAAATCTGCACAAAATTTAGTTAAAAACGGTATTTTATAAGCGGAAAGCTCTCTTCAGGCGGAAAAATCTCAGTTTGTAACGGGATTAATGCTAAGGTCATGGGGACATATTTCACCGGAAGCTTGTGTGCCAAAGTATTTTTACTAACGAAAGGTGATTTTTTGTATTCTTTGGTTATTTATTAATGTTAAATATTTGTTCATGGTTTAATGTATTCCTAATATTTCTTAATTTATCGTTTAGTATATTGTTTATTAATAATGTAAAGTTTTATTTTCTGGAAAATTTTGTTTTTTTTACAGTATGCTTTACGAATCTTGCGATTATAAAGTAAACACTTATATTCTTATTTTCGAGTGGCAAATAATCCTTTGTATAGACATGTTGTTTATTTTCAATATTATTTTCTAGTGTTTAAGAGTGATGATATTAAACCTTGCTTTATATTAAAGAGAAAACCAATTAATATTCATTTTTATTAATTCATATATAATATATTACTTTCAATCAATGGATTTCAACCACAGGTCACGAATCTTTAGGCAATGCAAGAAATCCCATCTGGTCGTGTGAGATGTGACAAAAAATATTGAATATAAATTACTACAAAAAGTCAATTTTCTAGAATTTTCGGCCAAGCAGTTGGCACATGTTCAATTTCCTGTTGGTCCCGCACTGATTTATTTAGGCGAAATGATCCCGATTTCTTACGAGAGCAATGTGCAGGTCAGACTAGTGTCAGGTTTTATCAGAAGTGTGTATGGTATATTGACCCAAAGAAAACATTCTTGGGCTATTCTTGATGTTTTCACATTTTTTTATGGCCTTGTATATCTCTATTGTTTTAAAAATTGTCGTTTAGTATAACTTTGTGACGTATGTTATGTAAAATTTTAATTTTCTTTCAAATTATAATTGGTCTACGTTTTCAAATGGAAAAAACCATTTTTAAAATAGATATTCTTTATGTTCTTGTATTATAGTGTCAATTTTCTTGATAACCATTCCAATATATGTCTTTCACAAATACATCATATTTAATATATCTGCTCCTGTGTCAATTATCAACCTTGTTTTTTTTAATATTTTTAACTTTACAATTATTGGTGTAATATGGAGGTCTATTTTTTTTCTAGAAGTTAGTGTAAGACAGTAAAAATTATTCCATCAACACTAAATATTATTTTCCAATTGTCTCCGCTATCGTGTTTTGTTTTAATGAAATGTATGAATAGTTTATAATTAATGAAATGTGTGAATAGTTTATTATTAATGAAATGTGTGAATAGTTTATTATTAATGAAATGTGTGAATAATTTATTTTTAGTGAAATGTGTGAATAGTTTATTATTAATGAAATGTGTGAATAGTTTATTATTAATGAAATGTGTGAACATGGTAACCGAATGAAATGACCTGAGTTAATGCTGTGAAAATGCAAACCCTGAAAAGAACACGCCTTTTCACGGCATTTACTGACATGTTGATGAATTGAATACAAAATGAAGCATTGAAGGATAGATGTGACATATAAGACTATGAGAATTAGAAAAGTAAACTAAACAGGAAGAAAAAGAGCATTTTCATTCTTATGAGAAATTTTTAAAAGAATGTTGATGAAAATATTCTTACAATTTAATGAAACTTTGAAATGAAGGAATTTAAAAAGTAAGAAAAACCACAGGTGCTATAGAGATGTAAAGTATAAAAGTCTGGCTCTCTGTTCTCTCGACATGTATTCAACCGCAAACAGTATGTTTGTACAAATGTTTCTATTTAAAGACTTCCATTTGAGTGGTTGTCTACTAAGTGTATATTTTTACTTATTGTACGATAACAAACTGTTGTAGAATATAACATATGTGTCAAACAAACTGTTGTAGAATATAACATATGTGTCAAACAAACTGTTTTAGAATACACTTTTGATCTTCAAAATGTGTCATTTTTTAAATAAACCCTCAATGAAAAATTTTCAATCATGTTTTAAGCAAGCAAAACTTTTATTTATTCATATGGGAAGATTTATAAAACTTCTTAGAAATTTCATATGACCCACCTGTTATTGCGAGGAGAAAATTATAAGATTTAATCCTTAGTAATAATGTAATATATTATAATAAACATTTTAAGAAGCTAGATAAACACTTATAGAACTCATATTAAATTTAAAGATAAGAAAGTCAATTTTTATTTAAAAAATACATCATTTTTGAGCTATAAGCTTAATCGTTAGTTCTACAACCCAGAATGGATCTTAGCTGCGTGCAGGATTTTGGCCACTTGTTTCATTCAGCAGCATCAGCCCTTCAGTGGTTTACACTTAAAATGTAAATGATGCAATGTTTCTGATGGGGCAAATATACAAAAAATTATTACGCTCGTTTTATTAGACAGTGTGTCAAGTTCTTCATCGTGCCTTAGTTTATGAGATTTTACCTTTCAATGGTGCCATGAATTGTTTCGTCCCCTTTTACAAGTTTCCGATGCATAGGCAACACTATTTAGTAACTTTGCTTTTATATTTTCTAAATAGAAGTGTCAAATTTACATTCCAGGATGAGAACAAAAGAACACATTTTCACCAATATTAACCACTTGTTAATTTATTGACTCTTGTTGGTAGAATTTACCTTAAACCCGAAGTCCAAAAATAATCATTGGTATCAAAATTCACATAAAATCAAACAACAATTAAGTTTTCCAAAATATTGGTCCAGTTAAATATGATTTATTTTTATTTCCAATGTAAAGTTAAGAGAAAAAAATCTTAATCGTAGTTGTGGCTCATTAGCTGTTGAAATATTTTAAACATACTGTATTAGTAAAAACAGGCAGAGAATCTTGAAAAAATAAATAGGGTTTTAATGGGAATCGAATTTGTAACTTCCCGGTGGAAACACAGACATCTTACGAACTAGGCCATAAAGGTTGCCTTTTTTTCACGGGAAATATGAATTCAGTGTTATCCTTATTATTTATGACAGGTAAAATAAATAAATTGTTAACCTTATTATTTATATCAGGTAAAATGAATGTATTATTATAGTTCGGAAAAGTCTCAGAAGCGAGAATTTTCATTATGCCTTCACTTTTCATTATTACACAAGTATTTTGATTAATTACACTCTAACATTGAACAACATTATCCAGAGTTCTCTTTATAAGGGTTACATGTCATCAAAATTCTCCGACGCGTGATACATAATAAAATTAAGACCCTTCTTGTGTATCGTTTCTTGAACTATACACAATTTACTCTTTGTTCGCTTAAGGAGCAGAAGCGGGTGTGATTAAAGTTTTGGAAACGAATTTATTATTCCTTTGTTTTTGTCACTAATGTCTTCTTATGATATTATAACGGTTCAAAATTACCGCTTGATCAAATTGTCAAATTCAACCTTAAAGTGTTGATTTAATTTAATTACTAATACATCTGATCTTTTGAAAACAAATATCTACAAACATACTCGTACCGCCACGTCGTTTCTCTGTTTTGATAGACATACTCGTAAATTATAGCCCCAAACTTTCCTATTAAAAACTTTTTTTTGCTTCCTCCACATCTATACATCTCATACAGTTCTATATTTTTTTTCTAACTCGTTACGATTCCTTCTGCTCTTTCATCCGCTCAACATGTTCAACCGACATCAACGTGCTCTTTTATATCTTATAAACATGATTTTTTAGCTAACGTTAGTTTTTTTCTCGACACACTACATATACTTCTCGGTGCACGCATTTTCACCACATTTATTCTGCTCTTTTCATTAATTTTCCATGTCAACGTTTCTCTCCCATACATCAATGTTGGCACTTAAACACTGTTGTAAACCATCATTTTAGTATATCTTGATATTGTTTGGTTTAAATGTGTGTACTTTAATGCTTCATTAATAATTGTTTATAAATGCTCAAAAACTTATTTAAAAATACGATGAAAAATATTAAGCTGGGTTGGTTTATACACAATCAACGAATAAAAGACAAAATAATGACTAAACAAATCTACAACACGAAAATAAGCCATAACAAGTAAGTATGAGAGACATAAAGTTGCACAAAAAAAAACTATTTTTAAAATAAGGAGAGGAAAGCAATATGAGAAACTGAAAGGATGCACGATATGATTTATGAATGCAAAAAGCGTAAGAAATATATTGATATCGGAAAGATTTACTCTATGTCATCTCCGCGTATCTAAATAGATAAGTTTTTTGATGCTATGGATTACATTTTTTAACATAGTTCATAAAGTGACAGCCTGCGTGGTCTCGTGAGCAAGACATCTATTTTCCAAATCGTGAGTGATGGATTCGATTCCCATCGGTAACTGATTTCAATAGTAAGAATTTCAGTCTGATTTTGATTTAAGACCTGCAATGTTTACATACTGGTTGTCAGGTGAGTTTTCTAGCTAAACATGTACTCTTCCATTAAAAATCATTTAAAAACATTATTTAAGATAACTTGAGAAACTTTCATTTTGTACGCACGTACGTTCATACTTTTCACGATATCAACCAAAATATTTTTTTATAATACCTTTATTGAAACTTTTGTGGTTTAAAATATACTTGGTGGTGTTTTACGTAAATGTAACAACGATTTTGGAGAGTTGTTTGGAGAGTTTTAAAATATTTTATCCATATCCATAAGGAAATTCGTCAAACACATTAAGCATTAACACAAAAATGAATAAAAGTGACAAAAGTCATCAATAAGACTCGATACGGTTTCAACAATATGACTCAATAAAAGAAAACTATACAATATTTATTTTATTCTGGTTTGGATATTATTATTCAAATACTCTGAAATATCAATAAATCTTTCATTAAATAAAAAAAAAATCTCAAAACATGACCAACTGTATCAAAAAAGTCGTGACTCTGAATTAAGACAAAATATAAATGACATTTAATTTTGAATTATTTCAAGGATAACTATACATTTACGTAAAGGTTTATAATTTTCCCAAAAATGGTTGAGAGCCCCTGAATAAAATTATCATTTTACAAAACGCTTTATATTTATACAAAATACGCTTTTGTTGTTTTATTTTTTATTTTTGTGGGATTAAGTCTGATAAAATGTTAACTGTTTGGACTGGAACAGTCGAGCGTCACAAGAAAAGAATATTCATCTTTACTTACAAATGCAGTTGTATTTTTTTATTTTAATGAGATATAGTTTTCATCAAAAAATAACATCACTGATCAAAAATTATAGCTACTTAGTTTGCTGTTCTTTTAAACAAATGTCTTCGAGCTGAGGAGCCGTGATCTTAAATAAAAAAAAATCCCCCTGAAAATGATGGACTTTCCTGCAAAATTGATAAAATGAATAAATACTTTGTTATATGCTTATTTTTTTACAAGAATCTCAATCGGATGTTTACTTTAGCTTTGATATTTTAAAATATGGAACATATTCGCTACATATACGAGTATAATCGGTTATCTGTTATAAAATATATCCCACAACTGCATTTAAAAGTACATCCGACAAATATACACACACATATACAAATATTAATGCATGGACTGGTTAAATGTATAACTTAAACAATGACTAAAGATTAAACCTAAATAAAATTTATTCGAAGAAAAAAAAACATATTTTAACAAAGATAAAAAATAAAGCAATTAAAACAGAATTCACATAAGAGGTGCTGACTCAATACATTAAGATTTAACAAACAAATATATAGAGTTGCATAAGAGTATGAATAATACAATACAAAATACAATAGAGGCCTAAAGTTCAGTCAAATCAGGATATGTAAACAATCACACACGTATGTATGTTATATACAACCAAGTTTCAAATCAGGATATGTAAACAAACACACGTGTGTATGTTATATACAACCAAGTTTCAAATCAGGACATGTAAACAAACACACGTATGTATGTTATATACAACCAAGTTTCAAATCAGGATATGTAAACAAACACACGTATGTATGTTATATACAACTAAGTTTCAAAAAAATTAGATTACTTTATAGAATTAATTTAGAGATTACTTTGTTTAATGTGTTCGACTTTTTGTATTTTGAAATATTATTTTTTTCGTCCATTGAATTAACTTTCTTTTGCATAACAAGTAAATATTTTTTTAAAATGGAATTCCAGTCTGGTTTTCACCTAGGGCCTATTTAAACATCTTTCTGGTTGGTTGAAAGAGATTGCCATATGGCAATAAACTCGCAAGTAAAAAAAAAAGTTTTTTTAAATCAGAACAATACAAACAATGTATAAAACACAATGTTGTCAAAATGAATATCAAAGAAATGTTTTTTAAACATATTAAATTCAAAATATAAGATGTTATATTAATATGAGAATCAATAACAACACTTGAAAAATATATATGGTATTGCAAAAATGAACTATTAAATCACTATGGATATTCTATCCCACTTTTCCTTTCCCTTTCCCCTACTTTCATTATTAAAAACCTTCGTAAATGTTAAACACCACCATTAGGCTAGAACAAGAAAATATTACAATCCTCAAGTCTTGTTGACTCGTGATATAATAAACTTTTTTAGTAAAATATTATATTATGTATTGTATATTTCTAGAAACGTACCAAATGCTTTATATTTAACTCCTTGAAAAGGCTTAAAAAACGTGTACCATTTTCAGAATATAGTATTTGATTGAGTAAATTCAATCAAATATAACATTTTGCTAAATTACTCTATAATGGAGATTTTGGGAAGATTGGAGACAAAGAAAAAAATAATCCAAATAATACGTGGAAAATTTCAGGGGAAATTTCTTTGTTTCAAGACATCAAAGGATTGAAAATAAGAAAGGTTTTATTTTTAGAAATTGAATGCGCTTGGTTTATTTTGAATTACATTTTTTCTTATTTAAAAATACTTTTGAGTTGTTGCCATATATTTAATGTCAAGTAAAATAATTTGTGTTTTTAAATCGTTTTGTTTATATTTATGGGGTTTAAGATGTGTTGAACAAAGTAATGAGTTTTATGTCGCTTAATATAAATGTTGTGTTGCAGTGTTGCATACAAATTTGGTTAAAATGAGATATTTAAGAGATGTAAAAAAATAAGGTATAAATAATTCCAACCTTAAAAAAAGCCAAAGGACGGTAACTAACATTTAATTTTTTTAAGAATAAAACTCTTGATTTTATTATAAAAAGGAAGAAATATTTGACATATAGAAATGTTGGCACTTATTTAGTTTCTATTGCAGGACAAGTAAAAATATATATATTTATTTTATGATCAAAATTAAGATTCAGGAAGGATAATATCTGTGTTCAATTCATTCATTATATTTTTGACGTACTTTTTTGACATGATATGATGACCTTCATGGTCAGTTGATTAAACATATGTCATCAAAATTGGGGGTAAAATAATAGGTTTCCGTTAGAATTCAGATTTTTGAAAAGGGTTTCTTATTTGATTTTTACTTAAGACTTGTCAAACATCTTTCTACTCGTATTTGATTGTAACACATTGCCATACGGTAGTAAACCCGATATATTTAACTTTATATAATGAAAGTTTAATACAAAAGTATTAATATGTTGTACAATTTTGGGAACAAGTATGTTTTTTTATTTCGTTAATCGTGAAATAAGTCTTGTTAAAATCATATACAATAAAAAAATCAATTCAGACAAAACTGCATTTTCGTAATTCCTTAAATGAATATTCTTATCCAAAATATATCTTAAAATTTTAATAATTAATAACCTTTATTTTAAAATATGCATTGTACACATACATTTTGAATCTACAACATTATGTAAACCTAAAGAGCGCTTTTTTCATTCTGTCGCTCGAAAATATTTAAGAATTTCACATTTATTTTAAATACATTTTCTTATCATTAGTATACAATCACTTAAAAATACAAAGTTTTTTTTTCATAATTTGATCAAAAAAAGTTTTGAATAACTTTGGTATTCACATTTATCTTATCGATTTAGAAATCTTTTTTACCAGTTATTTAAAATAGTGTTAATCCGCATTTGATCCACATTTATGAATTCCGGTATTAATACATACATACTCGTATTCGAGTATATCACTGTCTTGATTACACCATAGATGTCAATGTCCACATCAGTATTAAATATTTAATCATCAAGATGGATGACCTCCAACTTGATGTCCTAGAATCATACTCGGTTCTGACTGTTGACGTATGGTCGAACCCTTGCTGAAGGGATTGCTCCTACAGTGGCTCCTGAAGGCATGCACCCAGTGTGTCCAGTGTTCCTGCGAACGCTTACGTAAGTGGAAGCAGTGTTCACCCGCGAGAGTAGATGGTCTGTTTTCTCCATACCTAGAAAATAAGTCTAATTATCTTTTGCTTTATCACAAACCTTACACCAAAAGCTTTATGGCACCTTTTATTGATAAATTCGTTGAAAGCAATTTAGTATTTAACATACATACCGCAATTACCCATATAATACCCATATATTTTAATGCAATAGGGATAAATTAACATAAGAGAGATAAAACATTAAAAGTACTGGACTCATCTCATTACATTCTCAATCAAAATTCTCCCCCGCCAATTGGAGGATGATCCTGGCCGTTTTCCATGTCATGTACTTAGTGCAACTTTTATTATGTCTGTCCTTACTTCAAAATGAATTTGTTGAAATATTGTTTTACTTAAAAAAAACTCACTAACAGAATTTATAAAGACAGTTTTTTTATATAAATTTCTTAAACTATATTTGGCTTGACTTTGACATTATGGCGATGACCACTTATGGCTGACTAGCATTATCTTTTTTTTTTAGGAAAAAATGGCTTGCATCGTATTATTGTTTTCAGCTCCTTACAAACCATTTGTCTAAAATATATTTATTTGTTTCTCATTATATATTCAAATCTCAACCTTTTGCTACAAAATCAGGTGTTTCACAAGCATCGAATTTCGGTCTGACATTGTTTTTTATTTTAATCAATTTCGGTCGAGTCGTGAGGCATTCTAAATACTAAGTATTTGACGATGATTTAAAAACTATTTAAAGGGATTGATTCTCTCCTAGACTTTATGGAACTATTTATCAATTTGAATGTGTCTGAAAATTGAATGAGACTAACAACCTTTCTGACATAAATTGTTAAATTCATAAATTGTTCTAGAGCTGGAACTCAGAACTTATGGTACTTAATTGATGCTCAGCCCATCGTATAGATCGACACTATCTGACCTTGACATCATACTCAACAGTAATATTCATTTGGTTTTCATGAGCGAGCGTGTTTATCTGCTTGTCAAGTTCTAGGATTTATGTAACGAGTCCCAAGGGCACTTGAAAGTAGCGCTGTTATGAGATCTTTTTATAATTTACTGGTTTCTAGTAGACCCGAGACGAATCCAGAACTCACGGATAGTCGAGCTAATCAAAAACTTATTTTTGTCACTCCTTTATTTGAAGAGTATGAATTTTACTCATCCCATATTTTTCAAAAGGTATACTTGAATGATTACTTGAGCGTTAGAAATGATCGCGCACCTACTTATACATATAGAAATTGCCATTAGAAAAAACACCAAACTTCTTGTTGATTTACACACTTTTGTTAAATGTGCGGGACAATGATTAAAGCCTTTGTGAGTTGAGATTGTTTCCAGTGCCATATTTCAAACTTTACTATTAAGAGTACCACCACTTTTAAACAGATTGATATTGTTGATTTTCGATATCGATCTCTTCCACATTTTGGTGGATTATTTCAAGATTGAACTCCTTAATAAACTTTGTAGGCATAACTGAACCACACTACAGGTAAGCGTTTGTAACAATGTTTATGTTGCTATCATACTGAATATAGTTTTTTAAATCTTTATTTTTGATGTAATTGCGTCAAACCTGTATCAAATATAAAATAAATATCTTAAAAATAAGTTGAAAATGAACTAGGATTCAGAGATTGTGTATTGTAGATCAAGTAAGTTATAAATCAAGTAAGTCATTCGTAAAGCATTTCTACCTTAGCCAAGTTCATATTCTGTACAGTTTTTGATCATCCCATTTGTGTACACAAAACATAAAGCATCTTTGCGAGTTTTTGTCTTTAAATTAAATAATGTTCCTTTGCCGAAACAAAAACAATAAATTATGAAACTAAAGTTGCTTTTATCCACATTATGTGAAATCAGTTGGCTGTCAAAAGTTTTCAAATAAAATACAAAATTATTTCTCAAGAAAAACTTTAGGTTTAATGAATGTTTTATTTTTTCGAGGGACCTGTTACATGAATCACCTGTGACCCTACCATGAAACATCTTAAATGCGTATAAAACAAAATCATTAAATTTAAATGATTCCTTTTGTTAACTTTGATTTCAAATTACTTTGATTTCAAACATTAATATTCGAAGTAATGACTGAAATTTATTATTTCTTCTGTGTTGTCGAAATATGTCCCAGTCGCGTTAAAGAAATTGTTTTTCTTTGAAAATGCGTGAACGAATTTCTGCTGTTTTTGTAGATTATTTTTAAAATACCTTCATCATCAATACCTTAAATTTTAAAATACCTTAAATTTTAAAAGTTTTATTTATGTGCAAAAAATAGCGCTTTACTTTTAAAGTTGATTTTGCTTGATGAAATAAGTTGAAGAAACCTAGTCATTTTCAGTAGACTTGATTCACTTTATACTCGTATTCATTTATGCTAAGGCGTCAAGTAAAGTTTTAAAAAGCTGCAATTTTCATTTTCTTGGAATATGGTGGGGTACCTCAATTTCAAAGAGCGAAATTAGTATGCAAACTAAAATATAAAAGAACGGAGGGAAATTGTTTAAGTTTAGTCATTTCAATTTAAACTTGGTTGAAAACATTCATCCCTTATTAAAATTATTTACTTTAAAACTTTTCATATTTAAAAAATTTAATCATCATTCTCACACCTTGCTGGATAAAACTCTTTTTTTTTTTGCATGCTAAAAGTTATTATCAATTTAGGGCTGCTACTATAGGTAGCGTCGCTGGTCAGCTTAATCCCATTATACCGCCCGCCGTCTAGTACTGAAATACGAATAAAATAAAATTTAGGGCTGCTACTATAGGTAGCGTCGCTGGTCAGCTTAATCCCATTATACCGCCCGCCGTCTAGTACTGGAATACGAATAAAATAAAATTTAGGGCTGCTACTATAGGTAGCGTTGCTGGTCAGCTTAATCCCATTATACCGCCCGCCGTCTAGTACTGAAATACGAATAAAATAAAATGAAACATTTTAAGTATATTACTGTTTTATTAAATTGAACATATTTTTTTGTGAAACAAATACATTTTTTAATGTCATATATAGCCTTCAGTGGGATGTTTATTAATGAAATATATTGATTTATCGCTGGAGCAAATTAGCAAGTTTAACAAAAAAATAGTATAAAACATTTTTTGTACGTATGTTGGCTTTATTTTCGTACTAAAGCTTATTTTCCACACCCCAAGTAACTCCGGTTTTATGTGTAAGGAAAATATTTTCAAGCAATTAAAAAAAAACGCTCCTTCTAAGGACCAAACCTCAAGGCGTGGTCGTTTATTGTCAGAGTGAATAAATTCATATAATTTGTGAGGAACTACTTTGAGTAATGTGCTGTGAATTTTTTGTCAAGGCTACAGTGTTTAGCACGTTTTCTTAGAAATAATATCGTAGAATATATATTTTTCTCTGTCCATTAGATACGTTTACTCCTCGTCTAATTTGTTTGTTTGATTCAGAATATAATTAAATGTTATTTTATGGTTTGACACAATTTTCTCTTTTTATGAAAATTGCGGACCAATGATTGGTTAGCGCACTAACAACCCGAGTGTGTGGACTTGGCCTTGTGCGCTGAAAGTTGGTGCATATGGTATGTAGATATCACAAAAAGTGAAATACGTCTTTATTTTAAATTTATGAAATTTATAAAATATTTCCATTTGAGATTTTTAAATTATCTAGTGTAGAAAAATATTATAAATCACGTCATATATCCTACTAAGATTATGATACAACAAACAACGTAAACGACCGACAGATAAAGTATAAAGAATGGTTAAAAATATATATATAACAATAGAAATATTTTTCATTTCATTTTTGTAATATTTATCATAATTGTACAATATTATCGATTCTTTACACTATAATTTCTTGGGTTTATATCATTCAATATTTTTTCAACCAACCACAAACGCATAACATTATATTTTTCTCTCAGTGACGTAGCGTGTTTCCTAGTTATCCCATTACGTTTCCCCCCAATATCCATTCCGATCTTCTTACCACAGATAAAATTGTTCAATTGAATATTTTGTAATCTTCCAACCCTGTCATTTACCTTTTTATCTTACAACTCAAAAATATTTTTATTTTTCAACCCTGGCATTTATCTTTTTATCTTACAACTTAATAATCTGTTTATCTTACAACTCTGTCCTTTATAATTTATTTTTCTTTCTATCGGTTTCACCTAACACTGAAAACATAATTATTAAATAATTTTCGCGTTCGTTAGACATGATTGCCATTTGACAATAAATTTGCCTAATGTACATTCCACAATGAAATAAAATGAAATACTTGTAATAAATAAGTCTTCTAAATGCAACTAAATAATTATTCAGATATATGCTAATATCACTTTTTTACTAGAAAAATTGTTCTCTAAATGTTCTTTTAGTGTTACGTTAATCGTAATATTAGATGCCTCAATCAGAAGATTAGATCCTTTGAGCAGTGGATAATCCTGTGGAATAAGCTTTCCCAAAACTTGTTCTATTTTCTATCAGAAACAATCAGTTATCACTCAAAACGAGGGATTTATCTTACATATATTAGTCTTAAAACAGAAAACTTTCATATATTAGTCTTAAAACAGAATAATATTTCATATATTAGTCTTAAAACAGAATAAGATTTCATATATTAGTCTTAAAACAGAATAAGATTTCATATATTAGTCTTAAAATTGAATAAGATTTCATATATTAGTCTTAAAACAAAATTAGATTTAATATATATCATTCAACAAATTAAAATAGTATTGTTAAAAAATGGCCATTATTTTTCTTAAGAATAATAAAATAAGCCTTTTTCTTCGAATAAATAGTTTTTTTTTCTTCACAAAATAAAGACCCGTTGAAAAAGAGTATTATTCATTAATAAACAAAAACTAGCAGGTTGGATAATTGCATTGAAAAATTAAAACACATTGTTGGCAAAAAATATTTTTCAAAAGCGAATGAATTCAAAAAATTTATTTCGAACAAATGACAGATTTCTGTGTGCACGTGTTATTGAAAGCGTAAGGAAATTCCACTAATCAAAGGCTCGAAAAACTTCTGAATATAAACAGAAAACAAAAATAGAGAAGTGAAAATAAAAATATGAATTGTAATATTACGGTTAAAAAGTCCTGTCAAATGTAAATTCAAAGAATTTTTCCGCATGTGATATTATTTTTAAAAGCGAATTACCAAATTTTAACACAAGATATCTTTTTAAAATCTTATGTGGTCAAAAATTTAATAAAATAGTTAAAACCGATATAATCGAATTATAAATAAATAATAATAATGATTTATACGAGTATATCTTTTTAAATCGATTTATTTTTAAATAAAAATAAGTGAAAGGGCCTGGTTTAAAATAAACGTGACAAAATATCAAAATACTTTTTTCTGACTTGAACATCATTTCGCAAGACACATAAGATACAACCATTAAGAACTAACATATTGACGATCTTACCATGTTTGACAGGTACCTGCATATATATAGACAGCATATGCAAACGTTTTGTTTTGATATACATAAATCGCTGGGCAAATCGCGTGTTTAGGATTGTGGTTGACGTCAGAAAAAAACTGTCAATTCTCGACTAAATAATGTAGAAATTGAAGTTTAAAATACTAAGAAAACAGTTGATTACTCATGGTTTTAGTTGAAATAAACTCTTTAAACATATATATTTTAATTTTTTTTGTATTTTCAGTTATTAAATCTGTATTTGATATTTAAAAAACCTGCTTTATGAGCACTTTAAGTTGGTTGAAAAAAAAATGCTTTTAAGCAATAAGCCGTGTACACAAAAGAATGGAAAAAAAAAATAATAACTTTAATGGAATGTAAACTTTGATATCCAATATATTTTTTAAACCTTTGTTTGGCACGATGATAGTTAAAATGTTTTTGTTTTTTAAGGTAATGGATTAATTGTAGATGTATTTTAGATGTGGTCCGGTACACGCATGCTGAAAGTTCGTTGGACGTTGGCGTTGGCGTTCCAGTGTATCCATCATACAACTTGGGATTCAGAACATAATACTAACGATAACCCAATACAATGCAAAAATAATACAATTCATATTTAATAATTTGATTTTCTAAACGCTTATCTTTGCAGTGTCCAATGAAAGATGCGTTTGTTCTTTCTTTAAGGAACTTTTCCATTTATAGAACGATTGTTATTTTTTGAAAATTTACACTTTCTACAAAAGTCATTTTTTTTAAATATTTTTTTATGTTGACTCACATAATTTCAGAGTGACTTTGATGTTTTGACACAGATCATTTTAGGGTGAGTGGGTTATATATTGAAATAATATATCATATATAGTTAGACGCTTGGTTATTTTTAAACATATAAAAAAGAGAACTCATTTGATATTTCTAATTTTATGAAAAGTAAATTTTATGGATTGGATCTTTTTCGCATGCGAAGTAAATATTTATCCATATTTGTCAACCAGCCCGATTATATCATTAATTAGCAAATTTTGTATCATTAAATGTGGAAGGATTAATATATCGACGAATTTCTTAATTAGATTAATTGACTTTAGCTCAGGTTGGTTTCCTCATTTTCATTATTCCCAAATATTTAACAATTTAATTTAATGAATTAAAATTCGTGCTTTGCAATATTTTTTCATTACGATTGCTTAAACAATTTATGATCAACATCGTAAACAAATTGTTGTTTGATTTTTGTGATGTGTGGAATCAAAGCAAAATTGCTCAGCAAAATTGTATATTTATTTTTCCCACTAACACTCAAATCAACGCAATCAATTTTAAATGTTGGTTTATATTCAAGTAGTTATAATTTTCATTGCATTGAGAAGAATATGTGTTTGTGGATGTTTGACAGAAGAAGACACGTTATTATTAGGGATGTGAGTCAAAACCAATATATTGAGTAGGATGAAAAAGAGCAGATGTAGATTGGTTGAGATGGTTTGGACAAGTTAAACGAATGGACAAAAAAAACTCATGAAACAAGATATCACGAAAAAAACTCATAAAATTAAAATCATATTTACTCTTTTTGAGGTAAATGTATAAGTTGTTTTTGAGGAAATGTGATATGTTTAACTATCTATCGTATTTCTCCTTTATCCAACAAATGCATTTTATACATTCGTTAATTTACAATAGAAACATAATTATTATATTCTTAATATAGCTTCATAATATAGCTTATTTTAATTGAATAAAAATATTCTTTTTTTCACATTTCCGAAAAAAAACTTGTCGTTTCTTAGCGTTTGTCAGAAAAAAAAATAAAGGGTTTGTTTTTATTCCCAACATTTCGATTTTAATATGGAAAAGAGGTTTTATCTACATCCGTCAGCTAAAGCTCGATAGTTATGAAAACCACTAATGGCACTCTTAGATGGCGGTACGATGCAATTAACACGAGTCTAGAAAATATCCAGCTTTTACGATATTTACACGTTAACGGCCTAAAAGCCGTAAAGTGTTTCTGCAAAAATTTCATAATTTTAAGAAATGTTTCTTCCTTATGTAAAAAAATATTTATCAATTTTCAAACAATTCTTTTTTATCCTTGTTTTGGTTTCAATGTGTTTTCCTTTTTAATCGTATGCAACATAAATATGCCACAAAATGCTCACTAACTTTTTTCAAACAATTCTTTTTTGTCCTTGTTTTGGTTTCAATGTGTTTTCCTTTTTAATCGTAGGCAACATAAATATGCCACAAAATGCTCACTAACTTTTTAAATAATTTATCTGGATTGTTTTGTCTGTTTTTTTTATTTTTTCAAAAGAAAATATAGAGAAATGCTCAAGGATTAGATAAGTATGATGTAATTAGGATTTAGTGCAGCCGTTCTGTTGAGTTGCATTGCTTAATAGTTTACCTTTAAACATATTTACTAATGTTATATACTCGGAAGATGATTTTGATGAAAGCTCATGTCTTTCTACTATTGGAATATTTTACTACATTTTGTAAAAAAACATTAAAATCTTCTGAATCAGTTTTATCTTAATTACTCAACACTTTGTTTCGATCCCCTTTTGACTATGTAAAACCGGAGTTAAGTCTAATCGATATTGAGTTGGATTCGTTAAAAATGTTGTTTGAGCATACATTAAAGTTTATTTTTGCTATAATATAACCAACTAAAAAATCGGAAAATGGTTGGACTCTTTCATCAGGTTGAAAAGAAAAACAACTTTATAGGTCTCGAAATCATTAGATCAAAGACTAAATTCATAATTGACAAAGACAATCTTCTATAGAATAACGACAACATGCTGCATGAAATAAATTAATCTTTATCTTAAATTGACAACAATGAATAGATAATTACGAAGGTGAAAATAGAAGGCGAATCCTTAGCCTTATATACCTACAATGTCCTGATTTTAAAAGTATTAGAAAGGGAGAAGCATCATTATTTTAACTGAAAAACGTCTTACAAAAAGCTCGGTGTTATTCCATATGTCTTAATGCATCAGAAACTTGGATAATTAAGGCAACAGGTCTTATAATAATTGTTTTTTTTTAATGTGGTGTTGGCAATGAATACCTATGGTCGTTTGGACTGCTAAGCGTACAAATTATTATATTTGTGAGGAGCTCCAAATAAAATATGGACTCTCGCCAATTTGTTTGAGGTGTACTCTTTAATGATTTAAGTCCAAGTGATTCAGAGAGGGAATGACAGCTTAGAGGGGCTTGTGATTGATACCGTTGACGGAAGGGCTGGATCACTGACACGTTGTGTTGATCAAATCAAGACTGCGGTAAGATCTTCTGATGTAAAAGCACTTCGCTCAACCTAAACTGGGGACAACTGGACGAGAGCCCTAAATATCGTCATTTCACCTCATGGATATTGAAATCCTCGGCGCTGAGGCAACAAATAAGAAGATTTTTTATTAATGTACCAGGAGTTATACAACTTAATTTTGTTCCATACCTCTGTAAAACATAAATCTTAGAACTACCGCAACACACTAAAAAGTTTGTTGAGCCCAACAAATCCAACTTGATTGGGTACAAGTATCAGGCATTTAGTGTTGATGGAACATTGTTGTTGAAAAAAATTGTATTAGAAGTTTGATCAATTGACAACCAGCACAGTGAGATTCTTTTAAGGGAGCAATGTTTAAGACATGTTTCAATGAAAGACATTCAATGTTGATTTTGAACGTATTTTTAATATTAGACTTTTTAAATTGAGGTTAGGCAACTTTATGTGCATTTTCTAAAGCTATTATGAGTTCAATGTTAAGTTCAAAATAAACTCCTATTCTTCACATTGAATATTTATAGATTGAAAATACATGTTCTTAAATTGCCTTATTTATTTTAATACTATTACACTATAATATTTGGTTACGCCACAACGTGAAAAGAAAAAATAGACAAATTCAGTCCTTACAATAATTTTATTAAAATAACCTGGTGCTAGAAAAAACTTTGAATTTCGACAAGATACTAAATGTATAATGTGTACGACTCTGTGGATAGTAAATATCCTTTATAATACTTTTCGTTTTTTCAAAATGTTAAACTACAACGAAAAGAAAACACCCTGTCCACTCAAAATTGTTAGCCAAATATAAAATAAGGTAATGATGACTGGTCATATAATAAAAAAGGCTGTAAACTTTATTTTGTTAAAATATTTCAACTTTCGTGCAATCTCTCATAACTGCCATTTATAAATTTAGAAGGAATGATGGCCGAAAGTTAAATATAAATTTCTGGGTGTTAAAAAAAGATAAAAAGGCTAGTTTCACCTGAACCATTAGCTACACCAGTGCTAGCTATGATGTTTGAGCAGATGTCAAGATGATAAAAACAAATAAGGCTCAGGACAATAAGTCCAAAGGGGGTTAATTGTAAATGTAAGACACGCCCAGGAAATTTGTTAAATTCATTGTTAGAGATAAATACGAGGGCTGCTACTTAAGTTTTGAGATATTGCAACACCAGTGTAGATACGTCAAATCTGACATCAGCATCGTAAAATTTGACGTTTTTTAATGGTATACGTGCTCAAAAAGTTTTGTCATACGAGTGCTATTTATGTTGTTTACAGTGACTTGAAAAATTCATCTCGGCCAAAAATGGAATTAAATCGTGAACATTTTCGTGCGATGATTTTTTATGATTTTCGACGTGGACTAACTCAACAACAGTGTGCCGATTAACTCGTTTTGACTTTTGATAACAAAGCACCATCCCGGGTCACTGTGTTTCGCTGGTTTTCCGAATTCAATTGTGGTCGTAGTTTGCTTCAGGATGAATTTTGTGAAGGTCGTCCAAAATCGATTGTTGTGCCAGAAAACATCGATGCTGTGCGTGAACTGATATTGCAAGATCATCATGTGACTTATCGTAAGATTGAAACATATTTGGGCATTAGTTTCAGTTGCATACATTCAATATTGCATGAACATTTGGCCGTCAAAAAGATTTGTTCGCGTTGGATGCCGCATAATTTGACAATTGCTCAAAAAAAGGCTCGTGTCGATTGGTCCAAAGAAATGCTTCAAAAGACGTCTATAAGATTGTGACAAGCGACGAGTTATGGATCTATGCATATGATCCAGAAACTAAACAGCAGTCGGCTGTATGGGTCTTTCAATACGAGCCAAATCCAACAAAAGTCGTTCGCACACGAAGCACTTCGAAGCAAATGGTGGCTTGTTTCTTCGGTATAAATTGTCATGTCGCAACAGTGCCTTTAGTGGAACATCGTACGGTCAATTTTAAATGGTATACCACCATTTGTTTGCCAAAAGTGTTTGTAAAAATGAGGAAAACCAACCACCGAAGACGGATCATTCTACACCACGACAATGCGAGCTCTTACACATCGGCTCAAACAAGTGACATTTTGAGCACTCAAAACATCGAATTGATGGGTTATCCGCCGTACAGCCCTGATTTGGCACCCAACGACTCCTTTTTATTCCCGAGCATCCAAAATAAATTGCAAGGTCAACGTTTTTCGACGCTTGAAGAAGCGGTTGATGTGTTCAAAACGCATTTTTTGAAGTTACCTCATTCGGAGTGGAAAAGTGCTTCGAAAATTGGTTCAAACGCTTGCAAAAGTGTATTGATCTTCATGGAGAGAATTTTGAAAAACTATAACGCCATTTTCGATGATAAATATTTGTTTTTACTTGTCTGTCTCAAAACTTAAGTAGCAACCCTCGTAACGACCAAAATAATTAAGGTTTATGTGTACACGCGTATTTATACGAGAGAGTTTTTCTGAGGTCAAATTATATCACACATATATTTGTGTTGTTTTACTCTAACAAGTTATTAAAATAAATTGTATTTATTCACAATGGAGTAAGGTTAATAAAAATAATAAGAAAGTGAGCATTTACAATAAAAAAAATGTATTTTAGTTGACGAAACTAGCTTAAACAAGTTCTAAGAAATGTTTATATTTAAAGACGTTATGATATGGGTTTTTATTTTGGGAAAGAAAAACATGTTATACATCAAATTTTACAATAAAGTAAACAAGTTAAAGGTGTTTAAACTATGAAAGGTTAAATATTTTAAATATTTCAAGGTTCAATAATTCATTTTAAACCAAGCAACTAAGATCCTTATTATTTTGCGTAGTTCAAGTATTCTCAAAACATGAACTTATAACTTTATTGTGAGGAATATTTGAAATGTTTTTATAAAATTCTGTGACGACTTAATCTGAAACTTGATTGTGAATGTTTCCTAAGTTTTCACGCTACTTTTCGTCTCTAATTTCAGGTCGTTTTAATTAAATCGCTTTAAAATATTTATCGTTTATTTCTTAGCTTTCTCAAGAACGTGACCTAAGGATAGGGCAATAGCATTATCCCTTTACCTTTCGTGTCAAAACGACCAAAGTTCAACTCGGAGTCCAATGCAACATATTGTGAGAACTACAATCATCATCAGCTTGGTAATGTATACACTAATTTATAAACATTTATTTATTCCTACGAACTGACTTGTTGACTTGAAGTTGACTCAAGTAATGTATACACTAATTTCTAAACATTTGGTTATTCCTATGAACGTTTTGTTTTCAGTAATTCTATATACCTTTTCTGATATCATCTGACCATTTTATTAAAGGTCTTCCTACACTAAATATACCTCATTTCGGAGGAGATAATACCCAAAGTTCTAGGATTTATTAGTACATTTTCAATAAAAATTTCTTTCATTCAACTCATTGTTTTTATTACCTTTCTAACACTTTCCCAATATTCATCTTCTATAGTACCGACTGCACTATATTGACGAAAGTCGAAGGTAATAAAAAATCAACTGAGATGCCTAAAGTTGATATAATGGTTAAAATATAAA
This sequence comes from Odontocerum albicorne, assembly GCA_949825065.1. Lineage (NCBI taxonomy): Eukaryota > Metazoa > Arthropoda > Insecta > Trichoptera > Odontoceridae > Odontocerum > Odontocerum albicorne. The sequence continues at coordinate 30,557,090 of OX463846.1, forward strand.
CTTGTATGGCTAACAATGAACAACCTGTTACATCCACATTAAATGCAAATCAATAATCGTCTAGATATAATTATAAGTAATAATAATAAATGATCAACTTAAAAGATATCATTAAAATATAACAAATAATTTTTCTTTCTTATTATAACATTTTAATCTCATTAAAATCATTTAAGATTGTATCGGAATTCAATATTATCAACAACCAGTTCAATTGTTTGAGTTTTTTTCCATGTTATTTAAAGTTAAGGCATTAACATTTTGGATGTTTAAAGACATTGTAATTTATCAAGTCCAACACTGTTCATTCCACTTTATAAAATATAATGTTGGACTAAACAAATTACAATATTTTTTCTAATTTATTGCCGGTGATTTATAATATAAACAGAAATTTGGTTTTGTTTGTCTTTTATTTGGTATTTTATTACTTTTTTAATTATGTACTAGTACAAGTAAATAAATTTAAAAAATTCTTTGACATGTACTAATATTAAAATTTATAAGTTTCTGCACCATTGATGTAAATAATGTTGAACAATTAAAGATGATTCTCTTACAAACTAGGTTCAACTTATGGACATAGAGAAAAATAATACTTTTAAATATTTTTTTAATCACTATTTTATATATGTAATATAATCAATATCTTCGTTTGTATATTTTCACATTGTAAATTGAATCATGCTCTGTCTAAAAAATACGTTGCGTAGCTTTTAGAGCCCGCTTCTATACAAGTGATGGATAGCTTGTTCGGAGTTTCGGTCCGATGGTAGGACACCTTACTCCTTCATCGGATAAGTTCTGACTGTTAAGATATTTATTGGAAATTTTTGGATCTTTTTGGGAATCGGGAAAGGATAGGTTTGTGGTAATTGTTTTGATTTTATGAATGATTATGAGAAATTATAAACGATTAAATACATATATAAATATGATGATATGTACATAATATTAAATACAAATATACATAAATTTGTGTCGTCACACACTGTTTTATATTGAATGGGTGAAAAAAAAAAAAAAAAAAAAATGAATTGTGAATAAATTATAAGAATGTATATAGTATATGTCGATAAGTAAATGAGTGGGGAAATGTGTGTGACTTTTATAAATATATTAAGGTGTAGAAAATGTTTATTGAAGGTGAGAAATGCGGTTGCCTATGGGGGTAAACTGTCTGCCGGAGGAATTATCGATGATGGGGTGTTCAGAGTGACAATCGGGGGGTCATTTGGGGGGATGATTAGAGTTAAAGAGGGGGGGGTCGGGGGGATGTTTCGCAATATTGATTTCGGACGAGTGTGTCTGTAACTGGTGTTCGCGTTGTAGTTATCTAAGGCTTTTATGACTGGGTTGGGATGACGGGATATAGAGCTGTAGAACCTTTCGGCCAGAGCGCGCATATGTTCGGGGATAGTATGTAGTTTGGTATCTGCGTGGAGTCTTGAATTACGGACGATGTAGGGTGCTTTTAAAATTATGCGGAGGGCTTTGTTTTGAATGATCTGAATGTGATGTAGCGTTGTTTTCTTCGCGTGGCCCCAGACCGGAAGGGCGTATGTCAGTTGCGGTCTGACGATCGCTTTATATAGGTGGAGTTTAGTGCGCGTGCTAAGTTTGCTGTATTTACTGATCAAGGGAAATAATGATTTGAGTGTTCCGTGAGCTTTTGATTTGATATTGAGGGCGTGTTTATGCCACGAGAGTCTACTGTCTAATGTGAGGCCTAGGTATTTTACGTGTTTTGACCATGGGACGCTCTGGCCGAAGAGTTTAAGAGTTCTGATGGGTTTGATGTATCTGCGTGAGAAGCGGACTGCTGTGCTTTTGGTGGGATTTATTTTGATCTTCCATTTGGTGCACCAGTGCTCCAGAATGGGAATGAAGTCTTGCAGTCTGTTGTGGGATACGGACTCATATTTCGATGAAGAGAGAAAGGCTGTGTCGTCAGCGTATTGCGCGGTGATACAATGTGTACGTGAAAATTGGGGCATATCGCTCGTGTATATGTTATACAGGATAGGGGACAACAGTGCACCTTGGGGCACACCTGCCAGAATGGGGCGAGGGGATGAGTTTATACCGTCTATTTTGACGGAGAAGGAGCGATTTTCAAGGAATGATGCGATGATTTGCACTAGTCTGAGGGGAATACCTGACTTGTGCAGTTTGAATATGAGTCCGTTGAGCCAGACTGTGTCGAAGGCTTTCGCCACGTCTAGTGAAAGGAGGGTCGTGAGGCCTTTGGAGCTGAAGTATTTGATGATGTGTTCTACAACGCGAAAAAGCTGATGGTTGGTAGAGTGTAATGGCCTAAATCCGTGTTGCGAATCTGGGATGATGTTACGTGAGTAAGTTTCTAACGAGAGACGTTCTAGGATTAATTTTTCGAGCACTTTACCTAGAGTCGGGAGCAGACTGATCGGTCTGTAATTTTCAGGGATAACGTGGCTTTTACCCGGTTTAGGGAACATGATGACGTCGGCGTTTTTGAATGGGGTTGGAAAGAATTTATGTCGAAGGCAGGCATTGTAAATGGCGGTAAGGGCGTAAATGGCTTTTTTCGGAAGTTTTTTCAAGGTGAGATTATTGATTTTATCGGGGCCGGGGGCTTTTTTGTTGATGAGATTTTTTATGATAGATTGAATTTCTAACGGTGAGAAGAAGTCTGTGGTGGGGGGGGGTTTGCTCATTTAATATGTCGGCAACTGCGTTGTCGACCATTATTGAGTGAGAGGGGTTAGAGAGGTCTGCATTTGGCGAGAAGATATTAGCTAGAGAGTCAGCAAAGGTCTCTGCGCGGTCGCGAGCAGAGAAAACGGGGCCATTTGGTCCTTGAAGAGAGCTGGGTCGGGAGGGCGTTTTTCTAAGGCTACGCGTTAGTTTCCATTTGAGTCCATCATTGTATTCGAGAGACTCGACGAAGTCTGACCATTTGTCATTGCGGAGTTGCTGTAGGAGGTGTTTGATTTTTTTGACTAATCTGTTGTAGTCGGTTTTGTAAGAGGGGACAGCTGTGTTTTGCCACAACTTTCTGGTTTTGTTTTTTTCCATAATCAGTATTTTGATATGTGGAGGAAGGGGAAGTTCGGGTTTATCGGCTGGTCTCTCTTTTGAAGAGGATGTGAGAGCGGATTTGATGGTGGTTGTGAAGTCATTTATAGCGGCGTCTATGGAGTTCGTGTCGGGGAAGGTTGTCGGTATTTTGATGCTGCTGTCGACGTTAATAGCGAAATCGCTCCACGAGGTGATGTGTCGCGGAGGGGCTGAGGGCGAGAAGGGTGGTAAGCCATCCGTCAATTGAAGTAATACCGGGTAGTGATCGGATTGAAGCTGGTGAACAGTCGTGAGATCTGTTTGATAGAGAATGTCGTTATGGACAATGATGTCGATGACATCAGGGCGATGATTGTCTATTAGTGGATAGAGGGTGGGAGACGTGGGTCCTTCCACGAAGTATCTTTTCCGGGAGGAGATTTCGTCAAGTTTATTACCGTGAGTGTTGGAAGTGCGGCTGTGCCAGAAGGGGTGTTTAGCATTTAGATCTCCCGCCATGATGGTGGGGATATTATCTGCGAGGAATGAGTCCAATTCAGACTCGACAAGTGGGGAGGTAGGTGGAAGATAAGTCGCGCAAAGTTTAAGAGGGCCGTGATTGGCGGTGTTCACCACTACGCATGTGGATTCTATGTTGACGGTGGAAGGGGAGGGGATGTGGCAGTGGTCTATTGTGCTTTTGATGAGAGTTGCGGTGCCGCCTTTTCTGCCGATGAGGCGGTCGTCTCTGTAGCAGTAGTAGTTACGGATGCTGTAACGGTAGCTCGGTTTGAGATGCGTTTCCGTTATCAGCAACACGTCCAGGTTGTGCTCGAGAAGGAAATCCTCGACCTCTTGTTTATGTGTTCTGAGGGAACCGTTTGCATTCCAGAACGCGGCGGATATATGGGATGGTTTATAGGTGCGAGCCATGTTCTTGGATGTAGTTGAGGAGGTTCATGGCTTCGGTGATGGCTGATTTTAAGTTATTCAAAATGAGATCATGGGTATCTCCAAGTAAACCAGCGAAATCGACTGCAAGACCTAATCGCTATGGACGGATGACAATGTTCTGTGTTTGGTGGAATCAGAAGGGTGTTATCTATTATGAGCTGCTTAAACCTGGCGAAACCGTTAATACTGAACGCTACCGACAACAAATTATGGATTTGAACCAAACATTGCGTGAAAAACGACCAGAATATCAAAAAAGGCAACACAAAGTGATTTTGCTTCATGATAATGCACCATCGCACATCGCACACACAGTTTAGTTGGCAAATAATTTCACAAGCGGCTTCTCACCAGGCTTGGTTCCATCCGATTACTACTTATTTGCATCGATAGGACACTTACTTGCTGAGCAGCGCTTCACTTCTTACGAAAATGTACGCAAATGGCTCGATGATTGGTTTGCCTCAAAAGAGCAACAGTTTTTTTGGCGTGGCATCCACAAATTGCCAGAGAGATGAGAAAAATGTGTAGCTAGCGATGGGCAACACTTTGAATAAAATATTTGTTACCATTTTCATACAATAAATGTGTATTTTCTTTAAAAATATTCCGGTTTCATATTTACAGACCAATGTAAGTGTGTCCATTGAAATGTGTCAATGAAGTACATTATGTTATTTTTCCTCCTTCACAGCATAAGGCTCTGGTCCTTCTGAGGCCCGGCATGTTGTATGCTGTTATTTGATATTTTATTGTAAAATCTTTTATTCCTGTGTTTACTCCCACAGTGGTTTAATATATTTTGGAAATTTTTGATTATCGAAATCGACCAGAAATAAATAAATAATAATGTCCATTTAAGGTTTTTGACGTCAAGGAAATGAAGGACTGATGAACGTATATCATAGAAAAATACAAAGCGATAAGGGTTGTCTCCTCACATAGCGTGATATAAATTAAGGTAATAAATAATGTTCTGTCAGAAAACCAATACCTCGATATTATATTTACCTGTCATCGGAATGTTTCCTGCGCTGGAGCGATTAGTGTCACCATATGATAGGCGTGTCTTTACGTAGCTGGTGCAGCATGGAATCTTGGCCAGGACCTGTGGGGAAAAGAAATACTTTAATAGTTTTATGATATAAAATGGAATATGCTTGTCGAGTACATAAGAATAATACGGAGAAACATTTTGTAAATAATTTAACAGCATTTATGGTGACATTTAGTATGCAAATATTTAAGAAACTAAGTGAAGTAATTTTTTTTTATTTTTTATGTCCAAGCTGAAAAAAAAAATATTTTACGTTCAAAGGTGGTAGGTTCGATCCCTTATGGTGATCTTATAAGGGTCATTTCTTTGGTGTTTACATACTAGCCATTTAACAAATTTCCTCCTAGGTTAGAAAGCATTTTCTGCAAATAACAAAATATAAATAATCAATCGAAAAGAACACAGAATATATATAAAACCGTAAATACTATTTTAACAAAATTCATGAATCTTCTGAGATCATTTCCTTTCAATTAGGTTTGGGTGTACGTATGTACAGCGCCGGCTAATGGAAAGGTTTATTCGTTTGTTTTTGTTCAGAAAGTGAACAAAAACTTTTTATGTTTTAATTTTAGATGTTTTTTATGTTTTAATTTCTCGTTTTGTGCCAATAAATTATTGACTTTTTACAAAATAGAACACTATTGATATTTCTAGTACTTATTTATCACCTCCCGATGCAAAACTGGTGAAAAAATGTAGAAACATGTGTCACAACAATTACTTGTATTGTATAATATTCACTTCATAATTTTAAAGAGTAGAGACCGGAAACATTAAATTGATAACAAATTATGTGTATTATTATCTCGACTCGAATACGAATTAAGAGAAAAGACTGGATAAAAATTATTTAACTACAAGAGTTATTAAGGTACCCTTGTAAACAAATTAAGATACTAAAACATGGTAACGGATTATCAAAAAAAATTGATATGATCGAAATTTTGAGTGAAAACCAATATGTTATATTGATTGGCAGATTTTGTCAGTGTTCATAAATAACACTAAATGACTATTTTAGTAATTTTTCGAAATATTTTGTGGTGATGTTTGTTATTTTAAATTCGGATGAAGTGATATTTTCCCTTTTTACTTTACAATTTTATTATTTTTTATTTATTTTTTGCTCCTTTTTTTTAAATTTAAGTTTAAGTATTTTTGAGATTTAAATATAAAAAGTTAGAATAAGTCAACGTAAATTCAAATATTAAAGAAATGAAAATGTAAAGAAAAAGTTCTGACGTAAATGAAAAAAACTTTAAATTAAATTTTATAATTTTACTGTCCAAGATTTATTAATATTAAAAATGTAATGCAAATATTGTATCATAAGATTTTAAATAATTTAATTAGTATAAAAATCGACAGCACGTTTTTTTTACATTACAAAAAATAATTAAAAACATAAAATATTTTTATTAATAAGGAAAATCAAAATTGAACGTTTCGATAGTTTGAAATTCTTCATTTACTTCATTATAAATAAAGAATAAAGACTTATCATAGTGTTTAATTTTAAGTTTAAATAGCGACACCATCAGAAAATATTTTTTTAATAATTCAAATACTCTTGAATCCTTTCAATGACGGTAAAACGTTTTCTAAATCAAAGTTTGAGATAGTATTAGTTAGTTTCTAATAAAAAGTTTGAGATAGTATTAGTTAGTTTCTAATAAAAAGTTTGAGATAGTATTAGTTAGTTTCTAATAAAAAGTTTGAGATAGTATTAGTTAGTTTCTAATAAAAAGTTTGAGATAATATTAGTTAGTTTCTAATAAAAAGTTTGAGATAGTATTAGTTAGTTTCTAATAAAAAGTTTGAGATAGTATTAGTTAGTTTCTAATAAAAAGTTTGAGATAGTATTAGTTAGTTTCTAATAAAAAGTTTGAGATAGTATTAGTTAGTTTCTAATAAAAAATTTGCTAAAACCTCAGATTTAATATGGCGTTTGGTTAATTTTCGAAAATCAATAATTATTTAGAAAAGAAAAATAAATATTTTGTATTCCAAGAAAAAGCAATAAAATTTTTATGATTCATTAACCGACATGCAATATCACACGTCATTTTCAATTAAAAACTATATTCGTAATATATAAATGCTTAAATCAATAGCAGACTAAATCCTGCGATATAAGTCATTATATAACAATTGATATGAATTTTGATTACCAAATATATATTTACCTAAGTCTTTTATTAATTTGGTTAACCCAACCTGGATTTATCGACATAAATCAAATATATTGTGTTCAATCTCCCACTATTTTTATAGAAGGTTAATGAACTAATTAAATACGAAGTTTTCTACGTATAAATACGTAAATTGTATTTAATATGAACGATTAACTTCTTGTTTTATTACTTTCATAATAGATTAGGTAGAAAATGAGGAAGAAAAAGAAAATCAGAATGTATACGTCATTCCAACAGCTTTATTCGTAATTCTAAGGCAGCTTTCGAATAATAGCACAAAATAATTGGAGAATTTGAAAAAAACAATCATTCACTCCTGGGAATTAAATTATGCAAAGCATAAATCTAATTTATTAAACCATCGGCATCTGTTAGTACTTAAGATGTTTTTTTTATGTAAAATGGGTAGCTTATTTGGTAAGACGTATGACTTCCACCGGGGTATTTGAGGTTTGATTCCCGAAAGCACTTGAAAAAAATTAAAAGTATCCTTGTCAGGTATTGGTGTTTGTCTGGTAGCAATAATAGCACAAGTGCTAGACGTGTACAAGTGTAGTTTCTTCACGTCGGAATAAATATTGTCAACGCGAGTTTCGTGCATACTCCAGTAGTCCATAAAGCTCGACATGGCCTAGGACAGTGTTGACTTCCCACCGCTCTTCAACATGTCTGAATCACCATTTGAAGTATACTATATGAATGATAAAATGTAAGAACTACACGTGTATGTCCGAATTTGAAGTATACTATATGAATGATAAAAAGTATAAAATGTAAGAACTACACGTGTATGTCCGAATTTGAAATCGAAATTGCTTGATATCACATTATTTGCCAATAAAAATAATGAAGGTAATAAATATAGAACGTATTATTTTATTTTGAAGAATGAAAGAATAGGCATTTTGTTATGTAATATATGTTACATCTTAAAATACGACTTCCGTGGCCTAGTTGATAAAACGCTTAACTCCCACCTAAGGATTTCGAGCTTGATTCCTGTCGCTATAAAAAGGGTTCCAGTGTGGTAAATTAGTTCGTCTGGAAACAATACTCAAGTACTGGAAGTGCGCGAGTATTGTTGCTTCTTCGCGTGCGGTAATAATACGTGCGATCCGTGTACGATAAATTAGTACAAAAACAATACTACCTCCCAACCAGGCTTTTCGATATGTCCGCATCACAAATTCGATAACGTATAAAAAAAAGGAATAAAAATAAGTATTTTATGCCTTAAATGAAATCGAGGATCAGTAACATTTCTATTTTTTTTTAATTTACTGTATTTTTTGCTGCTTAGTTTCTTTTTAAAGTTTTCAATGTCGTTTTTATTTTTGTCACGTATTTGTAATAGATCATAGATGCTTTTAGTTTGGTATGTTTTTTGTTATTTTATCCATTATCTTTGTATTTTACTGTTATATTGTATTCGCCGTCGGATTTCCTGCCCCACTTGCTTTCTCAAAGTATTAATATATTTCCTTTGGGAGTGAAATAAATCAGATGGTTAAGATGGAAGATTTTTCATTTGAAACACTTTCTTATATTTTATGTTGGTTGTTAAGGTAAATTTCATATGTATTTTTTCTATTTTTTTGTAGGAGAAACCACCATCCAATGTCAATTAATGTACCAGTTTCAAACATGTCCAATTATAAGAACGGCAACCAAATATTTCAAAATAAATGTGTAAGCATTATGGTAACTATATTATAGCTCTTTATAAAAGTGGTTTTTAAACTTTTTCGTTTCACGGCTTCTTTACTGAATAAAGCATTGAAAAAAAAACACTTATCAGTGAATGAAATGAGTAATTTGTCTGGTTTACAATGAAAGCACAACATGTACAATACAATACAATGCTTTTGATTATAACATTGCTTAAAAAGAACTTGGTTCTTATACTTATATTTGATAGAAGTGTATATTTAAAATATAATGGGTTTTATTTCCAACGTCTAATATTCTCATTCTATTGATATATTATTCAAATTTTGATTTATTTCTTCAATTTAAAATGATTTATCTCTTCTCGTTTATCTTTATTAGGCGTGATTCCTCTTATTTGGTATTAAGCGAAGAGTTATTCAAACAAAAGATAAAATGAGCTGAATTATATTGGTATGATGAGATTCCATTTTGGCAACTTTTGCCATACTTCCGTAGAAGTATCCAGAAATCGTATTTAAATGCCTATATTGAATGTTGTTGTTTTACATACAATTAACAAGACAAAAGCAAGTCAAGTAAATGGGTGGATATTAAATGAAATCTTTTATTTTTGAAACAAACAGGCACATTTCAGAATTTTCACATGAGAGAACTATGTTACGAAACAAAACGATCATTTTGCAAAATTCTTAAGCTTACAATATGTTTACAATTTTTATTATTATGCTTCAAATAAAATATCCTTATTCTTTTCTGATACTGATTTTTATTATATGATATTTTTGTATACTTCTTCATGTGAATGTGTAAGTTGATACGAGTAAGTTGATAATATTTTTATTGAAGTGCATTTGAATTGTGCTTACATTGGATGATTTTTTTAATTCTCCGTTTAGAGATATGATCTGTTATTGTATAATATGATGTTGCTGGGATGTAAACTGCCTGCTTTCCTTTCGTTTTTAAGGTGATCAACCTGTCAGAGGGGTTGTTTTGAAGAAACAATTCGCGGAATCCTTGAAACGTTCATTATTTGCACTTGTTTGTACCTCATTGTTTTCTTTTTCTTTGTCGTCTTCGGTATCACACATTTTTATAATTTCAGCATTACGAATTCTATAGTGCGTGATTTGCCCGAGATATATCGCAAAATCTTCATCTCCGAGATTCTGGAACTTAACTTTGTCCAAGGTAACAGATTTGGTTGCAATACAGCAGGTCATTTTTGACCGTATACATATACTATATATTTTCATCTAATCTTCAACTCTCATTAATTTATTCTTTCAGATGACACCTTTCAAGCATCCTGGATATTGCAGTGGCTATATTGAGCTATCAACTTATTTTATTATAAATATCATTTTAACTACAGACTGATCTACTCTGAAGTATAAAAACGGTGTTACTAAAGTATTGTTTTGCTTACAATTGCTTGTATCATATTGGTTTTCTATATACGAGTATTACTAAGCATTTTTTTTCCAAAATAATTATTTATATTGTATTTTTTAGATGAAAAATATATAATACGGAGCCTTCTAGGTCTCAGATTGCCCTCACATTCAGTAATTATATGATCATCCTCCGCGAAGCAGATTATGTTGACCCAGTTTATGAAATGTTTTACGGAGGTTTGTAAAAGGTTTTTTTTCTTTCAACTTTTTCAGTGTGAGATACGAGTAGATAAGAAATAATGTATAATCAAAAATAGACATACGTACTACAAATCATTACTCCGTACTGAATGTGAGCAAAACAGAAAGAACACTACTTTTTTCTGTACAAATATACATCCTCTATATCGATTTTACGTACAGTGATTTATTATTCGTGTTTTTATTTTTTTTAAGTAAAATATATTTTGAAAAAACTTTTTAAGTGTTACATAGATTTAGAGGATTTAAGTTGCCAACATGGAGGAGGATCAGTTGTCAACCATACGAAATGTCATGTTATCAGGTAAATAACTAGCATATAAAACGATGCTGATAAATTTTCACTAAGATATAAAGAAACGATCAACAAAGCACACCTAACGTATCGTGCTTACTGGGCGTATGTTTTTATGGACTTTTACTGTTGCTAAAGAGGGTATAATGGCTTTTGCTTGAATTCGTACACGATTTACAAAAATCTTAATTTTTCCTCGTTCTGAGCGGTAACTATGAAATGTTTTGATAAAAAGCCGATAAATGAGAAGGCCGTTTAAAGTGATATAATTTTCTTCTTCATCTGGTGGGGGAAGGAGTAAAGGTGATCCTTAAAGAGGCTCGAGGATCACTTGTTCACTTGCCCTGAGACTTTCTTCGAAGACGGACCTATCTCACTTATCTTCGACACAGTCTCGAGATGTGGTAATTCTTAATAATCTCCCTGGCATATTGGATGACCGACGTCATAATATAACTCGACGTCACGACGTAAATGACAACAAGAGCATGCGAAATAGAGCTGGCTCCAGCATGAAGTTGTCCAGTCCACCACGCTGCTGAAGTTGAGGATATATTCACCTACTGCCCCGTTAACATCAATGATCCAAACTCGAGTATGTACCAACATTCAGTCTATCAAAATAGTCTGGCTCACATAAGTGGACCACTCCATGTAAAACCGCTTAGAATTTGTCAAAACTTGTATATACACACTGAGTTATGTGCAATTATATGCAGGTATGCTTACACTATCGGTTCTCATGTCATGAAAAGAATCCCTTGATCGTACCTTTTTGCCACCCACCAGATGTGCGTCCAGCGGGTATATTTATCATGACGTGCTTAACATAGTAGGGTCGAAAATAAAACTTGACTATTTGAACATGCCGTTAGTCTAACTAAATCATCATTTACTTCTGGTTGGTCACCTAGATCTCATCACATTTGAAATAATAAATTTGTGTAGCAGCCATATAGAAATGTCCTTGAATAATCCAACAAAATATGACATGTTATCGTCCCCTTGTCTAATTCCTGGAGATTATTATTCACAACGCAGTTCAAGGTTGAAGAGGTATAATGTTCAGTGCTGAAGTCGGTTTGATATATAGACAACATACCGTTATATCTGAGATAGTCGGAAATTTGAACAAACACTGTTTTCTGCAACACTTGAGAAATGTACGAAGAAATACTGAAGGGGCGGGGCAGCCTTAACTTTGACGTTGTTTTGCTATCCCGACTTCCAAATACATAGAATTGTGGACAATTTAAGTTGCGCGTCCAAAATCCCCGATAAGGTATTACGAATGAAAGGCAGAAAAAGTCAAACTAATTTTATTGGAATTCCATTCGACCTCGCAGCATTTGATTCAATCGTTTATATTACCTTTTTAATACTCGTACTTTAAATGTAAGGTACGATAATTCACTTTTTTTCTAACTTTTGTAAAAGTTCTAAAGTATTTAATCGGAAAATCATTTTAGATTCACCGACGCTAAAAAATACTGATTTTTTTCTGGGTTATACTGATGTATCGGAACTACATTTTTTTCATTTGGATTTGACAAAGAATCCAAGTTCGTTTCGTTCTTTCTTGAGGGTTTTAATGACCAAGTTGACATAATTGGAAATTAATCCCCTCTTTTCGTGCCGAGACCTAGTTTATTTTGAATATTTTTTTATAAGAAATAATACATGTCTCAAATACTTTGTGTAATCGTGAAGTGGTTTAAAAATATAATTTTTGAATTAATAACCAATAAAAAAGCAAAATTTCAAATATTTTATCCTGAAAGTAAAAGGTCTGAGTGTTTTTCTTTTTGTTAGAAGATGAGTGACTCATTAATTAATCCAAATTAGCGAATGGGTCAAAATACAAACACACAGTATGAAGTACATTTATTTAAAAAGTAATCAGTTCTTAAGTAATAATAATTATACTATAATTCAAATAAATGCTTTTACTTTTCATATACAAAGTATATTGCAAGATTTATAAAAATTACATTCCTTAAAATCTCACTCCTGTGAGAACAATTCATAATCACCAAATACAGGACCGTCGCTTCCTCAAAAGTAATAAAAATAGTGCACAAAGGCCGCACAGATAATAAAACGTTCCAAAAAAATTCATATAGGTCATTTGCACCCGTAATATATTGCTAATAATAATTATTACATTTTGGTGAAAAGGTACACTTTTTGAGTGAAAAAGCTACAAATATATTTTTAATGTTTTTCGAATCGTTGAATGACGATACTCCCATACAGAGTATTTATCAAACTTTAAGTATAACACACGTTGGCTCTATATATTTTTTTACCTTAATTTTATTAAATTTCTTTGTCACAAATAATTGTTAAACATAAAAACTCAATAGGCATAACAGATCGATCATATATCATCCCGTCCTTTGTCTGTCGGGATAGGAAGAGAGGACTTGATTATGGTGACACGTATATTTCGTCTCTTTTACATACATTCATCTTCTCGTATAACTCTTATGATATCCCAGACTTTTAAGATTTCATTCTTTCAAAATATCATTCACCTGATCTATTAACATTTTCTTTGATCTTCCTCTACCATGTTTTCCACTCAATTTACACTGTATATTGGTTTGGCTAGTTTGCTTCATACATTCGTTTTACATGTTCAGCCCATCTCAGAGTGCTATTATCCTGCCTACTTAATACATCAGCCTTAATTTCACAATCGTTCTTTATCATTTCATTGTTTTCTGTCAATTGTCACTCTATGTAGTTTTCCTATTTGTTCAAATATATAAAAGAAACTCTTAAATGTCTTATTAAGCTGCGAAGTTTACACCAGTCATGCCAAGAAAAAACGGAGCAAGTCATGGGTTTTTCCAGTGCTTCAAAGATGAAAGTATGTCAAAAGCTTTTGTTGGACTTTCCTTTATTTAAGAATAATGTATTCTTATTTTTGTAGTGTTTATCCTTTTGTACATTTGACAGGTTTATTGTTATACAAAAATACTTTGCATTTTATGTATACGTATTTTAAAAAACTATTTTTTAAATTAAAGTATTAAAAATAACAAACCTCTATATAATACTGGCAGTACAAGAGGAAATGATTAAAAAAAAGACAAGGAAGGGATAATAAAGGAAAATCAGTATGAAAGGGTATTCTGAGTGACATATTATTTTAGTTTTTATCTTAATTTTTTTTAAGGATGGTGCGTTCACAATAATACTTGGGAGTTCCTTCCACAATCGCGTTGAGTTGACCGCAAATGTAGTTGTGTAAGGTGAGGTGTGTTTTGTTGGTATGCAAAGAAGTCTCTCATCGCCTGATCAAAGACTACGTCCGTGTTCTGAAAGAGATTGGAATTTATCGAATATATATTTATGATTATTTTGTTTGTTACGAGTAAGCACACAAAAAAAATGTTAACGAAACGTGAAGTTTCCTTTTGAGTCCTATTTTAAGTCATTAGAGTCTATTTTAAAACTCTTATACAGTGTCATATTACTGAATGTGAAATATGAATTAGATGGAAACATTTTAGAGTCTCTCTATCCTATCCAATATCCACTTGTTTGGCATCAAAATAACAAACATTACCGTAATCAAGTAATGGAAGCATGAAGCAATCTTGTGGCTTAACTCAAAGAGATAATAACGCTTATTCGGATCTTCATCAAAAGTGATTCCTTGATATTTGACAATTCGGTACACTTCATTTCGATCCCACCACCTCACGCGTTATTATTGGGAATATAAGTAAAATACGCCCCTATCTAGAAGATTGAAATTTGCTGTATGTATTTTATGAGCGTGACGTCACGGTCTAGATGGCGCAAAATATTTAGTACATTGAATATTGGCTTCGAACCAGTCTACTAATGAAATGAAGACTGAAAAATACAATTGGTGATAGTTTCTAAAATGCGGAATGTCAGCTGTTAGTAGAACCTTATTGGTTTAAGTAGAACCTTATTTTTACCTGCACCCAAGCAAATGCTTGAACCATTTCTAAGAATGAAGTGAGATTTTCAAATGTTTCATGTGGCTAATCAGGAAGTTGAGATCAACTGAATCAAAGTACTACTGAAGTCCAGCAGTATGAAAGGCGAGAGTTGTCCAGTATATACAGGCATCATGCAAGTGCTGCAGTCAAACTTTGTTCAGGGCGAAAACCGGATTGGAAGGGGGAAATAAGTTTATTTAACCCTCCGTCGGGCGCAATACAAATCCAAACACGTTCGGGCGCAACTCATCTGTGAGATTAAAAAGTTAATTTCTGCTTAGGCTTAAGGAAAGCTTATCAAACTGAACTTTTCACACAAACATGATTTTGTAACATTTGTACATTTCTTTGCACTTTTCAGTAATAAAATTTTAAATTTTTTCATATGGTTTTTCTTAAAATAGAAGATAACTAGTTTAGAACATTCTTAGTCTTTTGTTGGCAGCATATCAACACAATTAATGCAATTCAGTAACATAATTTTTTTTCAGTCATTTAATACCCGCAATAGGTTTATAAATATGTGGAATTAACTGTCACATCTTCATAAGGTTGATATTCATGTGACGAAAATAAAAGCCATAACTTATCATCAGAGAAGACTATGCAAGCATTTTTTTTTCATTATTTAGAATGTAAAATTCAAATTCACTTGTGATCACAAAATATCTCCACAAAAACAAAAGGGAGTAATCAAAATATGATTAGAAAGTTATTTCTGATCAAACTCACGCTGAACATTTTCGAAAAAACTCTTATATCAATGTTCACATACCATGCGTGCATGTTTGTATTCATATAGTAAATAACGATCAATATCATTGAATTAGGGGCTAGATAGAATAAAGATATACGAACTATTGCAGGTATATAAAAAGAAATATTGAAAAAAAAAATAATTTCGGAAATCAAAACTACTAACGTAATCGGGCGCAACTCATCCAGCAGATTAAAACGTCCATCACGAAAATCAACAGCGCACTGGAAAAATAACAAAGATACCCTTGTATGAGGGGTAGGGAGTCAAGAAGCTACTATAAGCCTCACCTCTTTCTCGGTAAACCTCGCTCATTGGCACAAAAAAAACTAGGTACCTCATCTCATAGATTAGATGCGCCCGCCCAAGAGTTAAAGATAAGTGCTCCATATGTTAATAAACACGCTTTTCAAGAATTTGTGAAAAATAACAGGTAGGATCGATACTAATCAGTAATTATATGGGAATATAGAATAAGCATTTTTTACAACAAAGCTTCCATGAGCTCCATACCAACAACACATTATTTGAATTATTACAGCTCATTTAGTAAAATAAAATTGATCGTGTGTTTAACCTTTTTCATTTCAATAAAACTTAAAGCGTGTCGCCTAAATTTGGTTGTTGATGACACACAAGTGTTACATACTTAAGTAGAGTTTCTGACAATATAAAATGTTTTTACTACTTCACGTGTATTTATTTTAATAAAAACTGTCCCAAAAGTCATTTTTTTTTGGATATGCTTTTAACTGGGTAAATGTAAGGAAAGTGCAAAATATTTATCAAAATTTAGAATTTTGGTGCAAAATTTCTAAATGTTTGTAAATATTTATTCAATTAACTATTAAAAATATTCATACATATTTAAGAAATATTTGTTTCATTCTACTTTTATTCAAAGGAAATAGGTATCTAACGCTGTGTTATATAATATAAAGAATTAAAATGCTATTGCATTATAAGTTTTTTTTTGAAGACCAACCGGCTGTAACTTGCATTTTACAATGTACATTTCCATGGAAAAAAGAGCGCCCGTTACATTATACGACCGTTGGTCCAACACGTACATACGAACGGTTAATATGTATGATTTAAATGACAAAGCATATCTGTATAGACAAGTAGATAAGTGTTTGCTCAAAAATGTTTAGGTTACCATATTTTTATAGCGTCTTTTTATTACCCACTTGCTCCTCAACGCTCCCCTAGATCCTTCAGCATCCACAGTGGAGCGATAGCGTCTACTTTGGGAAACTATCTTTTAAAATATTATTGTGTTTTTACAGACTGTTAAAATGAAATAAAATATTAAAATAACCTGCCCCTCTTCTTTGATTGAAGTTTTATTTAAAAATATATGAGGATATTAGCTCCTTCAAGGAATCAAATAGGTCGGATCACGACGACAGTGGATGATAAACAGCCTAAAAATGGTGTTGAGAGTTTCTATGTTGATGCGGGGTAGACTTTTACAGTGAAATAAATTTTGGTATTAAATCCGTCAACAAGTCTTAGTAAGGGTAAAAGCTAGGATATAATCCCTAAAACCTGGAATTCACCAGCACTTGAAATATGAAATCTAAAAACTTTTTTATTTAGGTTGGATATAGGGTAAACAACCAAAAAAATATGTTTCGAAGACCGGTTTATTTTTTTTTTAATTTCCCATTTGATATAGCTTTAATCAAATTACATCAAATAAAATAAATGTCATGTGTGAGAAAAAAAAAGATAAAAGTTACGATAGGAATAATGATTTACCATGCTTCCCTGTGAAACCTTCCCTATAACGGTTTTTAAGAAGCTCAATCCTCAATTTACCTACCGAAATATGGAATATATCAATATTGGATAATTCGTTCAACAGTCATTCAGTGTGCAAGTTGTGACACTCCTAGTAACCTGTGTGAATACGGTACCGAAAACAATCTTAATTCACCAAAACTTCAATAGTTATTAGGCACATTAAAGAATACTTTGTCAATCAACAAGAAGATTGCTATTTTTTTCTATAAGTTTTTGTAATTTGTTTTGGTGGTAAAAAATTAAAGGAAAAGTAAATGCTATATATGGGTGAGTAGTGGAAGATTAGAGCAAGTTATGGAATTCTACTTGGATAGAATTTTCTCAGATTATGGAAAAGGTAAGAGGGATAACAAACGGTATGTAGCGATAGGAAACAAAGTTAATGAGGCACTAAAACATATATTCTTGAACGGAACTATATGCTAAGATGATCGTCCATAATAGTACTTTGGTACTGATTTTGATATAAATGGTTGAAACGTGGATGAAAAAAAAAATGTAGAGAAGCCGAATAAATGTTGTAGAAAGGCGTGCATTGAAAATAAAATACAGAGTGACAATGTATGACAGAATACGGAATAAAATTATAATGGATGATAACGAACTTAAGACTGATGTGTTGAGTAAGAAATGTAAGAGTACATTGATATTTTTTGGGCACGTGGAACGAATAAATGAAGAAATACGAACAAAACAGTTATATAGTGGATATGTGAGTATAAGGCGTGTGACAGTAAGACCAAAGGAATATAGTTGCATCAAGTGAATGAAGAAAGGTAACGTAGAAAGTCAGATAAATCATTGAAAGTTGTATGAGAAAGTGTATTGATGCAAAATACGTTAAGGATGTATGTTGAGATAGGAAAGCCTGGCGCTGTGTTGTCCCTGTCTACCCTGACAAGGAAATGGCAGGAGGGTATACATGTATAAACAGATGTGAAGATCTTTACTCATATTTAAGAAATAATATCCAAGTATACAGATTAAAAATGTAGTACGAGTATATCAAGCCATGCGTATAATCAATATTTCATGCAATAAAAGTGTCCTAATATGTAAGAAATACGACAATATAACTGTATAAAATATTTAAAATGTTACAGATCGAGACAAAGGTCAATTAATATTGCAGATAATATAGATCAACCTAGGTTTAATGACACTGATGATGAAATAAAAACTTACGTGTAAGAATCCAGCACGAAATCGTGCATTCATGTAGCAGTAGATAATTGGATTATAGCAGGTGTGAGACATAGCCAACCAGTAGAATGCGCTCCATACATATGGAAGGAGCCACCAACTCTCTAGTGTTTCGTCCATCAGTACCTACAATAATATAGCAAAATTGTCAAATTACAAATAAAAAGGATGTTATTGTAATTTTAAAGGATTTTATTGTAAATTCGTGGGAAAACATAACATATAAACACTTACAAGAAATAATATACAAGCCATGTTTTGATTGCATTTAACTAAAAAAATCTGCATATTTGGGAAGTATTTTCTCAGGTGATGGAAGAGTAGAAGGATATCGAACGGTATGTAGTGATAGGAAACAAAGGCAATGTAGCACTTAAATAAATACACTCGAATCGGACAGTATCAAAATCTGCTAAGATGATAGTCCACAAAAATATATTTGTGTCAACTTTGATGTATAAGACTTTGAGAAACGTGGATGTGAAAAACACTAAGGGGAGCCGAACAAAATGCTGTAGAAATGCATGCATTGAGAAGTATTCATTGAGTGACAATATATGACAGAATACTGAATTAAGTGATAAGGGATGAATATGAACTTAAGGCTGATGTGTTAAGGAGAAGAAAAGTACGTTGAGATGGTTTGCACATGTGGAACAAAGAAATGAAAATGAATGAAGAAAGACTTACAAAACAGATGTATAGTACAAATATGAGTTGAAGGCTTGTGAGAGGAGGCTAAGGAAAGTATGGTAGGATCAAGTGAATGATATTCTGAAAGACAAAAGCGTGGAAATCCAGAGAAATCGTAGATATTGTATGAGAAGGTGTATGGATGTAGAAGAGACTAAAGGTTTTAGGAACGGTTGTTCCTAATGGAGAGATGATGAGGATGATCGTTGGTTTAATAAAACTCTTTTGAAATCGGAATATGCAAAGAGGTATTTTATTGTTAAATGCCGGTATTTATAATATTTGGAATGTGCGTAGGACGGCGCAAAAGATATGTCGCCGTCTCGTTTCCGCTGAACAATATATTTATTGTTATCACGTCGGGTATTCATATGATTTGTAGGAAGGCGCAGAAGATATGTCGCTGTCTCGTTCTCGCTAAACAACAACAGCGACTCGCGCCTCGACCACAGGGACAAAGGTCGCTACAAGGTCATGCCAAGATTGGAAAGTATGGCGCTCTGTCATCTCGGCCTACTCCAACAGGGAAATTGCGTGGTTGTTTACATGTCTGTAAAACACTATTTGTTTTCAGTTAAACTAACGGCATGCCCCTACCAGTTTTTTAACGATTTTCAACTCATCATCAGGGGAGTTCAAACAGCACTGAATTATTCTATATTTGGGCTGGCATCAATAGACTAGACACATTTGACGTTAAATAATTGAACTGGTGGTTGGGGGTGGAAGGAGTCAGGACATGACTTCAGCCAGCAGCGGTGAGATCTAGAAAAGGTATGTGTTGACAAGAGGGTTTAATCCAATGCGCTGACTTTGATGCCTCTAATATGACATATATTTTTTTAATAATTGGTGAACAATAATTTTGCATTATCTATAAAAATTTGTGACGCTTTCGATAACAACGATTAGCCATTACCGAATAAACTAGAGCATTAAGGCGGATTTCTATTCAAGTCTTTTCAAAATACCTTCCTGTTTTTCAATATATAAATTAATGGACATATGTTTATAAAACATACGTTCCCTAAGTCTCACAGCTGCTTCCCGAAGTTATCTTCTGCTTCTCTCAACCCTCAGCGCCCGTTCCAATGTAATACCTTTAGAATCGTCTAGTCTATCGATGCCATCCCAAACATTGTTCAGTATTGTTTGATGTCCCCTGATGAGGGGAAAACCTTGAAGCAGATAGAGTCAAACCAAACCGTTAAGTGGAAAAACAGTGATTAGGTCAAATCAATTGAAAATTCTTTAAACCTCCACAGCGTTAACACCCTAACTATGAATCACATTATGATATATAGCATAATTTAGTTAAAGGTTAAAAAAATAAATAGCTCAGTTAAAGGTTAAAAAAATATATGGTTCTTTTTTAAGTTACGAAGAATATTTTTTTTAAAATTCGACAGTAAATTATTTGTTGAAAATACTCGTACATGCTCCACTGTAATATAACCTTATGTTCTCTTTCGTTCGATATCAACAAAATGTCTCTTTAATTATTATTCTAAGTAATAACACTTATAATGTATATAAAACTAGGCCATGCTGTCTCGATAAATAATGAAATTGATACTCCAATGTGTTTTTTTGTTTTTATTTGCCATCAATATTATTATATTATTTTATTTCGTGAAACTACTGATTAAAAAAAAGAAATGTTTTAATTTATATCAATTTCGAATGTATTATTTATGTATTATCATTATAACAAAAATAATTGTTATAATTTTCATTGATAAAGGATTTAAAATTTCTATATATTCCCTGAGTATATTTAAGAATTTATGTGATTGAATTTTTCTTTCTTCAAAAAGTACCAGTGTTTAAAATGTTGCCTATAACCAAAAAAATAAATATTGAGAAGTTCACCCTTAAAAATCTGATGTGGATATGTAAGTTGATTTTTTTAAACGGTAGTTTATCCTATCAAAGGCTATATTTAAGTGCTCGACACTTCACACAATGTTCCTTTTGGGGAAGACAGGGTGGAAAAAATCTCCCCTCCTTTATATCTACACATACAGCCTTTACATCTACAAACTACAAACATCGTGTCAAACATGTTTTATGATTTTCATGTTTCTTATTTTTTCCTCACGTAAAAGTTATGAAACTATCAAAGTTATTGACACATTTAATTACTTCAAAAATTAAGAATGTTTTTGTGTTTAAAAAAGTAAAACTGTTCCCATGCAATTTCTATTCATACTTTATTATTTATTATTCAAAATTCGATATTTGCAATATAAATGTATTTAATGGAAAGGCAAACTGAATAGTACTACAAAATTTTGTGGACATTAATTATTTCACTATACGACGCCTGTGACGAAACGGTTTAATTATTTAATCACAAATTAACCTACATGTATATTTTTTTCCTAAATACTTAAGCACTCAGCTGAAGTATTAACATTTGCCATCTCAAGTTATCATATACACAATTCAATTGCATTGTTATCTCAACAACCACATTAAGATTATATATAACAAATTCTCACATAAATCATTCATTCACATCCCTATAAAGATACCGCCAAGAATTCCTCACCCTTCGCTCTCTGCCTCTATAAGTGTCGCGTTGTCATAAATATATTTTAACATTTGAAGGCACTAATAACTTTATGAAAAAGTGATATTTCAATAAAATTTGTCATTATTTTGATATGTATCTTAATAATAAGAATATTTGTTAGTTAGATTTTAAAGTCATATGGTACCCATCAATCAATCCAAAAAATATTGTCTTCGGTCACAGTAAGCGAGCCCTTGGGTTTAGGACCTTTGGAATGAACACGGAACTCGCGGTTCGTCATTAAACCTATTGACAATAAAGTACTCGATACTATTAACCAGAAAGGCATCCTTAATTTTTTTATGGGTATAATTAGGAATCGCACCCAAACACTTTGGGTGGAAATAAATATGTTACCACTATGCTACGGAGGTCGTCAGTGCTTAAATAGCGCCAGCCTAAGGCGTTAGTTAAGAACTGACTAATATTTCATGACACAGGATAGTTTTTTTTAACGTTTTTATCAACTTTCTTAATTATATTAAACAAACATCTTAAAAATATGTTTCCGGAACCAGCAATTGATCTAAGATTCCGATATAATTTTATAACATCATTAGAAATTCATGTCGTCATTTTATCAAAGACAAATTTTCTGTCATATTTGATGGATTTATTATTCAGGGTAAAGAAAATATATATTTTTTGGATATTTAAATTCATTCTTCATTATAAATGGAATATAATGTTATAAGTTAGAGTTAAAAACATAGATGTATGCGTTTCCGAATAATACTTACTTTAATATACCAAGAATTTTGTAGGTTTTAAGATCTAGTTTATGTCAAGAGTAATTAAAATAGACGTTTATGTGTATACGATTATTCATAATTACGATTACTTTAAAATATTTAAGAAAAGGATGTATGGGATTATTTTTTATATGTATTGGTCACAGAAATGTATGGGATACGACTATCAACGCTTATTGGGAGAAAAATGCAAGAGATGATAGAGGGAACATATGTTTATAGCAGTTAATAATATTTTTCAGTATTAACACAGTTGTAAGTATTGAAAAAAACATAAATACCCAGAAGGTTTCTAAGCAGGGAGTTGATCCTCTTTATTGGTAAATAATCATCTAAAAAGTTATTCTTTCAAAAACTGCCATTCAATACATCCAAATCAATTATGCGGGTACATTAAATAGCGTGAGAGGAAAAAAAGAGGACAGGTATCTCATTTGCAGGATACCTGTCCTCTTTTTCAGGAAATACGAATTTTATTCCCGTTGGTAAATAATTTTATTAAAAATCGTTCCAGTCTGATTTTTGCTTAAAGCCAATTAAATATATTTTTGATTGGTTGGTAGAGATTGCCACTTGGAAATGAATCCACCAGGTTGTACTATTGACAAAAACAGTGTATTAATAAAAATATACGTTTTCTCCAGCCCCATAAATCGAGCCTTCGTTTTTAGCACCGTTGCAGCAGGCACATTACTTTTAGTTTATCAACGTTCGTGTAAGCTTAAAACCACTCACTACACGTGGAAATGCAATGAAACTAAAAACCAATTATCAGACAAACTCTTAACAGACTTGGATCATTTTTTTTATTTTTGAGTAACATGGAGGGTCAAAATATTCAGCTAGAATACAATAACCGTACCACCTAGGCCACGAAGATCACAAAAAAAGTATTTAATTGCAGTTTTGTTGTATTCAGTATAACCTGGTGGATTAAATGTCATGTGATAATCTCTTCCAATTAATCAGAAAGATATTTAAACAAGCCGTAAATAAAAACGAACCGACCATAAATATGTCAATCAGAAATAATTAAAATTTGATACAATCCTTCTTGAAACTATTTAATCATTTCCCTCTCAATTTCTTATCTCCCTTAACATTAATGAATAATCAACTCACCACAAGTATGTTATAAGGCAGCCAACACATTGTATACACAACAACGACTACGACCATCATCTTCACCATCTGAAAAAAAAAACAAAACTTGAGTTATTACAAAAGTTCAATTGTACAGCAATTAAAGAATTTGTTCTTCTGTGTGCTCTCTTTGAGTTGAATTTTATATAATACTTAGCTTACTTTGAGCCAAAACAAAAAAAAAACACAAGAGGTTAAGCGAAAATAGATAGATACGTAATATCCCGTAATTTCCCTTTAGGGGGTAGGCAGATAGGACAGAACACCAGAATTTTACTAGTTAACCATAGTTTATATTGATTATATTTTGTTATGTTTCTTAATCGATTTTTAAAAACAATGCCGCGTGAATAAATATTTCAAGATTTCATTCGCTTTATTAAACTTAAAACTCCGCAAACAAAAGGTATTTAACCGAATTATTACATCCATACTCATCAATTTCATCACGCCATAACCTTGTTGGGGTAGGCAGATATGAAACAACGTCATACTTACCTATTTCGACACACATTCTTCGCCTCGATATTCATGCTACAACCATACAACTTCTACGATGCCTCAATTTTTCTTTTTCCTTTCTTCATTTCCATTTTTCAGAACATCATTCGCTTGATCAAACCATACTTTCCTTGGCTTCCTTGCACAAGCCTTCTACTTACATTTGCACTATAAATCTGTTTTGTTAGTCTTGAATATTTTATTTTTTTACTACGTATCGTATTTTTAACAATACAGTAAAAATATATTCAATTTTGAGCCAAACATATCGCTAGAAGATTGCTCGACCAATAATGTTTTTAAAAGCTCACTCGGTAAGAATACTTTTTGTCAAGAATGCGATCATGGGTTGAATTTTATTTACAAATATTTTTTTCATCGTTATTTGAAACTGGCATATTTGGCGTAATCTTTTCTTGGTTATCGGAAATAATAAATCAACCAAATCCGTATAACTCATTTTGTTATTGGAAATATGCAAAATAATTTTTCATTCATATTTCAATGCAACAATATATAATCAATATAAAAGTTATTTCTTAGTTACGGTCTTTATAACACCCATACATTTTAAAACTTTGGCTTTCTATCTTAGAATAAATATATAGCTTGAATGGGATCTTTTTTGCTTGTAAGCGTCCATATATCTTCGGATTTCCTTCTTTCTCATTACAGCGGAATGATGTTGCTAGAATTTTTCAAAACAACTTCGAAAATATTTGCTGAAACTATTCAAATATAACGTGTAGAAAAGTTCGAGACTTTTCCGATCTTGAACTAAGATATAAAAAAAGCGAATTTAAGGCTTTCGTGTATAGAGTTTCATTTCGTCGAAAGTATCAGAGTTAACAAATTTACGTTTAACTTAATGTTCAGGTTGATGTTAAACCTCTTCATTAATACTAAAACCTTATGTTTTTAAACCAAAATGAGGGAAATACTTGTGTATAATTAAGCCACTGGTGATGCTTTCCTTGTGTACGAAATGATTAGGAAAAAGCTTTAAGTTAAAGTTTTTTTTTGAGTTGAAGTTCACACTGTTTTAAATTTCAAGAATTCTATTATGTTTTAACATATTTTTAAGCTCTAATGAGAAATACTGCTCAAAAAGTTTTGCATGTAGCAGTTGGATATTTCTGTTTTGATGACACACCAAATTCTGTTAAAATGGTTTTGTGAATTTTTGAAACTAAGTGAAAAAGAATGAGTTTCATTCCAAAATTTATGGATGAAAAAAAATATAGATTTGTTCTTCATTATTAAAATAAGAAAAATAAAACCATACTGTAACTTTAATTAACAAGACACCATAATGAATAAAAAAAACGTTAAAAGCTGTTTTTTTTGGCTAAAGTAGACACATTACTATTAAAACATACTCGTATTAATTTCTACCATATAAAAGTTCATATAATAGTTCCCCACCTTCCACTCATATTAATCATGCTGTCTATTCTCATGCATTTTTGACGTGCACTTTTTACTTCACGGAAAGAAAAAGAGTTCCTTCTCTAGTGAGGCTACAACATCAAAACGAGAATAGAGTAACCACGAGATAGAAAAAAAATATTTTGTCAAGGGCGTGGGGAGAGCAAGAAGTTAAGAAGTAATAAGCAGTAAGCTTATTATACTTAAAGCTTTGGTTTTAATCAGCTTTAAAGATAACCGATTTTTTAGCAAATATTTACTAATAAAGCAACTCCATTCTTATACGACACTAAGAGTAGCCTTTTGAACTGACGATAATCCGATGCAAGGTGTATGCATACATCTCGGTATACGTGTTATCCTGTTATTTATACTCGTTTCTTTTCCGTCAATTAAAAGTTGTTCAAATATTTCCTTCTGCTCTTTTTTTTTAAATAGATGTTTGGTAAAATATTTTTAATGCGTTCGCAATTGGAATAAAAATATCTCAAAATCTTTAAATAATTCTTGCGCTCCTTTACCAAGCATTAAATATCGCGTAATCACCAAACTTACACGACAAATAATATGAAAACTTTTACAAATAATCTGCGTTTTCCTATTGTCTTTTGTTGTTGTTTACGTTTTGCTCTGTGAATTTCTCCGTAAAATTAGCTCTCCTCGGCCAGTTGGAAATGTTTTATTACGATACGACTTCAGACGTGCGGCTTGGTAGGCATAACTTTTCATGATTTATCGAAGTTTCTCCGTCCTTAAAATATTACCTTTTAAAATATGAAGAACACCTGTTAACATTAATTATATAACGACGTTACTATTACAAAACGGGGGTTACACGATCGAATTCACTTTATTAAGCACCATTCACATGGTATGAAATCTATCGTCTTCACGAATCGACTTTCTTACTACAATCAAATTTGGAAATTAATGAAATCATGAATATTATATATATATTAATTAATTAATACTTGATTTAATAACATTCTGGCAAGCTTTTTACCAAGTGGCAATGCCTTCCGGCTTACCAGACAACAGGAAATAAAGCAAGGTTATATAATCGCAAAAAATATTATTTATTTGCAAAAACAATGTGAATAGTATATATGACAACGAGAAAAGTGAGATATCATTCAAATGGAAAAGGGAACTAAACTGCAGAGGAAAATAAAATCGGAAATGAAATATATTACATTAATTACTTGAAATTTTAAAATATGCCAATAAAGGAGTGAGTCTAACACTAGTTGGTAACTGGTTCCAGAATACGACGTAATAGAAAATATAAAGAAAGAAGAGAGTGGAACTGGGTGAATATTTTTGGCAAAATGTGAGTGATTTGGTGTAATTATTGGTAGAGATGATTGAAATCCATTTCCATGGTTTCAAAAATCACAGGATGTATGATATTTGTGTATTTGCAATATTGGACTTGTGCTAACGGGCAGTGTTAATAAGGCAAAGCAACCTGACGAACTGACCAAGTCAGAAATTCAGGACAGCACTCCAGCGGTTCAGGGTACGGAAAGGTGGAGAATTGTTGAGCAGAGTTTAGCAGATGGATCGTAGAGTAAATAAAAATAAAAAGAGAGATGGTCATGAAATAATTAAGTAATGAAATCAAAGGCAAATATATTTTTTTATCATGAAAATAATCTCCCCATTTTACATAAAATAAACGTGTAAGATCATATTTTCACGACACTGAATAGACCATTTGCAAAAAAAGCTTTTCATTCTGTCAAGTTCAGTGCTACATCCTCGCATATTTTCTATGTGCGGTTTCACACGATATGATTTCGCACCCTGTATGGGGATGAATCCAATTCAATCGTTTTTGACATTTGAGTTTATCACAGTGTTCAGATATTATTGAATCAATTTACTTCCCTCATAATACAGTTTATTTATTACAAATGTATAGTGTACAGTCAATCCCGATATTTTTTTTAAATATATAAAATCAAATGTAGAATTTAAAAAGTGAATACTTACAAAAATTTGAGTTTTACAAAAAGGACTAACATTGACACAGCTCACGAAATGACAATAAGCAAGACGTTCAGTTATATTAATTAGGACCCACATATCAAATTCAAGTACACAACAGGCCAAACCTTAGAGAGGTCAAGGCTGTAGCTGTAGCCAGTGCATGTAAGAATTCTTAAGAAATATAATATAATAAAAAAAATCTCTAAAAAACCAAAGTCTCGGGATGAGCTACTTAAAGTTTATTCTTAATACCGACTAAAGACACGATACGTTGCCCTTGTGAACATAACTAACGAGATCTATGAAGTGTACTTCACTTAACACTGGCGTATAGTTTTTCATATATATGAGTTCACGTCATTCTTCAAGAAGAAAGAGACATCATTTCATTTTGGTATTAAATTATAATATAATATTTTCATGATATTTGTATGAAAGGTCCATTCCATAAATTTTCTTTTATTTAAACTTTACAACGAATCAAACTTGGTCTAAATCGCCAAAAAAATCCACGATTTAATAGTTTTGTATCTATATTTTATAATACGTAAGAAATATTGATTATAAGTCACTGGTTTTCTACTAGGGATTCAAGGTTTGATTACGATACTTTCAAAATCTGTTTTTTTTTTTTCAAAACCACCCTTTAATACCCTCCAAGTAGATAGAAAAAAAATTATATGGCGTTTACCTCACAATTTACATAGTTTTTTAAATATAAGGAAAACCGTAACAATGTATCTAAATGACGATATTGTCCCATTCTTAAAACAGACAACCCTGAGGCATACAATTTTTACTTACCTCCACATAAGATTAACTTTTTTTAGTGTCTTATGTTACCCCACGAACCCTTTCGTTACATATAAGCAAGTCTTACAAAAATGACTCAAAACCCTTCTTAAAAACATAATCGTCTTTAACCTTCTAAAACACTAGACCGGTGTTATTTAATTCAATTTAGTCATGGAATATTTTTATATTCTGTACAACATTAGCAATATACTTTAACATGTTAAGCCTAACAATTGAATAACTAAATGCGTCTTGATATGGAAACACATGTTTAAGGCCAAATATTTATAAATTGAAAGTTACATTTATCAAAAGGGAAGGCAACTACACGTTTTGTCTTTTTTCATGCCCCATAAATAAATGCTGCCACGCTGTAAACGTGCCTGGCAGAGAAAAATGATAAAGTTTTACTCCTAATCAAATCATAATTGTGGTAAGAGCAGTTCTCATCATACAAAATACGGATTCAAACGCGAAGCGTTACTAGCCGTTTACATGGCTTACCCTAATATTTACGAGTAGGTACAATAGATATAAATTCTTTCGTCTTTCCGTAATATTTAGGTAGGTATAAAGTCTTTCGTCTTTCCCTAATATTTAGGTAAGTGTGACTTAGTAAACAGTCATTGTTATGTACAGGTTCCAGATTACAATTACAAAGCCACTTGATTACATAAACTGTGCAGGTAAAATGACCTGACCCAATATTATTTCGTCCACCAGATTAAAACGTACCTACAGTATTTTAACATTTTACCGTGTATTTTATTAATTTTTTTTTTCGTGGTATCCCTAATTTCACCAAATAGAACCCCAGGGTTTCGTGACACCTATTTTGAGAAACGATGCTCTAGACGAAGTTTATTTCATTTGACAGCGCCAACCGATCATTAATATTGATTAAGATAACCAGACCTGTTTTGAACTATTTCCGTGTAAAAGGTGATTTATTTTCTGAGACTGCATCAATCTCAGTATAACAAGAGCCCCTTTATGTTCTTAATCGACTAAAGAATGAAGAAAATTAAATTTTACCTTTCTTTTGGATTGAGCCATCCTGGTATCTCTCAGGTTCTCAGCTTCCCCAGGGGGTCTGACACCCCACACGGCGATGGCGATCTTGGTGTATGTGAAGACAAGCACCGTTAAGGGGATGACGAACTGTAGAGCCATCAGAGACATGG
This sequence comes from Odontocerum albicorne, assembly GCA_949825065.1. NCBI lineage: Eukaryota > Metazoa > Arthropoda > Insecta > Trichoptera > Odontoceridae > Odontocerum > Odontocerum albicorne. Next base: position 30,586,780 of record OX463846.1, read on the forward strand.
AATAGTAGTAGGCCTGAGTCGGAGATCCCCACTCCTCTCTGCATATACTCCTGGAGCAAACAAATATATAAGTTAGCATAAAGTTGATAACTAACAAGGACAGTACGTTCTCAGAAAAAATGATTCCTTCAAATATCTCGCTTTCTACATTGGCACTGAAGAAAATAACGACAAGGTTACAGTTAACCCAATTATAAACACAACTAAAGATGATAAACCGAGTGTATAAGTATGGCTTACGACCGGTGGTGGTATATGGTATGAAATTCTAGAAATAAGAGCGTGCAACAAAGATGTGGATGACGGGTGTCACTCGTAGATGCAAAGCACAAAACGAATATATAAAGGGTAGCCTAAAAAGCAGCCATAAATGACACATCGCTAGAATATCCTAATAATTTATTGGCTGATCATTGAAGGGATAATGTAAAGGGATTATTCAAGTAAATGTAAATATATGGTGCGGAGGATGACTTTTAAGCGAGGGAATTTATCCACAATGGATAACTCTTGGAAAAGAAAGCTTGAAAGCCGACCCCACGCAGTGGAATAAATCTAAGAGGAAAAAGAAGATAGTTGGTAAATATTCCTTCGATGTTCATCTTAATAATTCAACGCAGAATTATTGCTCATACTATTTGCAAAAAGAAACAGTTTCGCACTAACACATTAGGCATCACCTTTATTAACCGTTCTAAGATTTCCAAATTCCAATATATTACAGTATTGTTAGTGAAATCCCATTATATGTTATTTATAGAAAATATTTTATCAAAAACAGATAATTATTTAAATGAAGTGGTTGTATTTGTGTAATTAAAAAAAATTATACTATCTCACATGCATGTTTTATTAATTTATGCCCCATTTATTTCACCCTTGCATCAAAGTTAGCTGGTAGATCGCCGATAGTATCATACCATACGCCAGTATTGTTGATATGGCACGTATGTGATATATGCGTTCATACATGCTGAATTCTGCACTTTCCGTTCATACAAGCTGAATACTTAATGCATTCATACAACCTGAATACCCATCATTTTGGTTTTCACTTCAGGCATCTTTAACGCCAGATTGCCATATGGAAATACACGCACCAGGTTTTAATATATGAAATGAAAGTGTAAAAAAACTTATATCGAACTTGAAATCTTAAGCCCTTGATAACAATATGTATAATAAATATATCGCAAAATGTGAAACATGGCGTGTTTTTACCTCAAAATAAATGTAGTCAATAATTGTATGAAATTAATTGCATTACTTTATACTCAAATAATTGGAAAATATTACAAAAAACGGGTTTGTTATAAGTTTATTTAATAATGACTATATTTACATATAAATACTTTTTTTTTTAATTATATCAGATAACCATTGTGACTTGCAGAGCAGCCTGGAGAGATGGAGAAAGATCCTGGAGGAAAACGGCTTAAAAATTAGTAGGAAAAAGATAGAATATCTGTACCTGCCATTTAAAGACTCAAATGCCACAACTCCTTCAATGCAACTGGATGGGGAAATATTAGCCGGTTGTGACTCATTTAAGTATCTGGGCTCACTCATTAATAAAGACGAAGGGTGCGCCGAAGATGTTGAGCATATAATAAGTGTGGGATGGAGGAAATTCACATTGGTAACAGGAGTCTTATGTGACCCAAAAATGCCTATAAAACTGAAAGGAAAGATATACCAGACTATCGTTAGACCCGCAATTATGTATGGCTCAGAATGCTGGACTATGTATAGCTCCTACTCTAGGAAACTTGGAACAACAGAAATGCGAATGCTTAGGTGGTCGGCAGGAGTATCACTGAAAGATAAAATTAAGAGCTCACGCATCCGTGGTAGCCTAGGAATCACTGATATAAATGGTAAGCGGGAAGAGCGACAGCTGAGATGGTACGGGCACATAAGACGGAGACCACCAGACTACACTGTAAATCAGGCAATGTCTGTGGATCTTCCTCGACAGCCATCGAGAGGAAAACCAAGGAACTCCTGGATGACACAATGCTCCAAAATCCTGCAGAGAAACGACCTTGATGAAAGCGACACCCAGAACCGAAGAATATACAGCCTGAGAACGAGGAGAGCTGACCTCAAAAGCCTACCTAGGCAATGAGTTGGGACCGTGCCAGGAAGAAGAAGATACTTCATTTTAAAAAATCTGACGGGTTTATTGTCAGGTGGAAAATCTTCAGACTACCTAGACAAAAGTTAACAAGGGTAGCTACATGTTCGCAAAAATGTTTAAGTGATTATTCACCTTTACAAATGTTATGAACAATATACGAGTAGATAGTAAAAGTGAGATATATTCAATCAAAGGACAAGGAAGGGATGGGGTACAGAGAAGAAAAATCAGGAATGAAATACGTTATATTACTGACTTGAAATTAAGAGTTTTTTCAGACGCTTCTTAAATCATATCAATGGCGGTTATCTTGGTGTATGGGAAACTAAAAGCATTGCAAAAACAATAATCTTGATGTATTTAAAACTCAAGCATGCCAAAGACGGTGATTTTGGTGTATGGGAAACTTAAAGCAAGCCAAAGACGGTGATCTTGGTGTATGGGATTTTGAGAAACATAGTCGGATTATATCGATTGTACAATAATATTTTTGCAGGAGCACAAAAACTGATCTTCTTCTTCTTCATGTGTCCTGCCGGGTCCCCCCGACGTTGACGATCACTTGGGAGAAACCTTGTCTGTCCTGGGCAGCACGGAACAGCTCCTCCACACCTCTCATCCCGGTCCATTCTCTAATGTTCCGAAGCCAGGAGTGCTGCCTTCTTCCAACTCCTCTACGACCCTCAATCTTCCCCTTTATGACAAGTTGTAGGATTGCATACTTTTCACCTCTCATTATGTGGCCAAAATATGAAGTCTTACGGAGCTTGATTGTTGTGAACAATTCTCTCTGTGTATTTGCTCTACGCAATACTTCAACGTTGCTAATCATGTCAGTCCAGGATATTCTTAGCATCCTTCGGTGGATCCACATTTCAAAAGCCTCCAAGCGGTTAATGATATTAACTTTGAGGGTCCATGCCTCGACACCATAAAGCAAAACTGACCACACATAACACTTGATCATTCTTTGTCTGAGCTTCAAATTTATATTATCGATACAAAAACTGATACTGGTCAGTAATTCTCAACACATGACTTTTGTAAATCGATGATATTTAAGGGTTTTTTTAGACGTCTGTAAATATATCTGTTGAAAAAAATATCAATAAAAAATAAAATAAATGTTTTTTTTTGTGTACTTATGCATCCTTTTAATATGAAGGCTAGAAAGAGATCTAGTCTTAGCCTAATGGAGTTCGTCAATCGTTTGACATATTGACAAACTTCATTTTCATTAATATTGTTAATAGAAATTCTATTAACATTTTCTGATGAATGTTGAAAATCGTCGTTTGCACTTAGTGATGGGCAAGAGTCATTCATTATATACTGATTGAAAAAACCAGCAAAGGTATTAGCAACGTCGCGTTGGTGCACTGCTTGTCCAATCCATGTCATCGAGCTGTGACGAGGTAAAAAATACCTGTTATGCTGGTCAAGAGGTGTTAGCTTATATGCGGCCCAAATATATAAAACAGGTTACATAATGGGCATGTTATAATATGTACAGCAGTAAAAAATGGGATATGAACACTTTTAAATAAAGGTGTCGAATGAAGGTTCGAAATCTACATTGAATTTATATGTGGTAAACTTGCCGTGTGCGTACGTTGCATGTATATAAACTGCAGGAAGGTAGATTTATAGAAGTTTTCTAGAGACCTTCCTGAATATACGAGAAATAGTATATGGATCTCGTTGAAAGGCGAAATAGTGGGTAAGTATTGTATCAGTCGTACATTATTTTCTCCATGGATATTCCCCAGTAAGTGGGGAATATCCATGGAGAAAATAATGTTAACTGAAAGATAATGCTACGCTGATGAAGAAAAAAAGTATATATTAAAGGTGATTTGGTCACGTAGAAAAAATGAATGAAAAAAATAATCTATATAAGAAATTTGGAAACATCTAAATGTGGTTCGACAAAATTTGTCAAATTTTGAAAAGGAGAAAAATGAAAGTGTTTACAATAGAAGAGTACGCATAACGAGGTTTATGAACGTGACTGAAGCGAAATATGGTATAGAATTAAATAACGCAGAAGACTTGTTCTCTCTACATATCCCAATAGGACATGGTGTGATGGGGACGATTATGGTGACCAATATGTCTGATATGGAGCTGGGCTAAGGAGAATGATAGAAAGGGCGAATACCAATCAGTTTGCGACTTATGTCAAAGGAAATAAAGAGATTTAAATGTCGTTGTTTAAGAATTTTGTTAGAAATACATCGTGTATAGACTGATGAAATATTATGGTGAGGGGAGTCTGATTGCAGAGTAAAAAAAGGCAGATATGCGAAAAAACATTTTTTAAATATCTGTTTTAGCCCAATCTGGCAACGAACGGTTCTTTGTCTTTTTAGGGGAGCTCAAAATCCATTGCTTGTCGATTCATTAATGTTGACCAGTTGAAGATCTTTTGAATGGTTGTCATCTATGTACGTCGAAAGTAGTTTACCCTTTGATTTGGTACAAAAGATCTTCTCTTTTGCGTATACGACAAAACCGTTTTCGAAAATCATTTATGAAATTAAATTTGATTTGATGTTTTCCTCATTTAATATGTTTCTCAAACATTATCAGATTTTAAAGTGAAATATTTTATGTTTGCAGCAATTCATTAATGAGAAATATTTTACAACAAAATTCTACACGAAAAAAACATTAAATATGTTTGCAAAAATATCATAAATAATCAATTAAAGTTATCGTCTTCTCCGCTTCTAGCCCTGTTCCCCGTTAGTACCATAAAAAACAAATAAAATTTACATTTTGACTCAATTTTACCATAAGCAGCACACATAATGATGTAATTGATATAAACTTCAGTTCATGACAACCCAACTTAAAATGCATTGCAATACATAAAGTGGAATAAAACAAAGTAACTACTCGTATGTTTTAATTTAATATTAATTATGAAGTTCCACAGAGTTGTGACACTAGAGTTCTTTAAATAACTGTGTTTTGTCAGGACTTGGTACTTGTCTGCCATGATCAACCATTTAATTTTTTACAGTCGTAAATAACTATGAAAAAACTCAACTTACGAAATGATCAACCATTTAATTTATTGCAGTCATAAATAGCTATTAAAAACTCAGCTCACGGTGTTTATCGTAGATTCTAGTGTTTCGATGGGAAGGTGTCAGGATTTGGTACCTGTCCTCCTATAATCAAGCATTTAATTTATTACAGTCATAAATAGCTATTAAAATTTCATTCATGGTATATATCGTGAGTATGATGTGCATTTTTATGTAAACAAATTTTAAGAGAACCGTGTAAACTGATATGACTAACGTGTTTCCATCGGTCCAGAGCTATTAAGTATGTCTTATGTAAATACATTTTGTAATTTATGATTCCGTTATAGTTAATAAATTTCAGCAATGATCTCTAAAATTGTCGCAGCTCTAGTGGGACCTTTTTGGTTCAAGTTATTTTTTTACGCTTTCACACCGTTGGATGGCCATAAAATTTTAAGAGTCTACGACCGACATTCTGTAAGGAGTTTTTTTTCCATTGTGACGTCAGAGTCTCATGCGATATATAATCGCTGCACCCGTCCATAGCGCCCCTTTTTTGGTTACAATCTCATCTAGTTGAAAGCTCTTGTATTTTTCACTGATCGTTGTAACTTATTTCCTGAATTCTAAAAACATTATTATAAATTGGAGTGTTCATTTTATTTTGATAAAACTTGTTCGGTAAATTCTGGATAGTCTGTGCAAACGTGGATTTTGCTATTGATGCCCGTCTATTATTGAGCTAATTCTGGATACTTATCCAAGTGACGATCTTTAGATAGACGTACAATTTAATCTCGCGGCAAAGTGACCTGATTCTGACAACCATGACGAGCGCACTAATTGTCGTGAAGTCTTCAGGACCGGGACGAATCTCAAAGAGCCCACTACAAATTTCGTTTCATCGCGTGAGACTGTATTACGGCATGAGTTGACGCCCACCAACCATACTGGGGCGACTTATTCATTTCAACGGCCCTGTTGTAGCAGCACAAGGCCTGAGAACCCTGTGTCAACCTGTGGTCTTGTACCTGATGTCGAACATTGGAAATACATTGTGTCAATTGTATTGAAGTAAGGTGAATTTGTTTATTATATTTGCTTGTCATTCAATGGTGATATCTGAGTAAATTTAGAGATTGGTGATATCAAATTATTGAGAATTGGCACAACTTTGCAACGAACTGTTGTGAAATCTCCCCTCAACTAGAAAATACTTCGACTGTCTGTCCATCTGAAAGGATAGTAGAGTATCAGAAAATAATTTGCCCAATTTAAGTATTCTGACGGGCTATCAGCTCGTCAAGATCAAATATATAACTATTTAACAGCAAATATGTGTTTCATTGTATATTTCTATCTATCCAAGCACTGACGACTGACTACTTCTTCCCACCATACCTTGAGATCTAATAGAGGCTTGCCCTATAACCACTGACTGAGCTACCTGATTAAAATACATACATTGTTACATCTAGGGTTTTAGTAATGCAATTGAAATGATTAAATAAGGGAATTGGAGAACCCTATTAGTTTACGCCTTTTATATTTTCATGTTACGTAATTAATTAATTATGAAGCTCCAAAAACTGACACCGGAGTTCTTTAAATGACTGTGTTTCCACTTTTTATATTTTCGTGTTACGTAATTAATTATAGAAATTTTGTAATTATAAAAAATAAATTAATCAAAACAAGACGCTTAAAATTAAAAGTCACGAATTTTTCTTAAAATGTGATATTTGTAATTCTTACGATTCTCGCTATAATTGTGAAAAACTCCGTCTCATTATTAACCAATTTCTAAAAAAAATCGCGGCACGCCGTTTGAATATTATTGAATTTTCTCTATTACGTAATTTCCAAAGAAATATCTTCGGTATCCATGTTGATTAATGTATTTTGTGAATTTACACAAAGCTTACACTCCATTGTTCAATCTGTCAATAATGCGGGAACAATGGCTTTATCCAACCATTTATTAAAACGTATTTAAAAATAATGTACCAGCATGTTTACTGGTAAGCCATAAAGTTTGTTTTCAAAGAGGAAAACATTTAAATTTGATGATAAAATATATCATGAGTTATGCGAGTTTTCCTGTTCTCTTTAATGTATTTTTATTTGGATTATTAATGTGCTATATCGAAGTTAGTGTTCTTTAATATATGACACAATAGGGACATTTTAAGAGTTGTTAGTTCTCTCCCAGTTGTTTGTCTTTAATAAATATTATTATTTTAATGATTATGTTGCTAATTTTTGCCTCGCTTGTTACATACAAAAAAATACTACAGAAAATGAGGAAGATTTCTTAAGTCTGTGCAAAATGGGGATGATTCGAGATTTCTAGTTTATTGTAACACGATCTCATAAGTAGAATAAATAAATAATTCATGAGATTGATTGGCCGCATTGAAAGAATGAGTTGCGAGAATTAAGAAATATAAATATGTGTCTGAAATGAATGAATAACGAAGAAGATATACATCGAGAAAATAATGAAAGGAAATAATTGATGTGCTTGTTGTGCCAACTTTGATGTACAAAATGGAATCCTGGTCTATAAAAAGGAATGTTAGGAGCATAATAAATGCGTGCCTTGCGTAAAATACCTGGAATTATAATATTTGACTTTATAAACAATTATCGGAGAAAATTGCTAATTAGAGACAGGTGTCATATGCCAAATTAAGAAAGCAATCGTCAGAAGGTTTGGCGACATAGAGAAAATGAGTAACGAAAGACTTCTGAAACAAGTGTTTATGTCTGTATTAATACAAAGAGATGAAAATATACACAGGTTGAAGAGAGGATGGAGCTTTTTTACTGAGGGAAAGGAGAAAAATAAGAGCATATATGACGAGATGTATGGGTATTGAAGAGGCCAAATCTCTGTGCGTCCATAGAAAGGCGTTCATCTGAATCTTTTTAACCTACAAACAGCACATCACATTGACTATAAACATTGATTGATTATACCATATTAATTTGTTTTATCAAACATCGTTTATTCCACTTTTTTGTAACGGTATAACCCTACCGGTTTCAAGGTTTTCACTTCACCATCAGGGGAGCACAAACAAGACTTGTTTGTGCTCCTCTGATGATAAGGTGAAAGCCTTGAAACTGGTAGGGTTATACCTTTACAAAAAGTGGAATAAACAGTGTTTGATAAAACAAATTACAATGTCTTTAAACCTCCACAATGTTAATGCCTTAACTATAAATAATATATTGATTGATTAACTCCTGATGAACCTTAGGTTTCGGACGTTAGAGATTCTCTTCAATGGCTCGTTAATACTGTAGGTGTAGATATCTGGTGAAGTTCGGAAATTCTAGGATGAGTCCTGTGACAGCTCACAAATTTGCCCCAATACTACCTTATGTAATGTATTTACCTAAATAACTTGCTATTTATTAGAATTGAGGCTTATATTAAATTTGATAAAATAATTAAAATTACTGAACATCGTTACAAGGTTGTATTGGAGCAAATTTGTGAGCTGTCACAGGACTCATCCTACATTTTCTGAACTATAGTTTAAACTCGTATATGTGAGTCATTTCATGCAATATAATATTTAGAGAACGATCATTATGGGAATACCTGTTGTGGAGGCAGAGTTCAAATAATCATAAGATTTGAGTATTGGACTAATGAAGTACCTTTTCCATACAACTAGACATATCTGTACCTCAAGAGTTGTTAAGAAAATATACGGTGTAAATGTGAGTAAAAAGCGAAGTGTTGTAGAGGAAGACCAAGGAAAATATGGTTTGATCAAGCGAATGAAAATAAATCAACGTAGAAAGTCAGAGAAATTGTATGAGTTGTATGAGAAAGTGTACAGATGTTGGAGAACGAAGGATGTATGTCGTGATTGGAAAATCTAGTACATTTTTCTATGTGGTTATCCCAATAGAGAAATGGCGTGAAAGTATGTATGCCAAGAGATGTGGAAAATTACCATTGTAGAGTTTTTCTAAAATTAAATGATTTATCTCGTTTTATATTTTGAGCCCATAATTGAACTTCCAATTTCTCTGTAGAAAATCTCAAGGAATCCAAATTAACAATATTTTTATGAATTGATTAATGTCGAGAAAATCAAATCTGTGTGATGAAGATAAACTGATTAAAAAATCTGCAAAATATATAAACAGAGTCTACATCATTATTCCTGAGATTCTAAATTATACTTTGCCACGAACACCTTCACTTTTTTCCAATGCTGATTGATGTTCTGTCATCATGGTGGTTTCACATTTGTTTGCAACCATTGTCGTTGTATGTGGTTTGAAATACCGGTGATGTTACAAAATTATCTATACGTACCATTATGTTTGAGGTATTTACACTGATCAGGGCTGAAACATGATCCACCAGCTTTGTGATGTCGTTTTAACAATGTGGACAAAGCCAGTATTATTTATTTGCACGTATCATGATCGTATCCCTAACACATTTCGAATGGTTTAAAAAATGTCATTTTGAAAAAAAAAAAAAAGGAGTAGTTACTCATTAGTTTTTTTAATTCATGGTTGGTTCATTTTTTTTCTTTTAAAAATTATGAAAGTGTAATTGTTATTAAGGAGTTAAAATCTCTGTGTAATCGCATTGGACTGTTAAAATTAGTTTGCGTAAAAAAATATGTTGGTGACAAAACAACTTTTACGGTAAGTTATTGTATTGTATTATCGTCTAGTTGATAAGACGCCTGTCTCCGGAAGTTATATTGTGAGTAAAAACATAACTTTTCTAATCGATCCTATTTCGTAGATATTTTCATTCAATTTGACTTAAAGATTGGTTATAACAGGATTGAAAAAAAAACACACATTTTTGTTTTTTCAATGAATCCCCTACACTGTTATAAAACACCAGTATTATTTATATCACTTAATCCATATATGATTCCTTGCAACTATTACAAGTAAATAACTATTATCAAATTTAAAAAAATAAAACAAAAAATAAAACAAAAAAGAATTTGTTTGTTTCTCCTAGCACATTAATGTTATCATTGGATGATACAGACTTGTTGAAAGAGCTCAGGTGAGATACAACGTTGTGTTTGTCCCCAACAATCGAACCTTGTAGTTAAAGAAGTTGGCATGAGTCTCTCAGTTTATTAGAAAAAAACTCTTAAACTAGACGAGCTACATTTTAAAGTACCGTCGGAATTCGAACGGAAAACTTCGGTTGGAAACCGAGCATTTTACCAATTTGATCATAATAATAATACAAGAGAATCTTAATGAAATATAATGGGACAAGTTAAGAAAACCTCAAGTATTAAAAATGTCAATCAGAGTGATAACAAAATTGTTTATAACATCTAACAGGCTGCACAAACCAAAATTATATCACATTGGCTTGTCTCGCTCAATGAGCATCTTTAAATGGTAAAAATCTATAAAACTCTTAATTTCTACAATTTTAAGTCAGTGTATTAACGATATAATCATAAAAAATTAAGTAAAAATCCTTTCACGGAAAAAAATAGAATTCGTTTAAAAATTCATTCAACTAGGTTTTCTTCAATTTTCTTATTTTTATCTCCCCCAATATATAGTAACTAGAAAATATTTATGATTTATTTAAATTCAACTACTCCTCAGCATCATAAAAAAAATATATTTGATCAGCACGCTTGAACACATTTTATGTTTGATGGTCATGATGTGTCCTTATTGCGGCGTTTATTGGCGAAGAGCCGTCACAAAGGAACCTTGATAACTTATTAAGTAAACAAGCGTTTTTAATTTTCCACTGAAAGCTTCTCGATTATTCCCAGTGCGTAGCTTTACAGCAGACCATTAGACAGTCATTAAACGGGTTTAGCAATACTAGAGGCTATATAAGCAAGTTTTCAGTTGCATCCCCTTTATGGATCGATTATGGGTTTTAGAGCTCACCCTCGAAATTCAGGAAAGGTATTATAAATGCAGAGCTCAGAGATGGTGCCATTGTCCTGAGTGTTTTAAAAACCGTGAGGTACAATTTGTGAATAATTTTCTCTTAGTACATCAACTAGTGGAATTTATCGAGAAGTGGTATCACGTTTTATTAACTCCGAAAATTACTTACATGTAGAGTTCTCTCTAGCCAGCTAATCTGGTTTTCCTTAAAATTCTTAGATTTTATATTATAACAGTTGAAGCAATACACCCACCATTGAAAAAATAAAAAAAATAACAAATAAAGGATTATTCATACAGTACCATTAAGAAATCAGGATAACTTAAAGGTTACTATAACTCGGGAATCGAACCTGCCAATATTGAGAAAAAAAATAATAATTATATTTAAATTGAGTGTAAGAATATGATGATGGTGGCTATTTAATTAAATGGTTGTTAAGAAAATATATTTTTATGTTAAGGGACTTGTTTGTTTAATTATAATGTACATTTTTTTACGGAAAAGAAATATTATTTTTTATATAGTATTTATAGTTAACGCATTAATACTGTGAAGGTTTAATAACATTGCAATTTGTTGAGTCAAACACTGTTTATTCCACTTTATATAACGGTATAACCCTGCTGGTTTCAAGGTTTACCCCTTTCACGTTTGACTAAACAAATAACAATATTTTTTTTTCTTAGTCCTGGACCTAATGTAATATGCTTCGTTATAAAGGTTACCATTACCCCCTTTACTTATAAGCGAATATTTATTTTATTGACAGCAAATTAAATAAAAAAATTTGAAGATGAATGAAGATTTCATTATTCATAAAACTGAATTTCTTGCGTACATTTTTTATTTTCTGTTGTTGTATGTAGGGAGTTACCTTAAAAATACAGAATTTATGATGTTTATTTATCATTTATCTATTTTGAGTGTGGTTATTATTTGTTTCTGGCTAGTTGTTCGTATTGTTTTTGTTTGTTTTAGTGAAAAATGTATGTTTCATATATTTCTAGAGTTTGTTTATTTTTAACGTTCTTTTCACCGACATGAGTATTAAATTGTCACATGTGATAAGCCGGTTACTTAAAACAGAAAATCCTACTTAGTCCACCAGCAGTATCAGGCCTGCTGCCTGCGGTATCTGAGCACAGCAATGAAGTTTAACGGGGGAAGGGGAATATGTTTTTGATATGTTTATTGGAGTGTCTTTGAACTGGTTGCTTTGTGAATCTTATGTTTTTCTTTATCATGTTAAAAAATAATATATATGAAAAAGTCGTCTTCCACATAAACTTTAATAACATGGTAAATACGGGAAAATGTATATAAATAGTCATATAAAATACATTTTTAGTTCATTTAATACAAATTTAAAAAGATATATTGAGATTTCTTAATTTAAATGACATCATTCTATGAAAAGGATTTTGTCATTTTGAATCTAGGTCCTTAAGTGTTTTTATTTTAAAGATTTTCTTATAATATCTGAACTGTAACCACTAAAATATAATCTTTAAATTCCTGATGAAATCCCCGCTTTCATCAGAATTACTCCTATTCAACAGATGTACACATTAATACATCAATCAAGGTTTTTGACATTGTGTTAAAATTATATTTAAAATTGATGTAACGGAAATGAAACTACAAGTATAAACAAATAATAAACTATAGAATTTTTAAGTTAATTTCGATAGTTTAACAAAGATTGAGCTAACCATGTGGCTTGTAAATATAATAAAACCGAGGATTAAGACAGAAAATAAAATTAAAGGACGTAAGTTTATCAGTCAAGTTATGGATACGGGTTACAGCTTGGAGAAAAGTTGTCAGTTGAAACTTGATAATTTGTTTCAGCTGTAAAATAGTCATTTTGTCATTTAGACTTAAAAAATGAAAGAGCACTTTTAATTTTTTTTTAGTGAAATGTAATGGTTTTTTTTACAATAACATGTAAATATCCTAAATGTTGTTGTTAAACGTGTTCTATAAGTTTGACAGGTGGAAGTTCCTCCGAGATTAAACTCTTAAGTAGAAATATAAATGGTTATTTATTACATTACCCTTTTGCTATATACAGTATAACTTAGTGGATTTATTATCATGCATATCAATCAAAGTGTAATGAAAACCTTAAGTCAATTTTAAATATTTAAGTTAAATCTTATATAACGCACCAGAATTTGAATTCAGCAAAAAAATAATACAAGGAAATACACTGCGAAATATTTTTTATATAAATTTGTTTTTTAACAAAGATTTATAATAAAATATTTAAAAAAATACAATGATCCTTTTCTCGATAAATCATTATCTCGGTGTATAAAAAATACCATTCGAAATATTATTTTTCGTTAATCTACGTGCTCGTTTACTTTACAAAATGTTATTTTCGATTTTGAATTACATTCAAAAGCACTTTGCTTTATTATGATTTTTCTTATTTGCACAGTTTATCGAGTTTCAAGCCTAGGGCACCTTTCTGAAAATCTCTTTTTCTTCCGTTTCTCTTACTTCGTATATTTCCTTCCTTCGAAATATCATTAATTGGATCCAACCATACTTTTCTCGGTCGTCTCATCTCTTTGACAAATTTACAATGCTAGCATTGTAAATTTGTCAAGGCAGTCTTTCTTCAACATGTCCAAACCACCTCAATGTGTTATTTTTCATTTTACTTAACACATCAGTTTTAAGATCAAATTCATCCTTATTAATTACATTTCTTATTATGTAATACATCGACACACTACATACTCTTAGTACGCACATTTCCAACATTTTTACTCGACTCGTTACATGAATGTATTACTTCCACGTTTCACTACCATTTCGATACATCAATGTTAGCATTAATACGCAGTATTTAATCATTATTATGACAGATCTGATATTTTTTGGTTAAATTAATGATATTTAATGATGGAAGTTTCTTTAACTTACTTTAATCATCATATTCTATTGAAATGTGCGTTTAAAACTGCCTCGAAGGTTGTCAACTAGGAACTTCGGATTTCCACTTTTTTAGGTCATAAAAAATTAAGAAGATTGACATTAAGCCCAAGTTGTCGGTATTAATCGACTTATTGAGTTAATTTGTGATCCATTTTACAAATATCAGTTTTAGATCCGATGACATATGTACATACTATATTTAATGACAATTATGGAGTGTTTTTTATAAATATTAAGTGGTTCCAAAAATAACAACCGATTTTAACCTTCAAATTCAAACATATCTATAATGTAAATAAACTGTATTTATTAAAGTAAAAGCCAATTGATTTTAAGCATTCACACCAACAAATTACAAAATTATTTAGGCCTGCCGGAATTATTTTGTCTGCAGTAAATACTATATTTATCAAGGTACTTGAAAAGGTAAAATCAGTTGACAATAGATCGGAAGTGAGTAAGGCGGATAAGGTAATGTATCGTAGCCCAACTCAATTGTTAATTTTTTTATAACGATTGAGAAATGAATCATTACGGTTAAGCAACAGCAAGAAAGAACACACTTCGAAGTGATATTTTTTTTGTTACCATTTAGTTCATGTGGAACCCACATGTAAAGCTTTTCATCTTTCTTTTAAATGTAAAAAAATGGTAGCTGCACAAACAACAAATTTTCGAGCTGTTTCTCGTACCATTTGTTGCCTATTTTCTTCTAGCAATGCTTTTATTTCATCGTTTTCAATAGAAGCGAGACGTCTAAACCATCTTCATCTTTAAGACTAACGTCTCTTTTTCCTATACTTTTCAAATCAGTGCCTTGCTGTTCATTCAGAAGTCGTTTTTCTTCCTATGTTTGGTAACATTTTATGCATAATTCTCAAGTTTAAATTCATGCAAAAAATTACACGTAATTATTCTAAACACATTTCATTCCCATTTCGGAATGATTAAAGTAATCCTTACTAAATACCCGACTCAATATATCAATAACGCAAATTACTAACTGCAAAACAAAAACAAATCAACAAATATTTCCTGGCAAAGAACATTCGTAATAATAATGTTTAAAAATATCTTCTAAATAGCCTTATACAATATAACAAAACACTATTGAGATATTTTCTAAGGAAATAATACGTATAAGGGATAACATATAAAAGATAAATATATTTTTGATGTGCACCTTTCCTTGAATAGCTCATAACAGAATAATTTAAAGGATATCGAGAAATTCATATGTTTAGGATAGTTTTCGTGAATTGAAAATAATACAAATGTAAGTTCTTGGATGAAAGTTAATTTGGTTAAAATAAATTTATAATTATAAGTCAACGTGGCACTAAAACATATATACTCAAACCGGACAGTATCAAAATCTGCTAAGAAAATAGTTCACAATATTATTTTGGTGTCTACTTTGATATATGCGAGTGATACGTGGATGTGGAAATAAACTTAAATTACCCGAATAAATGCTGTAGAAATGTGTGCATTTAAAATAATACATGGAGTGACAGTGACAGGATACGTAACAAAGTGATAAGAGATAAATGTGAATAAAGGATTTTGAGGAGGAGATGAGAGATTGGCCCGACGTGAGGATCCAGGGGAGAAAGATTGACTTGATAAGGTATGCCGACGATATTGCACTGCTTGCGGAGACGGAACAGGAATTGAACGAGGCCGTAAGAAAGATGGAAAATGTTTTGTCATCCAATTACAATATGAAAATAAACAAAGACAAAACAAAATGTATAGTTGCTGGAAGAGAGGAGGTGACCGCGAGTGTTGTTCTGGGTGGCGTCAGTGTTGAGCAAGTGAGGGTATTTGTTTACTTAGACAGCAGAGTATCTCAAGATGGCCGATTAAAGGCAGAAATAATACCTAGGGTCCAACAGGCAAGAGTTGCTTTTAACAAGAAATCCAAGATATTTGAATCTCCTAACATTGATATCAATGTTACGAAGAATTAAATGAAAACTTTTGTCTGGAGTGTGCTGCTGTATGGCTGCGAAACGTGGACCATTAGCCTGAGCGAGTCCGGGCGTCTGGCTGCCTTTGAGATGTGGTGCTACAGGCGCATGGCCAGGGTCCATTGGTCAGATCACATCCAAAACGATGAGGTATTGAACGAGGCTGGAGAAACAAGCCGATTCCTAAATACAGTTCCCCAACAACGATCCAGTTGGATAGGTCATAACATCAGGCACCTAAGCCTGCTCCTTACCATTGTCGAGGGAATGATTGAGGGCAATAACCATAGATGCCGCTCTAGATATAGCTACATGGACCAGGTGATCCGGTATGTGCGCTGTGGCAGCTACCAGGAGATGAAGAGACTGGTGGATGACAGAAATGAGTGGAGGATCGAGTGCTTGATGCAGACCAATTCTAGGATTGTAACCCGGAAAAAAAGGCTTTTGTGTTAAATAAGATGAAGAAGAGCACACTTAGATGGTTTAGACATGTGGAACGAATGAATGAAGAAAGATTAATAACAAATATATATAGTGCAGATGTGAGTAGAAGGCGAGTCAGAGAAAGTATAGTTGAATCAAATAAGTGATATTTTGAAAGAAGGAAACGTAGAAAATCAAATACATCGTAGAAGTTATATGAGAAGGTGTATGGATGTAGAAAAAGCAAAGGATGAGTGTCGAGATAGGAAAGTCTACAGATCTGTCCTCTCTGCCTACCGCGACAGGGTGATGGCGAGATGGTGTTTTTTTTTTAAAACAATAAATAAACAAACAAGCCTTGTGCCTCCAATACCAGAATTTGAGAAGATCCTTTCTGTAAAACTAAGAATTCCGATCATGGTTTCTCTGCACAAAGGGTGTGATATACAAATAATATATGCCATCTCTAGAGAGGTACATTTCTTGAAAAACTAGTATTGGAAAATTTCCATCGATTGTAGAAGAAAAATGTCTAAAATGCGTCGACTTGTTCTCGGACGCAGATTAGAAAAAAATAATTTTCATACATAACGAATGAACAGTCGGCTTTGCTTCTCTTAAAACAATACTTCTTTGAATTGCACTTCAATATCTATATTTAGTACTCATATAATGATACAAAGGAGCATTATTGGTCTTGTTAGAACGGATTCTCAACCATGCGAGAAAACAATCATATGCATTGTATGAATAGATTTATTGTTATATACTAAATGATTGAATGAAAGGATTTTCGCGCCGTTTGTTCACAAATGTCTCCAAAATTTTGCGTCTCAACAAACATAATTTATGCGTTGTTCACAACCGTTGTCTCGTAAAACGTTTATTAGGATATCAAAAAGGAACAAGTGGCAAAAAGAAAAGAAAATCTTACCTATTATTTCCTTGACATTTTTATAACAAAATGAACCAAAATCCAAATTTTTGTAATGAGTGGTAAATTATTAAAAAGGGAGAGAAATAAAGTGCAATCATATGGTTACTCGTATCTTTCTTCTTAATCATTATGGTCTTTAAAGAACTGTCTTAGTCGTTGGACTTGATTGGAATTGGCAGCACTACAAAAATAATTATACGTCTCCATTTCTCATGGTCGATAATATTTTTACTTAACTCTCTGAGCGAGTTGTTGGTTGCATTCCTTACCAGGGCTATCCATCGCGTTAGTTTTTACTTCGTGCGTGAGACCCTGCTATTTTTACTTAGATCACCAGTTTCCCCATATTATCTTCCTGTCTAATAATATGACCTTAATACCTAAAGATTCATAGTTTAATAATAATCAAGCAAAATATTATTATATAACATATTAAAAACGCACAATTATAAACATACTGATCTTAACAAGTTATGTTTCGTAACCATAAAAAAAATCTTTCATCACATTAGATATATTACGTTTTTCTCTAATATTAATAAATCATCTTGATATTTAGATTATAAGAAGAAAACGCTTTTCTTGTTGATATAACAGTGATGCAAAAACGAATGAGTTACATGGACATTAGAAAAAAATGTTATTTCTACCTTTGACCGATATTTATTTTTCAGAGTAATCTTATATCTCAAAAGAATGGAACATACCACGATTACGATTCTCTGAATCGGTCATTATCTGGTTTTCGAGCTATTTAAAAGGAAGACGATAATCTTGTAAATACCAGGAGCGTATATCAGAATGGACTGATCTCTCTGCAGGTGTTCCCTAAGGTGGAATTCTCTCTCCACTCCTTTTTTCTATATTCATCAACCCAATAACATCATCTCTTAAGTGTTCTTATCATCTGTATGCGGTTGACCTGCGGATATACATAGAACCTGCGTATAAAGAAAATAAAGTAACGTCATCTCAATAGATTCGCAAATAATTCTATTTTTTGTATTGTTTTAATTCTTATGGTGAAGCAATCATGAAATGGTGAAGCAATCATTTTATATTGTTTTAGTTCTTATGGTGAAGCAGTTTTTTATATTGTTTTAGTTCTTATGGTGAAGCAATCATGAAAACGAATGCTGGACGATGTATAACTCTTACTGTAGGCAACTAGAAACTGCTGAAATGCGCATGCTAAGATGGTCAGCTGGTGTGTCCCTAAGAGACAAAATAAAAATCTCATGCATTCGTGGTAGCCTAGGTGTTACAGGCATCAACAGCAAGATGGAGGAGAGGCGATTGAGATGGTATGGGCACGGTGGACGCAGAGCACCCGACCACATTGTGAACCAGGCAATCTCCATGGATCTTCCTCGAATAACAACCAGAGGAAGACCAAAGAATTCATGGGTGGTGCAAAAAGATAACCTGATGCTGAGGCACGGCCTGAGGGACGTAGTCCGGGACAGAAGAGCATACAACCTGAGGACGAGGAGAGCTGACCCCAACAGTCTTCGCAGATAGTGAGTTGGGATGGAGCCAGGGAGAAGAAGGTGAAGCAATCATGAAAATTTCTTGTGATTCGCGAAAAAATCTGATTTTATATTTGGCTTAAGCTCTTATATATCTATCATTAAAATATTTTGCAATTCGCAAATCATTCTGATTTTTATTTTGTTTAAGTTCTTATTATAAAGAAATCATGAAGATTGTGATTATGTGTGTTCTTCTGAGATTTATTTTAATTTAAGTTTCTTATAGTAGAGCAATCACGAAAATCTTTTGTGACTCGCGAATCATTCTAATTTTTTATTTTGTTATAAATCTTATAATATGGCAATCATGAATATATGTTGTGATTCGCGTAACATTCTGATTTATTTTCATTTTAAGTTTTTTTAGTATAAACATCATGGAAACCTTCTGTGATTCACGAATTATTCTGATTTGGATTATTTTGTTTTAGTTCTAAAGCCATTAGCATATTAACGGTGAAAATTTTATTGTGATTTTTTAATAATGAATTATAAATGAATCATTCTAGTTTTTTTAGTTCTTAAAGTGTAGCAACCGGGATGTTTTTTTGTGATTTGCAGTTATCCTGAATTATTTTATTCTGTTTTATTTCTTAAAGTTTAACTATCAAATCAATATAAACGAGTAGTTTATGGTATTAAGCTTTCGTTGAATAAAATACAGTCTCGTTTTTTACCATGTGGCAATCTCTTACAACCATCGAGAAAATTTTGTAGAAGTCTGATTTGAGAATCAGACTGATGCCCTTTTTAAAAAATTAGTAACAACGGAAATTGAACCCGCAATCTCCAGGTCTGAAAACAAGTGTCTTACCAACTAAGCAAAGGAGGTCGTTCCAATAAAAAAATGATTTACGTGTATAAGCCCAAACTCACACTTCTAACACATCTTCCTCTCGTTTCCAACAGATATAAAAAACGAATCTTCAGTGTTCTGTTTTGTGGTATGTTGACCAAGTTGCGAAACGTGAGACTAGTATTGTCCTTGGCGTGTTTCTCTCTATGTAGAACCTTTTTTGTATGAATTGCACATTAAGCTGTTTATTGTATTTGATCGTATGAAAAATTAAACTTTTTCATATTTGGTAAATTTATGACCCGTCGTACTTGATGGGTGTCCTATATCCGTTTATTATTTTAACTTATTTTATTATATCTTTTTGGCAGATCACAATCAGATATAAACCCGGCGTCTCGGAGACTCCGGCTCTGGTAAATATCTCGCAATTGTTTTTATGGCTAATGAAACTAACAAATTTAAAAATAAAACCAAATGGCGTAATTTTCTGTGATCAATTGTGATGATTGATTAAGCGGTACATTTTCTTATAATATACAAAGGCAGCTAGTTTGCGCCAGACATAAATATGAAAATTAACTAAAATTAAACTTGTTTAAAAGAAATGACAGCCTTTGTAGCTTAGTAGGTTAGATGCATGGCTTCCAGCCTAAGGGTCATGGGTGCTGTAGGAATTCTTGTTTTTCGGAAAGGGTTTAAGTCTGGTTTTACATATTTCTAATTAGTTGAAAGTGATTAACAGTACAACATGTCCATCTATTTCAACTAATTAGAAATATTTAAATTTATAATATATGTACTGTGTGTAATTTATGAACAATGTATTACAAATTGGAAATCACGAAAACTTTCAATATTTCTATGAAATCAATATTATTTTCCTTCATTGCATTATTTCTTAGTCAAAAGGGCGCAAACCATGGCAGCGGCTCTACATATATAATACTGCTAAGGAGTTTTTAAACAAGCCAATTGGGTTTATTATCTGGAGTCATTATTTCGTAGTAAAAATCTTGATTTTTAGCCTTAATACTAAAACAGTATTGCAGATACCAATAGTCTGGTAGAAAGAAGACTTTTTTTCTTTATTGGAATCCTGTTTTCAGTCTGGCTTGCAGGTTTCAATAAATACATCGGAATTCATTAAGCAGTGATTTAAAAAAAATATGAATTAAAAACACAACGGTTTTGATGTCATTCATAATTAGGAAACTGCGCTTTACAAAACGTGCTATTTTTTATTATCACTATAATTATTGAAATATATTTTTTAACAAAATGGCACTTAGTGTCTTTGTGATAACATAATAATTGCAAATCGCTATTTAAGATTCACCGCCTCTGCTTTGAACAAAGAGACCGGCGTAATTCGTCTACAAAATATCAATCGACATTACTAAATTGGAGCCGACTTGGAGTAAATTTAAATCCTATCCAATTTCTTATGAGATATTTTGTAGGATAAAAGTGATGAGAGCTTTCGTCAAGTCATCCGTTATTCAAATTCAATATGATTGAAATAAAGTTATCCTCAGAAAATGTGAGTCTAAGACTTTGATAAAAAATATATACAATGAGATTTTGATGTTTTACATTACGTATGTCAAGTTAAGAAAAACAATAAAAAATTTGAAAAAATCAATAAAACTAAATCTGTTCTGAGAAACACAAACATGTAAAGCGATACACATTTTATGTACAGGTAATCAATTCGCGAATCTATTGTTATTATATTTTTTCACGTATGTGTCTGTAGTATGTTCGGTATTCATGACGTTCAAGATAACTCTGGAAGAAAAATCTATCTGTTGACGGAATTAAACGCTTCAACTTCATATCACCAAGAAAAGCGCCCCTTTCTTGTAATCCTAATATCAATTTTAGTCGTTAGTTTGAGACCAAATTGTAATATATCTCATATGTTTATGAATGATAAAACGATGTCAAGATCTAGTTCAAAATATTTTTCGGGGTTGTTTTATACATTGGATTTAATGGTGGCCGATGTTTTAAAGACATTACAGCCTTCATGCACAGGGCAATGTCGAAAAATATTACCGAATATGGTTAGTGCGCTCGAAGCACCCATTGAGCCACCCGCACTCGTGGCCGTAACGAGAACACGTATTTGATACACTGAGCAACCCTTTTTCACGACCGCGATGTGAACAGGATCACAGCGATCAACGCAAGACAGTGAGCCCATAGTGGGCGCCCTATATTATAACTATATGATAATTTCGATTTATTAACTAATGTTGTCTGTATCTTTCTGAATGGAAGCCATGCCGTTTGAGATGCATTACGTAATCTCTGTTGATATTTTTCTGGTATTCGTATATTTCGAATACCTATATATGAGGCGTAATCAATTTTTTTTGTGACTACTCAATACGATCCGCATTCGTAATTTACGATGAGATGAAGCCTGTTCAAAAAACAGACAAGCGACGTTCGTTTTTGCAATTGTTGACGAAACAATTAGCAATTTCAAATATCAAAGAACGAGCCACCAATACACGCATAATGTGCTATCCCAAAATTCGAATTGCTATGGAAGCATTTGATGTAAAGGTAACGTTGAAATTGAATATTGAAACGCACAAACATAGAAAAAACATTTTTTTATATTTTCCGGTAGTAGCAAGACTAACATCAGGAGCTGCACCTTCATTTGCAACTTATATCGTGCGCAAAACCAGATCATATTGCTATACCTGCAATAAAGCAGTTTGTGCTGAGCATTCAGCATTATTGTATCGGTGCGATACCTACATTCTTGCGTTAGCTGACCATGAATAAGCAGCACAATATTACATTTATTACCACTTTTATTTTTTTACCGGAATTACCAAAAAAACCTTATTTTTTGCCTTTATACTTATATTTTATCCTTCTATATACATTTAGGCACCTTATACAACCATAAGCTAACATAACCATAAGCTACATAACCATAAACTAAAAATTGTATGGTATTATCACCATACACGCATAATGTGCTATCCCAAAATTCGAATTGCTATGAAAGCATTTGATGTAAAGGTAAAGTTGAAATTGAATATTGAAACGCACAAACATAGAAATAACATCTTTTATTTTTTTTTATATTTTCCGGTAGTAGCAAGACCAAAATCAGGAGCTGCGCCTTCATTTGCATCTGTACGAATCGGCCATCGGGCCAGTTATATCGTGCGCAGAACGGACGCGAGCGCAAAACCAGATCATATTGCTATATCTGCAAAAAAGCAGTTTGTGCTGAGCATTCAGCATTATTGTATCGGTGTGATACCTGCAATATTGCGTTAGCTGACCATGAATAAGCAGCACAATAATACATTTATTACAACTTTTATTTTTTACCTGTCAAATAAAACCTAAATTACCAAAAAAAAACTTATTTTTTTGCCTTTATACTTATATTTTATCCTTCTATATACATTTAGGCACCTTATACAACCATACGCTTACATACAAAACCATCAAGACACAACTGCATGATGATAATACCATACAATTTTTTGACGGTCCCTAGAGACCTTGTCACTTTTTTAACGCCGCCGGTACTGTCACCGATCGGAGGGTTAAAGAAGAGATACCACTAATCGTATGTTACTTGAAAGAAAATGGCTTTCAATGCAGTAAATATACAATAATTATAAAGCGTTTAAAGACCTGGAGTTCAAAGAGGCTAGAAATTTTGAAAGCCATAAATTATTTTTTGACGCCACTACATCGGAGTAGCCAATAGGTCCGAAGGTGCACCAATATAAGAGTGAATTGAGATCCGTTCAGAAATTATTCTGTGGATTGATTCAGATGGTGGTCAAGGTTTACTCTTATACACAGAAAAAATATAAATGTCAACTTTTGCATGGAGGATAACGAGCATCTTGTCAGGACTCGGGCTCTTGCTCGGGTAGGGTCGACCAATTAGTTTATTGCAGTTAAAAATAACCATTAAAAATAGTGAACCGGGGGAGTCAAAACAAAGAGAAAGCTCCACTTGCGAGAAGGGCTCCTATTGTAACATGTCTCAGTGTCAGATTTCTCTTCCCTTTTCTAAAGGATGCAGAACGTTTGTCTTTATGAAGATCGGTAATTGGTGTTCCGTCTTACGATCTGATTTATTGCAGTCATAGATAACTATTTATACTAAGAAAAAAATAAAACTTTGCGCAAGATATATTTCAGAGGGTGAATGCGCTTTTATGGCCGCAATTGTTAGGCGATCCTAAATAGCAAAAGGGTCAAAAATTTCTCTTCCCCTTTTCTCAAGAAATACGTCACGCTTAATTTATTGCAGTCATAGATAAATATTGAAACAAAGCCTAGGAAGAAATAAAAAACTTCACTCAAGATATATTTCAAAGGAAGGGTGCACTATTGTCTGTTACCAATCTAAGTATCGCCTTTAAGGTTACCGGATGCTATACAAAAAGATTCTCGACTTTATGACGCTGTTATAGTTTAAATAAACTATTAATTGCCAAAGTAACAACGGCGGGCGGGTGGAAAGATTTATTGTTATTTCAACGGTCACGAGGAACTTTCTATAGAGCTCCAATATGGCGGAACTTAGCGAGATCCTTTATATTCAGGGGGCGCGATCTCCCCAGTCTCTATCCTCGCCACGAAGTTGTCAAGCTATCATCTATTCATCTTAACGCCGTTCACGAACTCGAAAAGCTTGTCACATATTTGATTGTTCATTTTTATTTGATACAATTTGTTCGGTAAATTCTGGATAATCTGCAAACGGGGATCTTGTTTTGACCTCCGTCTCTTATTGAGCAGATTCTGGATTGTTGTCCAAACGACGATCTCGAGATAGACGTACAACTCCATCTCGGGTCAAAGTTAACTGATTCTGTCAGCAATATCGAGTGCGCGCAAGATTCTGGAATCTTCAGGACCGGACCGAGTCGTGTGACTGTATTACGGCACGAATTGACGGTCACCAACCATACTGTGGGAATTTCTTCACACCAACGGCCCTGTAGTAACAGTATAAGGTCAGAGGGCCATATACGAGTCGACCTGGTCTTACACTTGAAGCGGATCTGGGATAATACATTGTGTCTTGTATTGGAGTAAGATGAACCTTATTTATCCTCTTTTGCTTGTCATTTTATGGTGATATTTGAGTAAATCTAGAGATTGGTGATATCTAATCTTTGAGAATTGGCACAATTCCGCAACGGACTGTTGTGAGATTACCCTTGATAAGAAAATTACTTCGACTGCCTGTCCATCTGAAAGGCTAGCGGAGTATCAGAGAGTAATCTGTCCATTTAATTTTCCTGACGGAGTATCAGCTCGTCAGGATTAAATATATAACTAATTAACAGCAATATGTGTTTCATTATGTATTTATACCTACCCAAGCCCTGACGACCGCCTACCTCTTCCCACGACATCTTGAGATCTTATTGAGCCTTGTTTTACCTATACTGAGCTACCGGAGTAAGAGTCATACATTGTAACATCCAGGCTTTTAGTTATCCAACGAAATTAATTAATTAAAGGGTTAAAAGTTTGAAAATCTTTTTCGACAATGGTAGGCTTTAAAAATCACGTAAGCGGTCAATCCTGGCAAGAGGTGAAGGCGGACATTACCTATATATTGATTGACCAACAGAGGGCTTACAACTCTTCATTTAATCAGATTTCACGTTGGCCTACGGGTTCGAAGATCTTTCCATACACTTAAGAAGAGATTGCTGAGTATATCATACATAAAGAAATACGTTATTTGAAATTTATTGCTTAATTTTTTTTCCATCCAGAAAACAAAAATCATGCCTCGCTTGACTACTTATTCTTTTTTGCGTTCTTCTATCTTGAAAAATTATATATTGTTAGAATCACTTATTTAAAGATTTACTATTTTGTCGTATTTATGTTACACAATTTTATAGCATCAGAAAATACAAGGTGTTGTTGCGGCTTTTTTTATTGCTCGAAACGGGAGTTTTTTTTTGAGGGCAATAATTGATTCGCATCCAAACCCATATCATTAGGTTTTCCAGTCACTGTGAGGTCTGAGAAAGGGAAGTCGCCTGACAAAAGACCCAATAAGATATTATACCAGGTCCCAAACATCATGAAATGGTCAACTATTTTAGCGCACCAGTTGACTATTTTAAATGCTCTATTGTTAAAAAAAGGTAGGATGACTTTGCTCAAATTTATAAACAATTTGCCAAGAGTAGGTTTTTTTGTGGAAGTGTGGGATTTTCTTACGTATGCGGAGTTAAATCGATGAAGCCGACCAATCAAAGTGTCACTTGCAGTGATATATGTGACTCTGTTTCCCACCCAATGGTAGAGGGAGGAAAGACGATCCTTGAAGAAGCTCGAGAAGCGCTCGTATTCACTTGTTTCCCGGCCTACATCTGGAAAAGAAGACAACCTCAAGATGGGTGAGTGATGCTAATTTCACTGGTATACTGGATGGCCAGCGTCATCATTACGGAGCTCACCATATCGACGCCAAAAATGACAGAATCTTGCGCCTAGGAATATAGTTGTCCCCAACTTAAAGTTTTCCAGCCCACCACGCCATTAAAGCTGAGTACATATCCACCTGCTTCTCTATTCTTCCTAACCCCAGCCTCCGGCTTCTCAAAATAATACGGCACTCGTAAGTGGACCATCCCATGTACATCCATTTGGAATTTGCCATATAACTAGTTATTCTCTTATAAGTAGTTTTAAATATGTATTTTGCTAGTTTTTTTTCGATTGTAATCAAATATATGCAACGTTTAATAAATGTTAATTTACTGCTAACATCTACAATTCATTACTTCGTATCGTCGTCGTCGCTGGGCATCATAGTCGAGGATCCTCTCGTAATTCCAACGTCAATTCAGTGAAAAAGCAAAGCAGGGCCGGGAAGATTACTTTATTTCCTTCTTTTGCTTTACTTAAGAATACTTTATTTGCTTTTTTTAAGTAAGATCCATTGCACATCAGTAAATGCACCGACCACACCACTGTTCTTGATTCGATGACAATTGGAGCACATCGGAAAGTTTTTTATTCTCTTTTTTGAAAGAATAGATATGGCCGAAGTCATACGTATTATTATATCCCCGAACACTAGGCGAAAACAATGCTTATATCATTCTAGGGGAGTAGCACAGAGCGGGGTTCAAACCGGCGACCTTCTGCGTGGAAGTTTAGTGCGTTACTGCGCGGCCACACTCCATATGAGA
The DNA here is from genome assembly GCA_949825065.1 of Odontocerum albicorne. Lineage (NCBI taxonomy): Eukaryota > Metazoa > Arthropoda > Insecta > Trichoptera > Odontoceridae > Odontocerum > Odontocerum albicorne. Next base: position 30,613,729 of record OX463846.1, read on the forward strand.
ATAATATAAGGAAGTCTTGATACTCCCCCATAAATTAATTGAAATAATATGAGGACACACATTTCAAAAGAAGATATAGTATCAGTGGTAAAGTGTTAAAGAATATATCGTATCAGTGTTAAAGTGAAATCAGTCAGATTGTTTAATGATCACGTTTTTCTATCAGTTGGTGCTGATAGCCATTCTTCGAAATGGATACATGTATATTTTTATCCAATTAACCTTTTTTTTAAACAACAACATATATTTAAACGCATTACTAAAACAGGTTAACTATGAAAGAGTATGAAGTTAATTCAATCAATTTATGTCATGTACGTGGTGCCATATGCGATAAAACGTGACTTTATCGTGTTTTTTACGATTTGAGTTGTCGTTATGACACCATTACGATATTATTTTTTCAAAATGTCCACCATTTATGCCTTATCGCGAAAAAATACGCACGTGTAGGAACTGTATTAAATCTCTCTGCAGTATTACTTTCTCAAACCGTTTGGATTTTGTTTTAATGAATTTTGGCTTATTTTTAGTTTTAACTCATAACACATTTGTACTAGAGCATTGTTGAACTTAGAAAAGCTGTCGATTATTATATTTAAATACGTCTATTTCAACGGTTTTTAATTCAATCCTTCTATGTAACAAATCAAACAAAAAAATGTTTTCAAGTTTGGCATAAAACCCCCCAAATTGTATTGTAAACAAAAAAAAAGTTATATTTAATTTAAGTATATCAATGAATTAGATGCGCTTCTTTTTATCAATTTTGAGGTATATTAAAAGTAAGTATTACTTATCTCTAAATATTCTTTGTCCCTTAATCCTTTACGATTTCCCCACTTATCCCTTTTCCCTTGAGATTTCTCATATATTTTTAATTTTTAGTAAATACAACTCAAATATTATTTAAATTTACTAAGTTTTAGATATTGCCATTGATTCCGGTAGTAATTTTGAAACAAAAACTGATTGATTGGAAAAAATGTATTCAACTAACGAATCCGCCAGATCTGTTAAACTATATGAATATTTTAAAAATATACAAACTTATAATAACACCCGTGAAGTTTTGTTACAATTGACATGTATGCTATCAATTAGTTAATTTAATAGTAAATACATACTTTGTACATCATTTGATTTATTGCATTATAAAATATTTTTTTCATTATCCATGAACGTGTGTAAGCTTTGAAGATACATAAAAACAAATGATCATGCCGTTTCCTTGTTGTCATATGCAAAAAATGACAGAACGCCTTATTTGACTATCACAACTTACTTCCTTCTGCTCCTCATGTTCACACATCTTCTTGCACCGTTAATTATGTCTCTGATGCTCCTTAAATTTCCTTCTTTCGAAATTTCATTCACTAGATTTAAGTTAACACAATTCCTATCATTGCTGCATTGTAAATTTGTTTATCCAGGCTTCATCACCCATCCGTACAACATATATTTTTTTAATGATACTTATAACAACAGTTTTTAGCTTACATTCATATTAAATAATTAGTTTTTTTAATATGTCATACATCGACAAGTGAAATATTTTTCTCATTGCATGCATTTCAATCGTATTCAGTTGGCTCTTTTCATTATTTTTACATGTCCAAGTTTCACTCCCATACATCAAAGTGGGCACTTATAGGTTGATGTGAACCATAATTTTATCAAATATGAATATTTCTTGGGTTCATTATGTTTTAAGTACGTCATTTGCACTGTTTCCGATTTCAACTAGTCGTTTAATATATCTTTCCACCTTACTGTCGTCTGACAATTAACTTCCCGCATATAATATTCTCGTGATTCCCGTAAAAGCAGAAGTCTTCAACTCGCTCTAGCCTTTGATCTAGTCTTTTGAATTAAAGGTTTTATTTGAGTAACATTTACAACAAGAGACAAATCTCACGGTAAATGCGGATAACGATAAGAATCGTATATAATTTAGGAAAGATAAGTATTTTAAAACAAATAATTAATTTTCATATTATTTCATAAATACTAATAAAAACAAAGCATATCTGGTTGGTTAAAACAATATGTAATATTCCATGAAATGAAAAGGTTTCTCTAATAATAATTAGACCGGAGCGACGAAAAACAAATTATTCTTCTTGCAGGTGCGAGGGATCGTTTGGACTATTCCAAGAATGGATGACATAACTGAGATATGTCTTTGATGTATTATATTAAACCATTGGAGTCTGAATTGCACTTACCAGTTTGAAAATAATTTAAAAAGTGGCTTGAAAATGTTAAACAGTAAGAATTTTTTTATTGAAATCGGAAATTAATTGAACCGGTTAATTCAATTACCATTCATTTAATGAATAAAAAATATGACAACATACATTTATAGATTCAAAAAATATAACAGCTTCTACTAGTTAAATAACAATAAAATATGAAAATAAGTTGTAAATATAAGATAAAAAACAATAAATTACAGAAGTTCATTACTTACTGTTGGCAATTTCTATGATAGTCTGATGGATATGCAAGTTTTGTCACTATCGGGATGGGTGCTGCAGTTAACAATGCACCCAACCATACTGCAGCAATTGCACATTGGGCTGCCGGTTTAGACAGGCGAGGTCTAAGAGGATGTGTGATAGCACGGTATCTGTCCGCTGCTAATGCCACCAAGGTATAAGCACTCACTAACACTGAAACTGCTTGCGAATAGTTTACCAGTTGGCATATTGTGATGCCAAAAGGCCAATATCCCAATATCAACTGTGCCATAAAAGTAAAGGGAACACAAAACACTGACATTAAAATATCACCAACAGCGAGATTGGCTATAAAAAAGTTGGTCACAGTTCTCATTCTTGGATCTGTACGTACTATAAAACACACTGCACCATTTCCGATAAGAGAAACACAAAATATGGCAACATACATGATTGTGACAGTAGATTGAAAATAGGCTGATGATAGAATAGAACCTTCCACAAAAACACCACTGCAATCAGTGGTCCCGTTTTCCGTTGCTGATCCATTGTGCTCTCTAGTACTCGTAGTATATCCAGATTTATGATTCCATAAAGTACTCCATTCAATTATACTCGAAGAGCTCAAGTTCTGCTCTTCATTGTGGATTGAAAAGTTCGAATCCTCGACCCCGTTGAGGATTGTAATATTTTCTACCAATGATGTATTTGTCATCTTTCAGTTATAGATTGAGATCAGTTGCAATTTATTTCAAATATATTCGTGTTTATATCACGGCGAACAATTGATTTTTATTTTCACATCGTTACGATGTTTTTTTATATGTAACAAATATCGACACTTTTTCAATTAAACATCTCAATACTGCGGTAATTTCTTATTAAGTTGCTGTTGAAGATCTGAAAAAAAAAAGAAAATATACATTAGATTTATAAAATTATTGTCTTGTGTATGTTTTAATATATATTCATTAAAATCTCTTTAAAGGGTACATGTCAAGAAAGAACAAAACGTAAAATAAAATTCAATAAAAATTTAGATATGATGAAAAGAAATGCTTTGGACACTGTAAAATATTTCTGATGTATATCGAAAAAGAATCTTCGTGCGTAAAAATTTTTTTTTGAAATTAATTTTAACTTATTTTACAAAACTACTCATTAAATTTTTCTAGATAAAACCATTGTAGAGTGTACTAACTATCTCTATAACCTAGTTGATAATTCAAATTTCCGGTTCAGATCAATATTTCAACCCATAGATTGTGGGTTCGATTCTCGTTGATACACATTGTTTTTAGAAAAGGGTATCAGTCTGGTTTTCCCTTCAGGTCTCTTAATAGATTTCTGATACAATTCAAGATATTGCTACATGACAATAAACCCACCAAGTCCTACTGTATACAATAAAAGAATAATTAATACAATATACTCGTAACTCCTTTTGCATAACATTTTTAGTATGACACAATTAAAAAAAAAATGATTAATGTTACGGGGATGAACTGTGATCTTTTTTGTTTTACATGACATTAAAAATCACGCATTTTATTTAACCAACCCCTCCTTTTAACATCAATAGCAAAAAAATGTACAGGAATTAAATAAAAATTGACGTCTAGATAAAATATTCAACCATAATCGTTTTCAAAACGTGATCACACAGTTTTTCAATATTTGTGGATACGTTTTGAAAACCATTATTATCCACCATAATCGTTTTCAAAACGTATTCACAACATTTGTTTAAAACGAACCCAACTAAAAAATATCTAAATAAAATTTCATTCATTTTACCCTGTAAACCAGAAAAATTGCAAAGCTTTTGAAATAAAGTACGAGTATATTTACTTTCGGGTGGCGAAAAATGTGTTCAAGTCACAATATTACCAATAATTATTTGATTTATTACAATATTTGATTTATGTTAGGGAGATCATAGTCACGTACAATTAAAAGTTCTGCACAGTGAAATTTAAACCTCACAAGGTCTACATCATCAAAGTGCTTTAATATATCGTTGTTTCAGTATGTTAATACAGTTCAACATCAACTTCTTAGCACCAAGTGTTAGTACTCCAAGTCTTCATATTTAGTTGGATTTAGTTCGTTCAATCTGTCATGCACAGGACAGCCGAGAAACACATGATCTCTGTATTTTATATGTTGAATTACACATAGATACATACCATCACACTTTTTCCTTGTCAGGATTGGCAGATATAATAGAATGCCAGACCTTCCTATCTTAACACACATCCTTCAATTATTCTTCATCCACACATAATTCCTACGATGTATCTCCCTTTCTACGTATCCTTCTTTCCATACATCATTCACTAGATCCAAACGTATTTCCTCACGTTTGTACTATATATTTGTTATGTTCATATTTTTTCAATTACACATGTCCAAACCATCTCAGAGTGCTCTTCGCATCATCTTACATTTATCCCTTTTTACTTTATTCTGCCACATATCATCACTCCATGTGCATGCATTTCTACAGCTTTAATTTACTCTTATTAGTATTTTACCATGTCCATGCCCATGTTTCATTCTCTAGCATAGATTGGTTCTGAAATGCTGTCGAAGACTTGTTTTCATGCACTTTCAACATACAGCAATCAATATACATTCCCATTCCATGTGTTTATCCCGTCCAAGTGACATATTTAGTTCCTTCACACATGAATAGATCAAAACATTTAACAAACAGGTGAAATAAAATTAATATATAAGAATAAACCATGACATGTTTTTTGGGTATTTTTAAAATATTGATCAAGTTTAAAAAAAATCGGCTATATTACTTATTGTTTTAAATAAATATTTAACCAATAAATCAAATTTGTATTACAACTTTAATTAATTCATTTTCAATTATGGTTGTTGATAGCACTGAGTTGAAGGGCATCAAACAAAAACTCACTGTCGATTATAATTTAAGGCGAGGGTAAACAGACACTCCCCTTGTTCTCGCCAGAGTACACAACAATTAGAATACTGTCCAAATAGCTTTTAGTGAAATTTTCACAACATAAACAACACCCTAAAAAATCTACACATTATTCGTATCTTAAATAATTGCTAAGGGTTTTAAAATACTTCCACTCCATTGTCAAAATATTTATTAAAAAAATCTTTAGCCTTTTGTTTGAGTTATTGGCTGTTCATGGGGTGATCCCCATGAGCAGCCCTATTCTCATTAGCCGATTCTAATCAACAATGTGAGTACGTATTTTTATCGTCTAGCAAATGTTAGTCATTAACTTCATTGTAACCTGCTTTCAAGGTCATCAATGGTTTTTTAAACCACTTACGTAGATTCTTTACTTCGCATTTTGATTTAAAACTTCCCTAGAAAAAAGTTTGAATATTTTGAACTATTATTAAAAAATATCGTTTAAAGCTCTTAAACGGTTTGTTTTGATCTTTCATTTTGAGTCAGATTTTTTTATGAATTACATCGAAAAAAAATTCAACTTGGAATGCCACATTAAAATGAAGAGAATCTTATTGAAATAAATAAAAACATAATATTCTATTTTTTTTTAAATTCGCCCTATCGAAAAATCGCACATGACCGCGGTCATTTATTTTGCATTTGAAAGAGGTTTTACCCAATTGCGACAAATAACAAAAAAAAAGTTGAAATGTACATTAATATACGGACAACAGGAACAATGACATTTTTGCTTTCCTATGGAGTGGCTCAGTTATGCTTACAAAGTTTGAAATGGAATTCAATCCTCAATTTATTTCCCGATTAGAAAGTCTCAAATGTTATGTCAAGGGATTGTTTTACGTTTAAATGTCAACAAAACGAAAACCTTTCATTCGTTTGTATCAATATTAAAGGAGAAGTTTAAAATATACGAATAATAGCGATATTTTTTGTTAAAGTGAAATAATTTGATAAAGATTAATTTGTATCCAAGAAATTGTAATTAAAATAATACAGGTGGAAGGATGTTTTTAAATACTAAATTGGGATTTTCGATGTTAAAATGAAACCACGATAGCTTTTACCAAAGGAGATTAAATTAAACTTTAATCCATCGCTTTTGGAAGTTCGAGTTTTTCACTGTTTTTAGTAACATTACAACTTGATGGGTTTATTATCATGGGACATTCTCTCTCAACCAACAAGAAAGGCTTTAAGGGAAAAATAGACTGACATCCTTTTAAAAAATATGTGCACCCACGGAAATCAAATCCGAAATTTACTGGTTGGGGGACAAGCGTCTTACCAACTAGTCCAAGGAAGTCGTCATACGAGAAAAGGTAGAATCACTTTTTTGAAAATAGGAACGTTATTTTCGCTATTAAAATAAATAATTTACTACATTTACCAATAAGGTGGTATATGGATGTAGAAAGGCAAAGGATATGTGTCGAGATAGGAAAGTCTGCACTCTGATCTCTCCGCATTTATCGACAAGGAAATGGCGTGATGGTATATATGTTTGTATGTATCAATAAGAATTCATCCCAAAGTTGAATTAATCGCTTTATAAAGTGCGATTACAAATAGGACCAAATCTTAAATCATGAGAGAGTTCAAGGTGTTGAAAGGAGGCATTCATCGTTGTTTAAAAATGTATGGGGATGTTTTGAATCGACAGCTTCTTGACGGATGTAAACAAGGTCTAAAAATATTAATAACATCAAAATAACTTGGTTTTACCATTTATTGTACTAAAACTAACTTCCCTTCGAAAAGATAATTGAGATATAAGGTACACGCGTAAAGGTAATTTAGTATAATTATTGAAGAAACGAACTAATTGGAATTTTACTTTTAGAAGACGAGTTGTGGAACCTGAATTAGAAACCTTTCATATATTTAGACTACAAAAGTTTAAATGACAACCAACGTTTAAGTAAGTTATAAGGCAGTTAACACGAATAAGCTAATTTTGTTTCTCATAAAGATGTTTATTTGACAGGCCAAGCAATTTGATTGCTGGAAATAGGTTCGATGTTAAGAAAACTTGTCGAAATAAATTACTCAATTTTTCAACTTTTGAAAGAGTTTCTCAATGATTTGCATAGCAGATTATTAACAACGCTTGATAGAACTTTGTATTTGACAATTCATATTTGCTATACATAAGATGCTTTTTCACAAAAAGAAATAATCTAGCAAAGTCGATATTACTTGATTTTTTGTCACTGACTGAATTATGAAAACTTGAGTGGAAAGCATTTAATTTAACACTTCAAAGAATTCATGCAATTAAGGCTTCTTTAATTATATAATTTGAAGATTTTTTATCTTCACGATACCTGTGAAAATCTCCTATACTCGTATTATGAAGTTAGTACATAGCAAGACGTTTTAAAAGTTAATCTTCTTTGAAATTGTAAAAAAAATGCTTATTAAAACGACCACAACTTAAAGAAGAATAAAATGTATTAATAACGAAGGACCAGTCAGAAATCTATTTCGCCACTGAAAGGGTATGTAGAAGAGTTGTTCTCGAAAAAGCTAATGGTCTAAATATTTTAGTTAATACAGAATTGAGATCCTCTAGTCCTTATCAATGTTTCTTTTGTACACTGCAATTATGTCCATATCTTAGCTGGTTGAAATAACACCAGGAATTTCTTGATAGAGAACATCAGATAAATTAAACAGTTGCATTTGGTTATACCTTTTCATATAATATATTCGCTTCGTTCCACTATTGTCGCTATGAAATAATAAAAAGTTTACGTAAAATAATATTATCTTAACTTATTTGCGGTTTGTGCAAATTTTAAAGAAACTGAATATGAAAAATCCGGTTATCAGAAGCATTTAAATCTTAGTAATAACGCAGTACGATAAGTCTTTTGGGGCTAGTATACAGAATTGAACTGATATATGATATACCCACCGTATTTGTTTTATTATGCTTTCAGATCCCGCGTTTACCTTTCTTTTAGCCTATTTTAATGTTTCTTTTTGTATACCAAAGCGTGTACTTAATGTGTGTGTCAGTTTGAATAATTTATTTCAGCTACAGCAGGTGCGCAATTATTTCAATCTTAGAATAAATTAGTTATAAAAGTAACAAAGTAATAAAGAATATTAAAATATCAGGATATGAAAGTTTTGACTGACGAGCGAAGATTTTCAAGTCAGTCAAAATCCTTGCTTATCTCGGGTTCGCTTAAGAAGAAAAAAGTTAAATCCAAATATATCTTGAGATTCAGCTTACTTCGAATTGATATATTTTTTAACACTGGCGTTACAAATTAACAAATGAATCACTAGAAAGTATTTAATGTGTAAAATAAACTTCATCGCGATATTCAATATGTAAATTAAAAAAATGTAGTTCAAATGTAAACAATTTTTTTTCTTGAGTTAATTGATACGTTGGATGTACCTTGATAAGTTACGAGTATTAGAACACTTATTTCTGAAAAAATCAAAAGCTCATCGATCTCCGTGGTCTTGTTGGTTAAACACCTATCTTACAGCCTGGTTGTTGCGGGTCGGAATTGCAGTACCCAGATTTGTTTTCATAAAGGAAGTCAGTCATGTTTCCCTTTAAGGCATGGTCGACACCTTTCTAATTCATCGAAATATATAACCACGTGGTAATAGCTCCAACAGTTTGTAGTTTATACAAATAAAAATAGTTTTTTGTTTTATAATTCAAGAAAGTTTTAATTATTATTTTTTACTTTTAAAGACCATTAAAATGAAATAGAAATATAAACATTAACTCAAGAGATAAGTTCAAGACAGATATTTAGAGATTTTATTCTGATTGACTGCTATTTCTAAAGTTTGACTGTCACGTACTATATTGTTGGCATTTCGTGACTCGTATGCCAAATTTTCAGTTTTAATAATAAATTCCACTGTGAAAAGTTATTCAATGAAATTTCATGTATCTGAAGTTAATACTACGTACTTGAACTGTTTGATCTTAAATTCAAGTTATATATCTTACAGACAATTTTAAACTATGGAAATAAAGAAAATACGCTGATAGTGGCAAACGTAATCTACGTTTTTACTGATAATCATGTTTTCGTGTGTCTGTGTTTTATGATTTCTGCATATATTTTGGTTTCTAAAATGTTTTGCATGTTTTCAGGTCTTTCAGCCAAGACCGGTATACCTTATTGTTGCACATTCACAAAGCTTCCCTTATTTTAGAAACAACAATACAATCTACTACTTAATCACTTTTTAACAATTAATAACAAAAACAAAACTCGTACTCAGAATATGTATCTGTGATATATGTTATCTGTGATATATGTTATATGTGATATATGTTATCTGTGATATATGTTATCTGTGATATATGTTATGTGTAAAAATTCACTTTAGATTTCAATGTGTTTTTACAAGGTATATTTTTGTATTGTTAAGGAAAAATTTCAATTGAATCCTTTTTTTAATGAAACATAATAAATTAACTCCAATGATTAAAAAAAATTGGAACTATTTTTGAACTCAAAGACAAGTAACAACGTATTGTTTAAATATTAAAAACAATTAAACATAAAAACAATAATCAAAATGGGACCAAAATTATTCTAAAATCATGCTTCGAAAAGAAGAAACTAAGTAATATTTTTATTTGTATTTCAAACAAGATACATATGTTATATTCATAAAGTTATTGACCAATATAAAAAAGGAGATTTTTTTCGTATTTCATCCCCGTTCAAGAACAGCGGAAATTTATTCCTTCAAGTGAAAACAATATGTGATACTTTTTATAGTCTAAGTCATTAATCTTTATTGTATTTTCGCCTTGAACACCTTTAAGGAGAGTCGGCTCTCTAAACGGAAAAACATAAATAATCCTTTTATTACTATTGACCCATTAAAATATTTCTTTATCTGAAAAATAACAAATCCAATGTCGTTTGCTGAATAATAGTCGTAGAAGTTTCATGATCGAATCAAAAAGAATAGCCATCCTTTTTTAGCACTTTCCTTGAAAACCAAAAGAAAATATTTTTTTTTGTTTTTTTTTGTGTATCAATTTTATTTCATTTATACATTTTATGTCACAAAGATGAACGTCTAAATTCAGCACGCACATCATTACTCTGAAAAGACAAAAATATCGTAAATGACCAACACGACTTAGAAGAATAAAAAGGTAAATTTAATATATTTTTTTTTTTAAATGTTGTATTATATTAGAACAAATATCATATGGATATGCACTGTAATACAAACGTGTTATACAAAATAACCTTCAACACCCATCCTACAACAAACCTTACCCGACTTCACGCCGAACAGCGAGAAGAAACCCTACAACACCAAATCCTCGCGTGGACCGTAAAGTTCTATAAAAGTCAACAAAATCACAGCAATCCCTTAGTCGCTGCCCTGGGGGCTTACGAGAGTAAATCTGATCTACCCTTCCATTATAAGCACAGGCTCCCGAAGCATTATCTGTTTCCTGACTAGTCCACCTACAGTATTAGCTGGGAGGACCGAAGTCTGAGTGAATGTGATGGAATATAGTACAAGTAGCCTGAACGAGTGGACCCGTTATTGCCAAAAAAATAGTTGTCATAATTGTTAAGTAGTACGTAGGTATTAATTATTTCTAAGAAATTATTTATTAAGATTATAAAAAATAAAAATAAAATGACATGTAGGAAAATAAAATTAAGTAAGTTCATAAATTATAATATTAGTTAAGCAATAAATTTGTACATAGGTATAGTCTTGGCAAATATTTGAACCACATATTACTTTGTTCACTAAAAAAAATACGAAGTAACCGTTACGCTAAAGTAATATCAAATTTTTACTGTCTTTCATAACAAACGATGTTTTTAAGTATTTTTCGTATATCATATGTAGTCAAGGCTTTAGAAAAATTCTCCATTTTTGTTAAATATTTGCTTTGAATATATTAATCATTTCAAGTTTCGAAATAGTTTATTTTTTTAAGGATTATTTTTTTACCAAAACAAAGTTCTAAAGGTATTTCTTAACTAAAGTATTAAAAGCAGACAAAACTTACAGAACACTTAAAATTCAACAAACTATGAAATTTACCGCTTGACTTCAAAATATTTCACTTTCATTCCTGTTTTTTTTTTCGCAATTTACCCATCTAGAGTGTTTTTCAGCATTACATCGCCATAAATACCATAAAAATAACATTTGTTGTTTGAAAAATTTCAAATATAGTTAAGTTTATTATTTTCATATATTACATGAAATAATAAAGAATAGACCATTGACATATGAACATTAAAGGGGTTATTTAATCGAGATATAAGAAGTTAAGTTCACTGCGGTTTCCTTAAAAAAAATTTTTTTTTGTAAAGCATGACGTCCTTCCAATGAATCAGATGAAGAAATTGAGTGCTCTGGGAGAGCTCGAGATTTGGAAGACAATTATGCTTAATACTAACCGTATAAATGCTTGCCATTTAAATATCGATTTTTTTCAGGGAATGGTTTTTTTGTATTTGGATGCAAAAATATGTTACGTTAGAATTGTGAGAAAAATTGTACAGACAATTTGAAAACTATTTTATTCCATACAAGTAATCCTCTCATAATACATTTATATAAAATGTATCTTATAGCCATATTAGAGATACAACAAAAGAATATGTTTCTTAAGAAACACCTATATCTCGTTATTTTCTGAGCTTTTGTATTACGAGTTACATGAAAGAAAATTTTCTAACAATCAAAGAGTTAAAATATATCCTTAAGAATATTTCAATAAAACGTGATATTCGGTTTCTTTTCACGATAAAAGATAAGGCCATTATTCAAAAAGGAATATACATCATTGGATATGAAGATAAAACGTATGATCAGTTAATGCTTACGTTGCTAAAACGTGTTTATCGGGATAAAAGTATACGATTACTACAATTTTTAGGCATTGAAATATACGTCGTTTGAAATATAGTTTTATTCTACCTTCTCTTTATAAAAAATACAAGATAACGAAAAAAGAACATGTGTGCTATATAAAATATCAAAGACAAATATACCAGCCTTCAGATCAATAATTTTTCGGAAAATTTAACGAGGACAGTAGAACTTTGGACACTAAAAAAATGGTGAAATAAAAGTGTTAAAAATGGTGACATTTCAAAAGACCCGAATAGATAAAAGAAGTGTGTAAAAATAAGAAATGTTTTTGACATACGGTATTACAGAAAAAAATGATCTAATAGCGTGTCATTTTCATTCACAAAATTTCCATGGATATAAAAAGAAAATATCAAAATAACGAGTTCAATGGAGTGTATATGGGAACGTTTGTCAATATTTTCTCGCGTCATTATCATTTTTCCTTTCCATTTCAGAACATTATCTTAAATCGCCTCGTCAGCAACTGCCAGATTATTGCATTGAGTACGATTTACATCCCTTTGGCTGTAAAATTTTAAACACATTTGTAATACGTGACCACGCAAACGCTGCAAGAATGTGCTTTAATGATTTGTGTGATTGAAAAAGTATTTGTATACTTCACTTTCTGTCTACAATACAATCGGGCATATTTATTACCAAATGGGAATACTTTTCAACCAATCAAACATATGTAAAATTAACCTACTTTGGAAACCAGAGTGGAATCCAGTTTATCAATCATAGTTGATTCCATATTTATAAAAAATCAAATACCATGAAGTTTAACTACTAGAAAATATGGTTACCGATTGTAAATTTTAATCCAAGTTACCTAAAAATATTTAAACAAATAGTACTTAATAATATATTTTTAATGAAAGAAAATAATGAAAAAGATATATGACAGAGACATAAAAGCCTCGAATAAGGTAAAACATCTTTTTTGTTAATTTTTTTATTGGGAATTCCAGGGTATCGTATCATGGATTTTAAGGAACAGTGGGAAAAAGTCTGAAGCAAAGTCTAAAAGTAATATCACTTGGAGCGAAGCAAGATCCGAAGTCTGAGAGACGATGATTCTGTTTTTTCGATTAATTATAAAGAACATGCTGAACAATAAATTGAGTATTACAAGTGTTTTGAAGGCGAATTTGATAAAATTGGATTTTATAAACAGTAAACGAACTATTCGAATAAACCGTATTTCAATTTACAACTCGTAGTTTAATTATTTGTTGATGAACGTTCAAGTCATAACGTTTGGACTTTATTAGGTCTGGGATATGTTTTTTTGTCGTTTTCTTATATAAACATTTGATGTTTCTAGTAAAGCTAATGGAACGAAGCTAATTTGATATTTTTATCCTACAAATATTCCTGTAAGTTCAAATAGTTATGACTAATGACAAATTTATGATAATTTCTTACAATAGCATGAATTCAATTCTTGGATTAATAAATTTAAATTTGAAATTATCAAAATAATTAGGATTATGAAGATTGTTTATCACAGCAAAGCAACCAATTCAGTGTCATAGCTTGATGTTATAAGGAAAGAATACGGATTGATAGAAGATACAATGCTTAAGATAATAAAAGAATTGAGATGGTACGACACGTTTGCAAATACAAAGAAAACTGTGGGATAACTTAACAAATCAAAATCTGAAAGAGTGAAAAATCTACATAAAAGGAGTGACGGTGTATGAATATGTATGAATGTGAAATGACGGTGTATGAGCGAGGCAAAAAGAAAATATGTACTCTCGGATATAATGAAACGTACATCTTTTCTCTCTGTCTACCCTTAGAGGAACCATGCGTGACGGTGATGGTGATGATGTTGATGAAAGTAAACCAATGTTCAATAATTTATTTGATTTCTTATGGGATTCAAGCTTGGTCCACTTTCAATAGGTGCATCTTTTACAAATGTATTGTTTGTTTTAACCTATCGGCACCATTTAGCACAGATATTGAATTTTAAAATGTGTTTAACACGTACATATTTCAATGTGTTCAACACGTATTTAATTCGGTAAGGTATAAATTCAGATCCCGTACCTATTGTGGTTTAGGCAAAAGGATGAAATCTCCAAATATTTCTGTCAAACGTATTACTTTCACTTTCTCTGCATTCGTACTCGTAACATACTCGTACATCTCGTCATTCACAATAACCTATTATTAGTGTTTCTAGCTTAACCTTCATTAAAAGTCTGGTTTACTTAATCAAGCCATTTTTTCGTCAATCAACCTCTTCTACGTGCATCATTCACTTCTTACTTTTATACCTATCTTTACACCAAAATTGTTTAAAAAAATATTCAACAATTTACCGAATTTAATTATATTTTTTCTTCAAAAAATGTTAAGGTTTAAACATGTTTTTAATTCTCAATGATTAATTTCTTTCTATTTGTATCATAAATTTTCAAAAACCAGTTCAAAACTCAATAATTTGTCGACATTTCATTTTTCAGCTCATTGCTAGGTAAGCAGAATATTTGATTGTGCTTTCCGAAAAATTTCCTCTTTGTTTTTTTAAAGTGAAATTATGATTTTTAAGGATGTTGAGAATTATATTGAGCACATTTATCAAACAAATAATTCACTTGAAAAACCGCGAATATAATATTTTTTTTCCCGTGAACCCGTAGAAAATTTCAATTACTTAATTGCTTCAATGCACTATGTTCAATTTGATGGATTTATTGTCAAAGGTTTAATCTCTTCCAACCAATCAGGTTAAACAATTTAGATTTCAGTGTTAAGTGAAAGATTAACATAAGAGCTTTGTACAAAAAAAATAATATTAAAAGGCAGAATTGAGAGATAAAAAGAAAAGGAATATTTTGACTATTTAAATACAATTATTTTGGCTAGGAGATGCTTATACGTGCAAACATTCATAAAAACCATCCACTATCTCCTTGTTGGGTTAGGCAGAAAGGACAAAGCTCCAGTCTTCCCTATATTGACACACATCCTTAGCCTCTTTCACATTCATACAACCTTCCTTCTTTCTTAATATCATTCACTAGATCTAACCTTAGTTTACTTGATCTTCTTCTCACGTGCTTTTCACTAACATCTGCACTATATATGGTTTGTGAGTCTTTCTGAATTCATTTTTTTACTTGCCCAAAACATCGCCGCATACTCTTTTTAATCTTACTCAACACATCAATCTGAAATTCACCTACGTTCTTAATCCCTACATTCCGTATTATGTCATACATTGTCGCTCCATGTATTCATCTCAAAGCACACATTTCTACAGCATTTATTTGTTTCCTCTTTTTTTTTCAGGTCCTCGTTCTACTCCAACACAACAAAGTTGGCACCAAAATACTGTGGTAGACAACCATATTAGCAGATTTTTGCATAGTGTCTGGTTAAACATAATTGTTTTAGTGCCCAATTGATTTTGTTTCCATTCGACAGTCCTCTTAAATCTTCCCTCATCTGATTAGATATTAAATTGCATGATACGTTATAAAAAAAGGATAATGGGGGCACTATACTACCGAAACATAATGCTTTTTGAATATCTGTTTGAAACACGCTAACGACGGATTGAGTGTCATGTTAGTTATTATAATAACTGGTTCTAGAGGCTAACGCCATGGACAGTAAAAAAAACGTGAAAAATAAAAAATGGTTAAGTAGAAAAGCTTATTGGTAATCCCTGTTTGAACGGGGGGCTAGTTTGCGATTTGACAGTTCCTAAACATTTTCGATGTTTAATCCAACTACTAGAAACATGAAGTAAAATAAAGTCAAATGGCGCTGTGGTCTACGGATTATCATAATTGAAAAGGTTGCAGGTGTCTCTCGTTAGACACCCATTGGATTAATCCCCGACCAGATTGCACTTTCTGGCAATTATTAATCTGAATGTATTTTCATAATGGGGCTGTGTAGTCACCTATCACAAATTATTGAATTGCTTTTAAAATAACGTGTATCACGAAATAACACGATATAAAAATTTGTTTAAATATATTTTTATTAACGGCGCATGAAATAAAAAAAAATGAACTATACAAATTATAATTCTCTTTGAACTTTGCATATAATTGATTTGTAACCTGTATATGTAAGTTTTATACAATAAATATTAAAACACATTTTTTTTTCCTTTGAGAATTCTGCTTTATCAATAAAACATAGGGTTTTACACATTTTTTGCAGAAAAAACACATTATGGAAATTGGAAATCATAAATTTGATATTCAGAGCATGTAGGTTTTATCTGATTGGGTCACATAAATGTTTTGTATCATATGTTACGCTTTTTCAATATGGAAGACAAATTAATTAATGCGTTAAGTATACGCCATAGATATTTGCAAGAACAAATTTATGTAAAGACAGATAAAGTAACTATATGTACAAGTCAATCACGTTCACCATCACTGCGTACAATATATCATTCCATTCTCTAATATTTCGAAATCAACCTCTTCGACGACCGAGTGCTAGTTGGTAAGACGCATAACTTCACGTTTTCGATTCCCGCTCACGTGTGCAAATGTTATTGCCTCTTCATGTGTGTCAGTGTTACCAATACATGCAATGATGAACTGCAAATTTCATGCTTACTTCGATTATACTTAACCCGAGAACTCAATTGCTGGAGTTAAAGATAATGTTGTCTCCCAGCCACGCCTTTCAATATCTTCGAATTATTAGTTCAGATATGTTGAAGGCTTGTATATAAAAGGAAAACTCTCTACGACCCTCAAACTTCCCTTTGATGATAAGATATACCAGACCATTACCAGAATCAAATATTTTTATTTGATCTCGCCATACCTATGCTGTTAAATTTTCGTTTAAAACTGACAATATAATGAACAAAAGTAAAATTAAGTTCGCAGATTAATAATAAAATTAAGAAAAAATACTGAAGTATACATTTCAATTCAAGTATTACTGTCAGCGTTTTTTTTTAAATTTTGACGTTGAACCATTAAAATCAGCCTTTTTTATTTCCAGCGTCTATTACTTTTAAAAACTTTTTACTTCAGACATCACATTTTAACTAGACGCCAAAACACTTCCTTTATCGTTTTATGCCGAATAATTTAACCTAGAATGCCCACCAAAGTAAAACTTTAAACCAAACAAAGCTCCTTAAGAAACGTGGACTCTTCCGTTTTCTTTGTACTAGGATGGTTTTATTTTTTACTCTCATTCCTTGAAACTTGTGATAAATGCATAACTTCGAGCATTTTCTTTTGTAAGTCATAAGTTGCCTCTCTCGCCTTGTGACACTTCCCATTTGTCCTCAAAATATTTAATATTTCAATCTAATTGACAAGTCTTCCTTTTTTTCTCAACGTTTTCCAAACAAAATATCATTTTAAGTTGCCATCGCCCCTACAACGAGAGCAAAAATATAAATATGTTTCAATTATTTATCTTGATGGAGTTATTATGTACAAAAAATATTGTATTGTATAAAATAGTAATTATTGACGTATCATCACATTTTATATCATTAAAGAAGAAATAAAGAAAAATATTGTATAAAATAGTAATTATTAGGTATCATCACATTTTATATCATGAAAGAAGAAATAAAGAAAAATAATGAATTGGCCATTAAAAGACGTGTATTCAACCGAGCAATATCAAGATCTGCTTTAATAATGGTTGACAACAACATAATAATGCAAACATTGATGCATGAAAATGAAATATGGACATGGAAAATGAATTGAAGAATTCAAATGAATGCAGTGGAAATGCATGGATTGAGAAGAAAGACAGAATATGTAATCGAATTATTATACTAAGGATGTGTGTGAGCTCAAAACTGATGTATTAATGAAAAAGAAAACGTTAAGGTGAATTAAACATGTTGAACGTGTGAATGATGAAATACTAACTCAACAAATTTACAATGCAAATATGTTAAATGTATTTTAATATAAAAGGTAATATTGAGCTCATTTTTTTGGTTATTGTTTACTTGTATTGCTTGAGCGATTTTTTGGAGTCATTTTGAAGATCGAAAAAAAAAAGTTTTTTCCGGTGCTTGGTGTTACTTCTGCAAAGGGAAACATCGATCATGTAAAAAAATGTTCAGTAAACAGCAACGACGCAGCAAGTAATCATGAACGTCAAATGTTTAAAAAACTCTGTAGATGTCTCTCTGTACGACACTCAATCTGTCCGTGTTGGAAGGCCAATTACCACTTATAGCGACCAAATCAGGAATGTGATCGAGAATAATCAGCATTCTACAACACGAGAGATTACTGAGACACTGTATATATTGAAAACCACCGTTCACAAGAATTTGGTTCCATTTTTCCTTTGAATGACATAAAATAAAAAAATACGAAGTTACTTTTCAGAGAGCCCAATAGCTTTATAAATCATTTGGTGTTATTTACTCTGATTTTTTAATGAAAAAAAACACCTTAAAATTTCTGTTTATCTTCATTTAAGAGGTATATTGAAGCAAGTTATTATTTTTAATAATAATAGTTAATCAAAATCCACACCCGGTTGCTGACATGTTGCGTGTATATTCAGCAATTTAAAATAAAATTCTTTCTCGTTAATGGTATAATAGAGCTACAACATCCATGGCCTAGTTGGTTAGACACTTGACCCCTAACCGGAGACTTAAGGTTAGACGCTTGACCCAACTTTTCCCTTAAGACCTCGTTAACATATTTTGGTTGGTTTAAAATTCGCACTTCACGATCAATTACTTTTCCATTAAGTTAATAAACATTCAAATATATTTTATGTTTATTCTTTGAAAAAATAAAAAAACGTAAATATATTGATCTAGTAAGTAATAATTCATTATGTTGCAAGAGTAAAATATAAAATTCTTAAAAATGGTTGAAAGAGAAAAAGAAGTAATTAAGGCTTAAATACTTAAACCATATAAACGAGACATTAAAAAAGTAGTTTAAAAAAATAATGTCTTCATCTACTAAACATGTAATTACTTTATACCAGTGATTCCCAACGGGGGCAATATGCTCGCTTGGAGGTTGATTTTAATTGGTAGGGGGCGTTGAGATGTACAGAATTATTAAGAGAGGATTTTCAAGTGGTTCATTATAGTGTTTATTAAATATTCCAGTCGTAAAAAAAACATTGGCTGGACGCAAAGTTTATGTATCAACATCATTATTTTCATAATTGCAATGAAATGTAACTAAAATATTTAAGTTGAGTAAGTTAAAGTTAATTAAAAATGTTTTGTGCTGTTTTAAATATGCAGATGACATTCTTTGTGTTTGTACGGCTACAAATCGACAATTACTCCAATTTCTTAAATATTTAAATTCCATATAGAGTTGTATAAAATTCACACTAAAAACAGAACGGGATGGAAAATTTAATTTCTTGGGCCTAACATTATCTCGCAAAAATGGTACATTTGATTTTGACATATTATATAGAAAAGACACTTATTAAGACTTTATAATTTCAGCAACTTCCAACCATCCTAATAACCATTAATTCGCCGCCTTTAACTGTATGCTTCATAGATTGCTCAGTGTCACCTTAACTGAATACAATTTAAAAAAGGAATTAATAAACGTAAAATATAGCTACAAATAATGGCTGCCCTAGAAGCCTTATTGATTCACTTTTAAAAAATAAAACAAAAAAAAATCATATATTTAACGACACATAATGTTACCTATAAATGGAGCAAAGTCCCATTTTTAAAAAAACGTATACGAAATATCCAAAAAAAATCCAAGTCACATAAAGCCAGATTTTTACACTAATTTTAATCTCCAGAAACTCTTATTTAACGGAAAATGCAAAAATGGAATACGTAAGAACAGTGGTGTGTATAAACTTTTATGTGCTGACTGTGATAATTTCTATAAAGGAAATATAAAGGACAGGAAGATCATTTAAAAAGAGATTTCGTGAACACAAATTCGCCTTAACAAATCCTCTAATTTATTCTGAAATGGCCAATCAATGTAACCGTGAAAACTATACATTTTCTACCGATGATGCCAAATTATTACATATACGAGTTTATCAGTAGTAACAGAAATAAATTGGACAGATTAGAGACCCTAGAAATTTCTGAGTCAGTGCATCGGGGTGAACATCTGGCAATCACATAATTCCAATAATCTCGCCGCTGCTCATCGAGGTTATCTCCTCCCTCCCTCCACCAACAGTCCCCAACCCGAATGTTTAGCGTTAGAAGCGTGTATGTCGATACCAGTTTGAACAGAATTCAGTCTTGTTTGTTCTCCCTGATGATGAGGTGAAAGCCTTGAAACCCTACCGTTATACCGTTACATAAAGTGGAATAAACAGTGTTTGATAAAACAACTTACAAAAAATAAATTATTTATACATATTATTGAAAAATGTTTTTTTCCTTATCTGTGTAGTAAGAACAAACAAACCTATTATTATACAAGGGAGGCTTTGACTTACTCTTAGATTTTCCATAGGAGCGTTGGTCGAAAAAATAAAGTTTGGGAAACCCTGCTTTAGACAAAGCCGAGGAACGAACAACAGGGTGGCCAAATGTAGGAAGAATAAATGCTTTTGATTCATTTGAAAATGTGAATCGTGAAGTTAAAGGGCTTTGCGTATATCCTTTTAAATATGGTTCTTTATATTCAAAGACTAAGAAATAATATGGGAAGGTATTAAGGTGTAATCAATTGAGTGGATTTATTGAATTTACTCATTTTTATAGGTCTGAATCATTTTGGGTCAAAATAAAATACTTCTGTGATTGAATAAATTTTTTTACGAAGTTTGTTTAAAAGTCCTTAAAATATGTGTATTTCTTTGGATTTATTTGATTTTGGAGATGTTATTTATAGTTTAAGGTCACTCTTCAAAATAATATAAAATTAATTTATTGTAAAAAAAATACTCTCCATATCTTACCAAAATGTAACGATTGTCCATATTTTGAGAACTGATAAATAAATAAAGGTAACTGACTAACGGTTTCTTTAGATCTTTTTGTACAAATATTTATAAATACGAAAAAAGCATATACAAAAATAAATCGCTAAAATAATATCAAGGAAATGTGAGTTTTTTATGCGTTAGAGAATATAAGTTTACACATTCTGAAAGAAATAAAAAATTAAGCTTTCAATGTGAGAAACAAAATAATACAAAAATGAAAAAGCAAATATTTTATGCAAAGCTTTTAAAAAGTGTATAAATTATATTTCTAAGAATACGTTATTGAAGCAACTATTTCAATCATATTATATGTTTTTGTACTCAAGTGAATTTTAGGTAAATTACACTTTCAGAGGTTTAAAAGAACTCTGAATACAGTATAATACCACTTACAGGGCAATATTTGAACTGCCAAGAAATTATAGTGCTGCTGATATATTTGCTAAGGTTCCTCTGCCAGGTTTTAATGCACTTCTGAGGTTATACATATGGTGAATGAATACATAACCTTATTATGCGAACTGTTCGAAAATTCATTGATCAGAATAATTGCATATCAAAAACTCTATATAAAAATTTAAAATTTGTTTTATTCATATGTTTATTTTATTACTATCCATATGTACTAATTTCTTAATGTTAATTTTTTAGTTGTGTTGCATTGCACACCCTTTCACACTTGCTGGAATAAATTATTTTTATTATGAGATGTATTCTCAAAGGAAAATTATGTATGCGAAGTCAAAAGCGGTTTATTTGATTATGTCTTTGAAATTTCCACTATGTAGGAATAAAAGTATCTTATGACATGGAATGAGCAATAATATGTTATTTACTGCTAGGACCAGAGCCGCAGCCCCAATTCAATTTGTCAAAGATATGAATGAGGTGATGTGCCTTTTTTGACAAATTTATGGTTAGCAAAAGCGAAGACGTTACCTCTTTTGCATATTTATCGTATCATTTTTTAACATGAATAGAAATAATCCTCTGTGGATGACGTATTAGCAGTTTCCACTACAATAATGACGATTATATTATAAAAACACGGATCATATATAAAATGTATCTTTTATGGACAAAGGCGGAGATTTATAAAGGTGTAATAACATAAAGGGGAAAAGGGCAAAAGGTGATTTATGGTTTCCTTTAATTAATTAAATCATACATTCAAATCGTATAGGTAGACTTCAAGTATCGTGACAGCATAAAAAGTATATGGTGTTGCCATTAGTTACTGCAAAATGCTTTTGTCACCTTGTGTATCTTACACAGTCATTATATATCGAGTTTGTAGATTTTCATCTCGTTTTCTTTATATAAGGCACGAAATATAAATAAGATACAAATGTCTATGTATAATGAAATTTATGGATTCGGGAAAGGCAAAAGCTGTGAGCGTAGATAGAAAGTTGGGAAAGTTGACCTCTCTCTCTCTCTACCCCAAAAGGAACGTAGCTTTATGATTGGTTTGCGTGTTCCCCAGAATTTTCATTTAATTTATCTTACAGATATTGCAACAACTGCAACTTTTATTTAGAAAACGCTCTATACTACTTGTATATCAGAAAAACGTATAAAGTCACTAAAAGTAACATCAAAATTAATATGATACAATAGCAAATAACTGTAAACGTGTCACTTTATATTTAAACAGCTCTTATGTTCGAATACATTTAACGCCAATTCTTCGTAAAATCCGTACTGTATACAGAACAACTTGAAGGGGTAATCGCCATGTGACAATTTCTTCCAACCAACCAGAAAAATGTTTAATAACCTAATATGATTCTTTTTTATAAGATTTGGGTTCCAACGAGAATTGAACAAGTAACTTCCGGTTTGGAATACAAGAGTTTGACTACGCTAGGGAGATCAATTTTAAAAACGAACCAAAAATTTGCCGAGCATTGAACCCAAAAAACTAATTTTATTGAATTTGGGCATTTTTTAAGGATTCTGAGTCTTTTGAGAATTTGATACACCATTAATCTTCATTAAAATTTTTGGTTGAATATTTTTAGATAAAAAGTGTTATGAACGTTTCTTCACTCATGCCTCATGTTTTTCCTACACCGATAAATTCTCACGGTTGATTTAACCCTTTGGAATATTAATAAGGCAATTCGCTTGAATTAGTTCTACGATAAATCACCCCGAGGCATTTAATGAATGGAGATATTTCAGATGATCACGTCAAAGAGATATTTGAGACCCAAAATATCTGAAGCTTATGATATGACAACAGGATATTCTATATCTTGTCTAGTCATACAGAAGATTAAAAAAAATTACCCTTTCAAATTGTTATGAAGTAAATTGTTACGAAATAATGTAAGCTTTATTTATTTTATGTTTTGTAATATCAACATTTGCAATTATACAATAGTATATTGTTTCAATGCATAGGGGACGAATACATAACAATAAAAAAGTCCTCCAATGTTGTGAATGAAAATAAACATTTTACTCAATTGATCTCATTCCTTAATTATTGATTTTATATATTTGCCCTAAATATAATACTAAAACGTCGAGTTGAAACATTTTTTATATATTTTAACTATTTGAACTTATTGCAATATAGCATTTTTTTTTCAATAAACTCGCTCATTTTGTATATTTTAAACAGTTTTAATCCACGACAGACTACAAAAAAATATATGTATTAGTTTAAATTTAAGTTAAAAAAAATAAACAAATGACTGATCTCTATCAATTATGGTAGAACTAGAAGAAAGAAATTTGTTTATAGATAAGGAAGGGAAATGAATGAAATATATATTCTAAGCAATGTTATATTTTTAAAGTATCTTTAAAACTTAAGTAAGGATGATACGAGTACACTTATCATACATAACTACGAGTACAATATGTTCGTTTCGTAGTCGCACCGGGTGAACTGCTAACGTAATAAAGATTTGTAAAATGAGGTATGGTTTGGTGGTCAGTAAAGGAGTCTTTCACCACCCAATCAAAGAAAACGTTTTTGATCTGAAAAAAAGAAGATTTGAAGGATAATTGGAAATGTTGAGCATGTCGACAGATGTGATCTGTTGAGTGATAATTCCTTCGCTTCTTGATCTTAAGCCATTGAAGTCTGTTCCAAAGTTCTGACACGTGGTCATACTTCCATAGATTCAAAGGTTTTGGAGTATATTCAACGTATCTTTATTGGCACCTTAATAAAATACATCACCGTTATCAACTAAGGGAAGCATAAGATGTTAGAACAGTTTATCGTATCTTATTAAAATAATGTAGAGAAACAAACATCTTGGGGCTTAACTCTGAGATACAAATACGCCAACTCAAATTTTCATTCATAAGGATTCCCAGATTATTGACATATGATGAATACGAAATCAAAGGATTGTCGATTTTAGAAGAGAAAAAATATTGGAAACTTTTCAATAGCAGACGTCGACTTCCCACGACAATTGTTTTTTTTAAGAGAATTCACAAGTAGACCGTTTTCTATAGACCACAGCGCGATGCAACTAAGGCTGTAACTCATGATATCAGCAGCTGAAAAAATTTCTCCGGGATAGAAGCTAATACAATTGAAGATTGACTGCGCATTTATTATATTTACTCCGAACATTCAAACTTTAATTGTTTATTCATATCCTTACACATTCTTAAATCCCACGATAACACTTACACTCAACCATGTCATAGTATCAACAACCACAAAAAAAACTTTTGCAACAACTTTTTATCACATATTCTATATTTGCACCAGTGAATGTGAATGTGGAGACTTCCTGCACAACAAGTGATTTCTAACATTTAATCTCAGACATTAATGAAGATGTGGTTTTGGTCAGTAATTATAATTTTGCTAAGTAGTATTTTTTATATGTTGTGCTTTTTATTAAGTGGTCATTAGTTCTTGCAACATTTCGTAACATACGTTAATCTACGCGTTTTCAAATAATTCAGAAATATATCCAGCATCTTTATCGTGCTTTTCATTTTTCTTGTTTCATATAAATTACAATGTGTTGGTTACAACATACTAGATATTGTAACATTAGAAATTGTACGACGTTTTAATCATTTGCTGAAAAAAGCACTCGAAAACCTTCATTAACATATTTTTAAAACACATTTTAAAATATTGACAAAAAAACATTTTTTTGCTTCTCAAACTAGGGAAGAAAAAGCGCGAACTTTTTTGTACACTCCAGAAATATTTTTTTTATAGTAATTCTTTAAGTTCATCATAGGGTAACAGTGGGGCAAACGGGCATGGGGGCATACGGACATGACCTAAACAAATGACGTGTCAGCTGTTAAACCAGGAGCCGACATCTTAGTTCGTTGTTAGTACTTGAGGAAGGGACATTCACGCTGGGAATACAAACAAAATCACCTCAAATTTGAGCAATCTGTGTGAATTGTGTTGTTTTAATCGCAAGAAGTGTACAAAAAAGGTACGTGAAATAACGTGATTGTTATATTTTTTATGTAGATTATTTATAGCTGACGCATTTTGCATACGGATGGACTTTTAGGTTATGTCGTACAAATATGTATTTCTCCAGCATTCTTCCATATAATTCGTTATTTGTGACGACATCTCTGATTGTGATTTATAACAACTTTTACATTTTTAGCGTTTACGGGAATCAGATCTTTTAAATATCTTTTGAAATTAGATAGTATTGGCTTTGGGTTGATGCTCCGAGACTTGCCAAATCTTGCTAAACACTTTGTATTTGCAAATGGAATAAGGCACCAATTTAATAATTCAACACAGATATCAAGAGCAGAATGGGTAAAATAATTTTAATCAAGACATCCAATATTGAGCACACGCATTGATGAACAGTTGTTTTATGCCCGAGCTAAAGGTTTTAACCGAGAACAGGTTAATACTTTTTATAAAACTTTCGAAGAGAACACAGGAGAAAAGGGTGAAACAATTTTAATAATGGTTTGGGGTTCATCTTCTGGTAACATTTTGCCACCATTATTATGAAAGGTAAGAAATTCAAACCAGAGTTTGACGTTGGAATGCCTCCTGGTACCAACGTTGTTCTGTCAGAAAGTGGCTACATGAAGTGGGAGCAATTTTCTTTATTAATTGATCGTTTTATTAGTCTTAAACCGGGTGATGTAATATTTATCTTGGATGGTCATGGATCTCACTGCTTTGATCCACTGACTTTGGAAAAGGTTTTCCAAAACAATATTCATATAATTTGCCTACTGCCTTATACAATACATGTAGCTTTCTTTGAGCCGCTAAAGACATACTTCAATGAAGCTTGCCGAAAATTTGTTAGAACTTATCCAGGAAAGCCCATTGATAAATCGGTTTTTGGTCAAATATCAAAAGAAACTTGGTTACTTTCGGCTACTGTGGGAAATATTGTAAATGGATTTGAGGCATGCGGAATTTATCCTTTAGATTCAAATGCATTACCCGATCACATATATTTAACATCCACTGTACATACTGCGAGTAAAAATCTAAACACGCCAAATATTATGGAAGAAGGTATAGTATGTCATGATGCTCAAGAATACGTTGCCGTGGAACAGAACACCAGTCCCAAAACTCAAAAGCGTGAAAGCGAGAGGAATAAGGTGTCTCCAGTAAATGACATTCTACCTGAATTAAGCCTACAACAAAGTTTTGAAAACATTAGTTCAATACCCAGTTCATCTGGCGTTGCGGTAAAAAAAAAGAAGACGAGTTAACCAAAGTAAATGCAACCTATTGAGTAACCCAAAATTTATCCGAGAGTTAAAGAAAAATAAGTTGTTGATCAATATACAAATTGAAAAGAAAAATAATAATAAAAATACAAGATGTACTAAAAAAATACCAAGGAAAAATTAAAGAAATAAAAAGCACGCGTTGCGGAAAATGCTCAAGGATGTACAATACTGATGAGGACTGGATTCAAGGCCTTCATGCAAAGCCTGGTATCATGAATACTGCGTTGCTAACAGCGATGAACCTTTCTTGTTTTTGAGAACTGTTCTAGTAACATAAGTGACTAAAACTTCATTAAGTGGTTCATAATTTTATATTACTTCATAATGTCCGTTTGCCCCACACGTTCGGGGCAAACGAGCATTTCGTCCACGTCGTCGTTTTTGTTTAATTTGAATAAAGGTTGATTATTTTTCAAAAAAACTTTTACACACATCAATGAATACACTATAGAATAACAAAGAAATTTGGTTTGTAGCACTTTGTTTGAAATAAATATATCAGTAAAACCCATTAGCGTGTCCGTTTGCCCCACTGTTACCCTAAGCCTTCCATGATACTTCTTCAAGCATTTAGTACAACAATGGTTATTTTCCCAAGTGAATTATTATTTTAGTTTTTTATCTGCCTTTATTTCGATTTCGATTAAAATGGTTTATTTTTTCCGGATGTAATTCACTAACATAACTTTTTAGCATGATATTGCAAAATTTTCGTTCTTAAGAGGCCTAAAAATGCATATTAAGGTTTGATAAATCCATCATTTTCAAGATTAAGCAGTGAAATTCATGTTTATCTTTAGATAAAGGTGCAAAAGTACGGCACCTTTCGAATAAGTAAAATTATTTTACATAGCGAAGTATACTTCTAATGATAATTAGCGGACTAAAGCTGAAGAAAAATGCAGAGAAACTCTTGGATGAAGTGAAGAGGTATTTAAAAAAAAACGTTGTTACTTTTCCTTTACTCTATGCCTAAAGTGATATTTTGCCTTACTTTCAAGCTCGAGAGGCGTGTCTCAATTCTAAGTTTTCATCGATCGGTTGATTTAGGCCGTCTTAACACAAAACAAAATGTAAAAATGTACATGTTTTTCTTGAGGACTGTTTCGTTAACCTTTCCTTCCCTGTGTTGGGTATCTTCTACACGTTGCTTCTAATAACCATCAATATTTCTGTAAATATAATAAATACAAGGTTAATATTTTAGGTATTCCTTCATAATATATTTACGCATTGATTTAAAAAATAATATTAATAATAATCAGAATTTATCGACTAAATCGTAGGTGTTTTGTGAAGATCGGAAACAAATTCGCATTTCAACGCTGTGAGTGCCTCGACCTTGGATATTGACGATAGGTGAAGAGTATGCAGGAAGCGCGACACTATATTCGCATCTCACTCTTGCATACTTCACTGAATTGCGAGGAGCTCAATTGTCTCAATCGTCGTAAGCGTAAGCCACGCCGGGAGTAAGCCACTACCGCTCCGCGCCGCAGTAGCTTTTGGGCTTGCAATCAGATTAGACCTACGCCCGTTCCGTGAGCGTTGCCAGATGGTTTTTTAATGTTTTCAGCAAATAAATCTCAAATATTATAATTTTTAACTTCAATTATAATTAATTAAGGGGATTATCTATGAATGTTGTTATTTTTCCGATTTAAAATCGCTAATTTTTTATCGCGTACTCACTACCCAACGCCGGAGCGCGCGTTTCAATTTTAGCACCGTAAGGGAAGGGTTAAGAATCTTATCTAAATTCCTTTCAAGTAAGGCCGATAAGAATCATTTAAATCGTATTTCACAGCTTATCCCACCTACAAAGAAGTTTCGTATAATTATGGTATAAAACAATCTACTTAAAATAAGATCTCAAGAAATTGCTTCAAAGCAAAGTATCATGAAGGAACTGTACAACATTAAAAGCACATATTTTAATTAAAAATATAAAATATGAAAAAGAAAAAGGTTTGATATTTTAGAGGTAAATTTTTGAAATGGCTAAAGAATTTTTTTGTACTTACATAATACTTGATATTAACACCTCTCGTTTGTGGTTTGTTTGTTTCAGTGTTTGAAAACCCAAGTTTTTTTCTCTTACCTTTTTTTGCCCTTTTTCATTACGTTTTCTCATTCAAAATATAAATAAAAAAGTCACACAACTGAACGTGATATTTTCAATTTTATCTGTTTTTCGGTAATTGACCTTCATTTTTGTTTCACAAACCTGAAGCTGATATATTTCGTACAAAATTTTCAAAACCTTTTGGTATATTGTGGAAAATAATGATTTTGTGATAGCACTATAAAATACACCTATACATTTATTTAAGTAGTCTTCATCACGATTTGCATAAAATGAAGAATTATATTTTTCTAATTTCACTGCCAACTTCTAATAGTCAAATCATTTAAATGATTAAATCTGTTAATATTAAGGCGTATGACAATGTTCTTAAAATATGGTTTCAGTCAACAAGTATCTAAAATGAACATCAATCTTACTTAATAATATTTTCACAAGGAATGCATGCATATAAGCATACACATATGATGACTTCTCCCCTTTTTCAAATTTTGAGCACCTTATTATAGTAGATTATCGTTATATACAGTAAAACCTTACAGGCTTATTATTGTGGTAATCTCTTCAGCATAATGTAAATAGATCTTGCCTGCATTGTTTCATCATATTCTCACTTCTGAGAGACGACTGTAATATAAGAGGTTTTTGAATTCTTTCTACGCCGTAAAAAATACATGTATCGATAAATCAAGTGTCGATCGCACAAGACGGAACATCGATTTGTTCCATTGTCAATGTGAGTGAATGGCAGGAATCCAAAGTTATTTTACATCTCAGTGGGGTATTTTTTCTAAATGCTGCTTCTTAAACGAAATTTTAGCATGTTGTTGTGGTCCATTTTTTTGCAAGTAGTTGTTTTTAAAAAAAGAAAAAAAGAAAGGCTGTTAATTTTTCTGGCTAGTTTTTAATTAGTTATTTTACATTTACATAACAGGAAGTAGGTAAATATGATGAGGAATATTTTCAAACAAAACAAAGCACATTTTTCTCATCTTAGGTAAAAAAAAAAACAGTTTTTGTAAAGAATCCAAAAATGTTCTTACTAGAAATGAATAAAATTTATTTGGTACATAAAATAAATTTCTAAATCTAGTATATTATTGTTATTTCCTCTCACTGAGGTAAACAAAAATGATATAAACAAGACAAATAATGTGCTACAATAAATAACTGATACATTATATTAAATATATAACGCCTTTTTGGTATTATATGTATGGTACCTGTTTCACACCCTGGAATATTATGACTGGAAAAAAATATATATTTTGTATTTCAAAATTGCTAGAGAAGATTGATAACTTCCTATCGTCGATATAATTATTTTTCTTCAAAAAGTTTAAAAAAATGGCATATGTGTGTTAAATTTACGGTAAATTTTAACATTTTATGACAAAAAAACATGATTTGCCAACCCAATACAATTATTTTTTGTCATTTGTTTTATCACACACTGTTTATTCCCCTTTTTGTAACGGTATAACTCTACCGGTTTTAATGTTTTCCCCTCATCCTCAGGAGAGCACAAACAAGGCTCAAGAGTCTTGTTTGTGCTCCCTGATGATGAGGTGAAAGCCTTGAAACCAGTAAAGTTATACCGTTATAAAAAGTGGAATAAACAGTGTTTGATAAAACAAATAACAATGTTTTTAAACCTTCACAATGTTAATGCCTTAACAATAAATAATCTATAAATACAATTATAATGATAATAGAAAGAGAGGTGAAAATCTCTATAGGCAAAAAAACTTTTATAGAATAGGTGCAAAATGTACACGTTGACCAAATGTCGACATTAAAAAATCTTTATATCTGAGAAAAAATGTCAAATATTAGGATCAGTATCAAAAGACTGAAGTTGGCTAATTCATACAAATAAGGATCTTGAAACTCTATACGAACTGTAAAATTGTGTATTGTACAAAAATTAAAAATATTGAATTGTCTGAATAAATTCATACGAGTACATCGGAAAGTAAAAAAACGACTCTTGGAAGAGTTTGTAAAGGTCAAAGGACCACTATGAATGAGGTTTCGGACCAGGAGGATGTATTAATAGTATTGTTAAGAACACGTATTGGTGTTATCGATTTGAGGGGCATTTCAGATCCTTGCTGTTGTCTTAAGACCTGAATGACATGTAACACCACAGAGCTAATAAAGTTTTCTTATATGTATGAGATATGAATGCTCCTTATATTTATATATTTTTTTCATTTATCATTATCATACATGTTCCATCGTGAACACAAGAATGCCATTAGACGACTTCAACCAGATTAATCCTCAGTCTGGCGTTTTACGTTATTTCATACAGTTATGAAGCAAATTATGACTATTGTAATAATTTATTTTAAGAGTGTTGAGTTATTAACATAGGTCTTTTGAATGATTTGTAAAAACCTTTAAAAAGGAGAGAAGTCGGTTTGCTTCGCAATCCCACGGATGGAAAAAAATATAATTTGATGAATTATTTTGACTCTTAATGCATCATTCTGAAGTTAAATAAAATACTGCATCGTCACAATACCCCTGTATTTAAAGCGGAATGAAAGCGTGGATGTTTATACAAGGCTAAGTCCATTAGTATATGTTATATAAAGAATAATGCTAAGGCTTTTAAAAACTTTTGGTATGTTGACTTAAAAGTATCTAAAATATTTTAAGAGGTTAGTAAATAGACAGCAAAGTTAAGAGATATTAGATTGGATGCTCAAAGAAATAAACTGGTAAACAAAACTTGGGTAGTTTTTGCTCTTTAACAAAAAAAAAATATTATTGTACATCTTTCAGGTTTCATCTAGACTTGTTAACATTATTTAAGATAAATAAACATTTTCTTTTAAAAAATAGAGCTTATAAAAGCGGCTAAACATAATTACTTTTCTCCTATATTATTTTTTATCCATTTTGCACGGATTTCTTCTCTTACACGAAGACAGTGTGCTTCTAGAGTTTTCTTCTGCTAGGCGGTGTCGAGAATATATACATTGTCATTTAGTTGGTTCAATATCTCTATACCACGCGTGATTGAGTGTTTAGCCATAATATTCGTTCTGTAAGTTGGTATGTAGAACAGAGGATGATTCTTTGCATGGCTATATTTATTAGGTACATATAAACTTAGTGCTTCTAAAATCGCTGGACAGTTAGAGCAACCTTGAAAATCGTAAGTTGGAATATCGCAATGGATTCTTGCCCTCTTGTTTCCAGGCTTCTATAGTTACATACCGTGAGAAGTTCGACATGGTGATCATATTTTGGGTAATCGCCCTTTGTTCTGTACCATGGATATCTGACGATTATTTTTTTTTTATTTGTTCTATATTGTTTTTATATTTGAGCTGATGAGCCCAAACTGTAGATGCGTATTCTAATTTGGTTCTTATTAGATAATTATATAAGTTTCGAAGGATATCGGTACTATGTTATTAAATTCTCTTGATATTCTCCTTATAAAACCGAGTAGTTTGTAACAGTCCGATATCGAACGCGAGATATGGTTAACGAACGTGAGTCCTATATCAAAGGTTACGCCCAAATCTTTGAATTCAGAAACTCTGTTTAATGCTTCTCGTTGTATAGTATACTGATGGTGGATCGGTGAAAACGATCGATCATAGGATACACAGACACATTTATTTATGTTGAACAGGAGATGATTTTGCTCAGTCCAGGAGACTACAGAGTCTAGGTTCTGTTGTAACTGTGCACAGCCGTGTAGTGAATTAATCTTTTTGAAAATGTTCAAGTCGTCAGCGAACAATAAACATGTCAAGTGTCTTATAGAATTTTGAATATCGTCTATTAACATGAGGAATAGCAGCAAACCTAAATTAGATCCTTGTAGTGCACCAGATCTTGCGATGAATTCCACAGAAGATTTGTTCCGGATTGTTACGCATTGAGAACTTTTTTGAGGTTTGATGCAAATAATCAAAATTTTGATTATCGCTGAAGCCAACGTTATGTATTTTCTTAAGTAATATATCGTGATCAACTTTGTCGCAAGGAAGTCTGTATATATAACGTCCGTTTGGGAAAGTTCGTCTAAATTTGACGCAATATGCTGTGTGAGAGAGATAAGGTTAGTAACAGCCGAACGTTTTGGCCAAAAGCGATGCTGGTTTCCAATAAGTCTTGATGATACTTGGTGGTTTAATTGCTTGCACAGTTTCGAAAATGTTTAGAAGCACAGAGAAAACAGCTACAGGTCTATAATTGTGAGAGTCTAATGGGCCTCCCGATTTGAAGATAGGGCAGACCCTGGTTGACTTCCAGCCTACGGGAAATGTATGGGTGTTAATGCTCAAGTTTAATATATAGCAAATGGGATCACACACGTATTCCGCACAGACTTTGAAAATGTTGGCTGATAGCCCATCTGGTCCGATGGCTTTGTCGGTTTGCAAGGAGTTTATGCTTTTCAAAACGTTTTCCTTAGAAATAGATTGGAACGATATGCTTCTGCTGCCTAATGAACTGTTTAATATATTTTTAGGTCATATTTAGCCGTTGAATTCGGGTAAACTGATTTTTCTGCAATATTTTGGGGGTTTCCGATTATAATATCTCTCAGTTTCATAGATTTGAAGTTAGTTTCGTTCTTTTTTCTATTATTTACACGATTCCAAAGATTCGAAGGTGTCGAAGAAACAAATTAGATTGTACACATTTCAATACATAAATCAGTTATAACACATTACCATCATATGAGGTGTGACACTCCCGTTCAGCTCCGCCGGCTTCTTAAAGAGGCAAGTACTTTTTAGATCTCAGGGGTTCGTTGGGTTCCCTTAACTCTGAATAACTCCTTCTCAACTCTCAGCGGGACCAGGCGACACAATTAAACAAAGTATAATTTTAAATGAAACAGTTTATTATATTATGGATAAAAAAAAGAAAAAAAAAATATATAAAAAAAAACTGGACGAATGTCAAGAAAAAAAAAGTTTAAAGTTGGCTACAAAGATTGTGTTGTAATTAGCAAGGGAGATTTCAATAACAATTTGAATTTAATTTGATCGAGGGTTTAACGTGGGGACGAAATCCAACATTAAGATAAAAGGAATGATATTCACCGATAATTGTAAATGGAGTCCTGGAGTTCTGCGATATACGAGGAAAACGAGTCTGGCAGTCTTCCGTACAAACACTGTTTCTGAAGAGACGTCCTAACAGTGTCGTGTCTGGTGGCAAAAAAGGCCTCCTCGTGAAATTTCTGGCCTTTTATAGCCAGATCGGGAGAAAGAGAAGCTACATGTATTCCTTCTCACTTAAAATAATAGTTTCACATAGTAACCGTCGTAGACATGATACTTTATTTTTAAAAGACAATTGAGATCGGTATTTTTTAGAATTCAGCAAAAAGGGTATGTCGTCTAGACAGTTTTTATTGCTTTATCTTGAGCAATGGATTTTTATGATACCTTGCTTTTGTCTTCTCACAAGAAGGACCGTAGGTCTTGTTTCTTAGCCGTTTACCGCTGGCCTTACAATTCCATACTTTACAATAGAAAATAACTACGAAGTAGATTTTATTATAGACCCTTTTTATTTCTAAACAAACAATGACCATGGAATTCTTTACAATTAGGGATATGGTCTTGTACTCTGAGGCGGTGACCACCTAAGAGACCCTTTTCTTTTATTGACTTAATCTTAGCGACAGTATTAAAAATATACTAAAATATTTTGTTTCCAGTTACTAACCGAGACACGTGTTTCATAGAGCATGATATGTCGGGAATTTAATATCGGGGATGTGAACTATGCAATTTATCAAATACAGTCCTGACAAAGGGTTGTTTCGGATGTCGGTCTCTATCTTGGCTCATACTCTCGGCGCGATTGTTTTATTTGCGTTTTTAGTTTGGGTATCAGCCTCTCAGCCAAGCAAGGTGAGGATATACAAGACCTGTGTCCGCCCCATAATGACATACATCATAGAGTCCAGAGCTGACACTGTCAAAACCAAAAATCTCCTTCGAACCAGCGAAATGAAAGTACTCAGGAGTATCGCTGGCAAAACCTTTCGTGATAGAATACGAAACACAGAAATCTGAAGGACGTGCGAAGTTGGAGATATTGTCAGATGGGGACGACAGAGAAGAAGGTTCTAGAACGAACACGTATTCAGAATGGTGGAACCAAGAGCCGTAAGAATGGCCAGGGGCAGTATCCCCCAAGCAAGCAGACCTCCAGGACAACCTCCCAAAAGATGGAAAGACAGCTGGCAGTCGACGTCACAAGAGGCAAACAATGATGCAGGACCATAACAAACCAACAGGCCTAAAATAAGAAGAAGAGTCTCAGCCTCGAGTATCCTAAGTAATCAGCCTGGTTTCTGCTAAGGAGATAATTATTATGAAGTTTGTTTTTATTTTTGAGATCTTGGATTATATTGACATTGAACCAAACTGGATAATATGGCAAACTTGGTAGAATATGTTTCAGTGGGACGCAGATATCTAGCGTTCCGTATATGACACTATAGAAGTACTCTACGACTTCGTCAATATTATCTATACTTTACAGAGTATGTCAATTAAAATTGTGTAAAATATTATTTAAAAATAAAAAAAATTGCTTATAGTAGTTATATGTTAGGAGGGAGCCGCGCGGGGCTGGGGCAGGAGCTCTGAGGGGTGGAGGGCGATAGTTGCAGTCCCTTCCTCGGCCCACGCACCTCACCTGGACCTCCACGATCTGTCCACCTTGCAGTTGGTATTGCTTAATACAAGGTCTAGCATATTGCCGTATTCATTATTTATATACTTGTATTGGACAAGATCGATTGGATTGAAGAAAACAGTCATAATCCAACAATACTTCCGTAGGTTCGTTATTCAAATTAAAACCTTCTATAGTTAAAACATTGTGGTTGCGTAACTTAACATTGTTCGAATTTAGAAAGTCATACAATTTTTGACTGGTTTCTTTAGCACCCGTGCATTCGAAGTAAACTACACAGATATAAATGGTTGTAAATGTTAACCCGGCACCTCACCCAGATGTCTTGGGCCTTTGAAATTTCTATTCAAATATGCGTTCACAGAGGATCCGCTGGTTTACAGCCAGCGAGATCCAGCGCCCGCGCTCGCCCGCGTCTCGCAGAAACATATGGTATGCACTCGTCTCAAATAGTGCTCCATCCTTCACAGATGGACACAACCAGGATTCCGTGAGCGCTATTATGCCCGCATTTTGTAATAGCATACTGTCCCGGAATTCTTGAAGTTTGGTATTGAGACCTCTAATATTTTGATGCAAAATTCTAATTTTTCCTGTTTGGCTCATTTTTTACATTTGGTTTTTAGCTTTTAAAAATATGAATTTTGAGACATCTATCCCAATTGGCCAACTAGCAGGGTCGTTGAATTTTTCAACTAGTTGCTCGGGTACTCCAATTTTGAATGACTTATATTGTTTTTTTGTAGGGAGTTTTTCGATATGGAAGTCTTATTTCTCAACAGACCTCAAATGTGTCAAAATATCGTCCGTAGTTATCTCAGGGACAAAGCTCCAAACGATTAGAAAGACTGCCCTTTTTACAGCCGGTATTTTTTTTGGAACCGGTAGTTACTGCTGACTTTTTGGTCTTCCGTTTGACAAGTTTCCATTCACATATTATTTGTTTAAGAAAAATGAAAGAAAAAGGAATGTTGAGGAAGTTTTATATTTCGTTCTTTAATTTTTCTTACATTTATTTGGGTAGCTTTTATATGTATATATGTTATATATATTTTTCTTACTAAAAATCTGCAATATGCTCGTAATACGTCAGGTTCAAAAAATGCTAAAACTATGCAAATCTTCACAAACGAGTATTCTGTTGAAGGTTCTCCTTATTCCGCCATTTCGGTAGCCTAAGCAATGCGAATCATATACACAGATGGCCTCCATATCTTAGTTGGTAAAACGTTTATATTCCAGTCCGGGTGTTGCAAATTTTTTAAAGAAGGGGTTCTAATCAGGTTTTTACTTAAGGAATCTTTAACATATTTCTTGTAGGTTGGACTGCATACAATGAAACCCCGCCATTAAGTATTTAATTTGATTACACGTTCGTTACTCTGTGTAACGAACGTGTAATCAAATTAAATACTTAATGACAGATATTGACGAGATGATATAACATACACATTATTATATTCTACTGACAGTGATATATGCTAGAAATTCAACAAAGTGTTAAATTATCAGTGACGTTTACATAGATTACATATAAAACTTGGATGATATACGAGGCTGGGACAGTTTGTCCAGAAACAGATAAGAATCGACATATTTGTATTTTCTCCATGTTGTGTTGATTAGGCTCAAACACTGTATACGTTCCCAGTTTTTATAAGTACAGGATGGTCCATCAGTCACGCTTAAGTATTAAAGTTTCAAGCATTCATTTTTTTTAATTTGATTTTTTTTTGATAATTTAAAAAGCGTCATTAAATTTTAGTATAGAGAATTCAATAATAGAGAAACGAGTGAAAGTGGTCAAGCTTTATTTCGCAAATCAAGAGCCAATTATTCGAACACAATACTTAACAAAATGATTGACATAATTTTGCTGACAAAGATTGCCCACTATTATCAACTATTAGGAGATAAATTGAATATCTTGGATAGCAAAGATCAGAAGTGTATTAACCTCAAGCTCATTAATCAGAATATTCAAAGGCTACAAGAGAGTGCTAATGATGATCAAGCAATTTCAACTAGGCGACAGAATGTCTCGAACGACACTGCAATAAAAATGATTTGGACCATTTTACATGTAAAATTCAGTTGGTGCAAGAATTTAAGCCACTGGATTGAGAATGCCTTAAATTAGGAGCATTGGTGCGCTCCTTGTGGGCCATTCTATATAATGCACGAGTATTAATCTTCGTGCAAGACGCAAACTATGATTAATCAGTTTCGTGATGAAAGTGACTTATTGTGGGGCTTTAAATCAACGACATTGCTTTTATAAGTTATAATCCCTTTCAACAATACTTAAACTTTAGTCAAACACTGTTTATTACACTTTGTACAACGATATAACCCAACCGGTTTCAAGGTTTTCACTTCATCATTAGGAGAGCACAAACAACTTTCCCTGACGATGAGATGAAAATCTTGAAACCGGTAGGGTTATACCGTTATAGAGATTGGAATTAACACTGTTTGACTAAAACAAATAAGAAAGTATTTAAACCTCCACAGTAATAATGCCTCAAGTATAAATAATGCTTAAACTCTATTTAATTTATTAAAACAATAATTTTTACATTACAGGTTTCCCTAATACGTATAATGAGAAAACATATATGTTATGTGAAATTCAGCTTAATAAAACAAAAAAATACTACCATACGAATGAAAAAAAATATTTGTAAAGAATTTTAATTTGAAATTACCAATTTTTACATCTTAACTTACCATAAACAAAAAATATCTTAGTAACATATATAAGTGATGCTACTTTAATTTTTTGATGGGATGGGAAGAAACAAAAATTAATGAGAAAGTAGAGTTATTGTATTCCACTAATTGTTCGCTTATTTGCCAATGTCATTTAATATACCTACATTTGAATAATGGTGAACCATTTTCTTAACGCTCGTAGAAAACAAAAACCGTTCCATAAAAAAGACAATCATTTTGTGTAATAATTTTTTAATTTACTCTTTTTTTCACAACAAGCAACAATAAAATAAGTAGAAAAATATTTTTTTACGAGTAATTCCATTTAGAAATTGATAACATTTTTTGTGGCACGTGGATTTTTTAAGGCATTTTTTTACAAAACGACAAGTTAAATCCGTTTCCGTAATGAAATTGGAGTTTTTTAATAGCAAATTGCAAACTGATTTCTTGTTTTAATTTCTATATTTTATTGCTCAGCAGTATAGTATTTTCTTCTTAATAAATACATTATTTGCCCTTGTTATTTTATGTCTTATTTGTTTAACACTTTTATTGCAAATACAATATAGCGATTGTATTACCAGGCGGCAATGTCTTCCAGCCTACCATACAAAAATAAATGAAGCAGGTTACATTTTCGCAAAAAACATTTAAATGGATATCCATCCCCACGAAATGTATACATTTTTATTTTTTTCATTTCATTCAATAAATATTCGAAAAACATATATGTGTTTCGAAACTATCTGTCGATTTAACCAAAAAAATTACGATGGGATATTAACTAAAGAACATCAACCTTTTTTACAAGAACTTGATAAATGTCGCCACTGACTGAAAATAGCACACTTAACCTTCATTCCACCTGATTTGACATTTTTGGGGAATTATGTTAATACGAAATAGGATTGTATAGATTAAAAAACTAAGACTTAAGCAATATACGAGTATTTTACTGAATATTCCAAATTATATTTATGTGTGTATGGTTTTCGTTTTTTTTAATTACTTGTATACATTTTTAATTTATACTTATGCACTTGTATTTACAATTTTAAGAAGTACACGAACAAACTCGATCTGGAAATTGTAAGAGAAATAGATTAAAAAAAAAACATATTTTTGATCAAGCGTTACTACTTAATATTTTATCGAACATGTGATTGCGATCAAATATATAGCATTGATTATCCCCCACGCTCCCCAGATCTTATGTTTATGGACTTTTTTATGGGAACTCGTCAAAGATAAAGTTTTTGGCACAAAATCGACAACACTGAAAGAGAATGTGCCCAAATACCAAAACAAATTATTCGTGATGTTTGCGATTCCGCGGTATCAGCATTGTATGAATCAAAATGGCCATAAATTTTTGCATTTGCGATATTAAAAATAGTTCAATGTTTGTATTCTTTAGTTCGGATTTTTATTGGTAGATATTCCGAAATAAATATTGAATAGATAATTTTCAAAGTAACATATGTATATTTTTTGGGACATTCTGTAACTTTAATTCATATAAATCTTCGTTCTCTAGCTTATTGGCTATAATCAATTTATAAGGGTGTCAAAAATAACATACTACTAAATAACTAATATGCCAAAACTGTAGGCTTGCTGAAGTGCGTCATCGCATACACAATAAACAATACAAGCAAAAGTATTCTCCTCTATCGATCTGACAGTCTCACTATAATATTCCGGAAATAAATCAAAACAATCCCTTACTGTATTCGTAGGGGATAGTTTTTATTTATTTGTATGACGCTTCATTGCAAAGCAAACTAGCAGGCTTTCGCCAGGTGGCAATATCTTCTAACCAACTAGACAAAATTAAGTTGAAAAAGAAGCATTGTCGCTTAAATTATTTTAATTTTTTACAACATTCATGGAATATGTGTTTGTAATTTGTTTTATCTAACACTGTTTTTTCCACTTTTTATATGTTCAATAAAACAAATTACACTGTCTTTAAACCTCCCCAATGTTAATGCCTTAACTTTAAAAAGAATATGTGTTTAAGTTCTATCCATTAAAGGTCGTACAAAGAATAATTTTTTTAAGTTCTATCCATTAAAATTATTGACAAATCCAATATTTATTATTTTATGTAAGTCTTGTACAACTAATAGCTAATGCAAGTATTTGACTTATTTTGCTTGCAAAAATTATTAAAAAAATTTGAGTTATGCGCAATAAAATATCTTGTTTTATTAATAACAAGTTTCTTTAACGTATTGATGGAACGATTAAATCTTAAAACTTTTTCCCCTATTAAATATGTGAGTTCCACTGTTAAGCAAGTCTATTTGGTTAAACATCGTAATATTTTGCAATATACATATGTACATATATTCATTTTAAATAAACATAATACATAAACATAAAATGTATTTAAACAATTACTCAGTTATTACTACTACAGCTTTATTCCATATTCTTGTTAGTTTAAGATAAACTTTTATAATTTTGTCAATTATTTAAAGTATTTGAATTATCTTTTTTATGTGAATTTGTTTCTTGCTTATGCAAATGGCACTGTTGTATGGATAATTAAATATACAAATAAATATGAATAAGAACAATGAAAGTGAAATATCATCAATAGATGGAAGAAATATTGCATGATGAGTTTCATCATCATAAAAAAAAGTTATGTCCTGTATTAAATAATGATGACCAACTTCTCGTGATCGAGCATATTTGTCAGTCATCATGTGGAAGACGCCTGTGCTTGTATTGGTTTATTGTGTGCAAGATGTTGCACTCGAGCAAACACACAGTCTTAACACATCACCCATCACTAGGACAATTGGCAGGTTTTTATGTGTTGTAGCCTTTTATAGGACGAAGTTATTTTACACAGTGCTATTTTTGCATTATTTTAGAAGTATCCTAATTATTTATAGTAATATTTCATATTTAATAAAGTTATGATATTAGAAAGGATTTTGTATATGTATTGAATTCATTATATAAATTAAAATATTATAGGTTAATGTAATAAATTTTTTTTAAAGTATTTTGTGTTTTTAAGGACTTGGAAAAGCCTATGACCGCGTGATAAGCGACTAAGTATTAAAAATATTTAATAAATATGGTGTTGAGCGTAAACTTATACATGTTATTGCGTGATTATGTGGAGAAAGTATGGTATGTATATTAGAGTGAATAATATCTTCACTGAATGGTTTAATATTTCGAAAGAGGTAAAGCAATGATGCATTATGGCACACTGGTTGTTGGATATTTATAAAGATTCATATATGAAGGAAAAATAGATCTCAATTGGTGGCATACAAATGTTAAATGGGAACATGTGAGGATTGTTGTATGCAGATGACAGTAGTATTGGTGGATAGTGAAGGTGAATAATACAGGTTGATAATTCAATTGTATCGCGTAGAAATGCGTAGAAAAAGATCTGAGAATAAATGTTGCAAAATCCAAAGTAATGGTGATTTTTTTTCAGATGATGGAAGAGTTAAGAGGGATATCGAACGCCGTGTAGGGGGAGGTAACAAAGTCAGTGGAACATTAAAACATATATACTTTAACCGGACAATATTAAAATCTCCTAAAATGATTATCCACAATAGTATTTAGGCAGGAATCGAATAAATGCTTTAGAGATGCGAGCATTGAGAAGAATACATGAAGTGACAATGTATAACAGAATACACAATAAAGTGATAAGGCATGAATGTGCACTTAAGGTTGACGTGTTAAGTCAGGTGAATAATAGAACGTTGAGATGGTTTGGGCATATATGCTAGAACAAATAAATGGAGAAAGACTAACAAAATAGATAAATAGTGCAAATATAAGTGGAAAACGTATGAGAGGAAGACGAAGGAAAATATGGTTAGATCGAGATAATTATATTCTGAAAAAAGAAATTCAGAGAAATTGTAGAGGTCATGTGAGAAGATGTATGGATATGGAAGAAGCTAAGGATATATGTCGAGTTAGGAAATTATGGCGCTCTGTCTGAGATGGCGTGATGGTACGTACTCGTATGTAATATGTTAAATAATTATCCTTTAGGTAAAAAAAACCAGCAAAAGTTTATTCCTGATTTAACAACAAACTTGTTACTTTTCAATTGCAACGTCCACTAAATAATGATTAGGGTGGCTAAAACTTTCATCAACATGAATTAATTCGAGAAGTTCTAAAGTCACGGATGGATGCTGTGATATTTAAGGGTATAGGTAAACAAAACACGACAGAGTTACCGAAATATAATAATTAATATAATACCTTAAACTTGTATGAAGTACAATAGAGGGCCGATAATACGGGGCTCAACTATCCGGGAGTTGGCTTAATCATTGTCCTCTTAGTACATATTTTTTTCAGTAATCCCAAAAAATATTTTTTCCCAATTTTTAACGAACGTCCATGGTTTCCTTTACACCAATTGATTAACACTAGTAAGTTGGTGGTGTTTCTCCACATCCATCATCATTATCCTGTCGTGTAGCTCATAATGGAGCATCGTGACTGCCATGATAGCCTTCAACGATTTTCCTCCATCCTTCCCTGCACTCCGCCGTCCGAAAGACAGTAGTAAAGGTTTTAAATTAAGCTTAATTGCTTCTCTCATTTGGTCAGTCCAACACATAAGGATTCTTCCTCTTGTGCGCCGTCCTCTCACGTCTCCAGTAACCAAAAACCTCTTCAAACCGTCTCCATGGGCACGAGCAATGTGCTCAACGAATTGAAGGACTCATCGAAGGCTCACTGTCGACAAACCGACCCGTGCCACATCGATACGAAAATTTGTGAATTCGGGGCTTCCCAGTGTAACTGCCGCGGTACAATACCGGCGTTTAAATGTTGTACCTGTCAAACATTGAGAAAACTTGTTCGTGTTTTCATCTATAATATGTATAATAAAATGTATCTAGTGTTTCAATTCTTAAAATACTTAACTAAAAAAAACTTAATTTCATCAAACGTATTTTTCAATTATTCGAGCTCGGGTGTCCTCCAATTATCGTGGATAATCAGCGCTTTACTGTGTTATTAATATTATATTTCATAATAGTTTTCAAATGTTGAACAGTTAAATCATATGCATGGAATAATATTAATACTCTCTTTTTTAAATACAAAAATGTTTATTAATTTTTTCAGTGTCATTTTTGTATTATTTGTATAAGATACACTTATACATACGAGTATTCATGAATAATCAATTTAAAAATAGTGTTGTAAACTAGATTTAACATGTTCAAGATCTTACAAGTGATTCCACCCCTATCTTTATGAATATTCGTACAACAATATTCGAGCTCGGGTGTCCTCCAATTATCGTGGATAATCAGCGCTTTACTGTGTTATTAATATTATATTTCATAATAGTTTTCAAATGATGAACAGTTAAATCATATGCATGGAATAATATTAATGCTCTCTTTTTTAAATACAAAAATGTTTATTAATTTTTTCAGTGACATTTTTGTATTATTTGTATAAGATACACTTATACATACGAGTATTCATGAATAATCAATTTAAAAATAGTGTTCAAGATCTAACAAGTGATTCTACCCCTATCTTTATGAATATTCGTACATCAATATTTTTGTTTACTGTATGGTAACAGTCTAGATTACAATCAATACGGGGGGCCCAAAAAATGTCTAACCACTTGTACACCATGCCGTTACCTTAATCGCCCCTATCTTTATGAGTATTCGTACATCAATATTTTCGTTTACTATATGGTAACAGTCCAGATTACAGTACATATAGGTGTCCCAAAAAATGTCTAACCACTTTTACATCATGCCGTTTACTGAAACATTCTGGAGAAATTTGTTACACCGCGTATTTGTGAAGAATGTAAAGGTGAGTATGACTATTATTTCCAGCAAGATAGTACACCGCCTTACAATCATCGTGATCTGGGGATCGATCTTGATGGTGAAAATGTTGAACACATGGATTAGGCACAGGGGTAGCTTTGAATACCCCCTGCGCTCTATAGACCTCACGCTCATATTTTATATGAAAACTAAAGAAAAAATAAGTGTATGATGCAAAA
Source organism: Odontocerum albicorne (assembly GCA_949825065.1). NCBI lineage: Eukaryota > Metazoa > Arthropoda > Insecta > Trichoptera > Odontoceridae > Odontocerum > Odontocerum albicorne. Next base: position 30,658,284 of record OX463846.1, read on the forward strand.
CTGGTAATAGTTAATAAATTGAGAACAGTCATTGATAAAAAATGCGCCCAAATATCAAAACAAATTATTCTTGATGCTTGCGATTATACTATCACTATTAATAGCGCATGGACCAGACGAATCATTAGTTTCAGCATTTACGGTAGTAAAAAAATATTAATATTCTTTATCGATTTTTTTTAATTTTAGATAAACCCTAATATGTACTGAATTGATTAACATTCAAAATAAAATAATACGCCTCACAAAGCATTAAAAAAATATAAAAGAGATTAACAATAACATCAAGTCAAGACAAAAGTATCCACTCCTTTCACTCCTACACGTAATAATCGTCAAGATCTCGAAGTCACATCACACATCTTCTTCGTACATTCGTAGGGTAATTTTTTTCATGCACATTTGTGCCTCATTCATATATTTTAAGCTTTGCTGGATCTTATTCAAGACAAATGGCGACATGTTACCGAATTGTCTCTGTGACAGAGAGATTGTTGGGAAATACATGTTAAAATTTGTTCCCACATAATCAGTAGTAGCATACTTGCGCGTGATTAAATCCCTCTAAGAAAGTTCATGCTGGAAATGAACTGATATGAATTTCGTGTGTAATTGTCTCATATTCAGGACACTATAATCTGAGAACAGACGTGGCGACGAGTATCGCATTAGGGGCAATTTAGTTAGAATGGTATAGGAAGATAAATAAGAAACATTTTATACCTTCAAATTTCATATTTGTGCAAACATATCATTTTCTCGTTTTTCTTACTAATCAAAATACGAGTATATTGAACAGAAAGCTAGACTTATTTAACAAGACATAGATTTATTGTTTTTATAACAACATACGACTTTTAAATTTTTTTGAGGGTTTGACCTTTCAAAATATTATCTCTACGGCACTCTCTAGTATCTTTTTAATTTAATTTTATACTTTTATTGTCAAGTAACAATAAGATAAAATTACCCTTTTTCCTCAATGTTTATCTCAAATAAACATTTTTATTACAAAATAAAGAAATTATATCGAACTGTTCACTATTATGATATTAGACACAAGAAATTATGTCTCATGCATACAAACAAACCATCACGCAATTTACTTGTTAGGGTGGAAAAGAGGTCAGAGAGTCCGACTTTCGTATCTCGATACACGATTTCGAGCCTTCCACATCCATACAATTCCTACGATTTCTATAACTTCTTAGATTTCTTTCTTTCAAAATATCCTGAAGTTGATCCAAAAATTGTCTGTCTCTTTTTGTAATATTCCATTCTTATTTCGGAATTGCAATTCAAAAAAGCTGTTGACTTTTATAAAGCGATTACTTAGAAATCAAGAAATAAGAATCATTATTCTCATCAATCCTGTATTTTTTTCAAATAAATATCTGACCTTTTCCTGTTTTGCAAAACCTCAGCAATAGGCTACATACTTTCTAATCTTTGAGATATTTGTGAACACCGAACTTTTCATGTTTACTCGGTTTGTGTGTTTGAACTTTGAGTTCCAGCCCAAAAACAACAAATTTGTTGATTATAAAGTGTGTATTAATTTTTTGAGTTTTCAACCAATAATTATTTTCTCAAAATAATTCTTCACAAAGAATACTGTAAAGTTCTACGAAATAGTTGAAAAAATATTTCATAAAACTATGACTTAACAGATTGAGATCGTCTGAATCTCAAGTTGTTACCCATTTTGTTGAGTAAGATTAAATAAACAGCTCGAACTATCTCGGTCCACATTTTGGAGTGGCTGGCACTTAAGTATTTTTGTAAAGTTCTATAAAATAGTTAAATAATTCTTTTCATAAATCTACGACTTAACAGATTGAAGAGATAAATCGAAAGTTGTTATCCATTTTGTTGTGTAAGACTAAATAAACAGGTCGAACTATCTCGATTTATATATTGGAGTGGCTGGCACTTAAGTATTTGTTTTCAGATCGTTAGCAAGTCAATGCCATAAAAAACTTCACAATATATATTAAGTAAAAACTTATTTTTAATGTGATAATAACAAAGACACCATTAAAATTATTTTGAATCACAAAATTTCGTTAGAGAAATGAATTAATAAAAAAATTTAAATGCTTTGGTATCTAAGCAGTTATTTAAAAGTATATTTTAGTTCATAACATCGAAATGTTTACCAAACATTAAATAACTTTCTTTACCTTTTCACGTGGCAATTGAAAAAAAGGGGAATAAATGAAAAGTTATTGGGTTTTAAATTCACTAAGCAAAACTAGAACTATGTAGGTAGTGTTTTGTTTAAAAAAAAAATTTCACGTTTTAAAAAATTCATAAAACATTTCGGTTGAAGCTTTTTCTTTTTAATTTATTTAATTATTTAAAAGAAAATCCTTTGGGTTAATAGACTACACATTTTCGAAGATACGTGCCACTAGTTGGATGTTAAAATTGCTATTGTAACAAACAGGGACTATTCCATCTGACAAGAGTCTCGAGATAGAAGATAGACCCACGTGTCGTGGGAATAATTTGAATTATTAGAATAACAATATAAGTAACACAATTTCAATAGTTGAATGATAAAATTATGTTTTTTTTCATTGAACGCATTGCAGTGAGGCTATCTCAGTAGCCCAGTTTGACTTCCACCCAGGGTTTTCGGATTTGATTTCCGATGCTAATAAATCCCAGTCGAGTAAAATAGTTCATCTTCTAATAATAGTGTGTGAGTATTGTTGCATCTTCAACAGCTTTAGATAGAATTGTCAACATGTGAGATGACAAACTGTAAGTTCTACGTCTAATAGTTCTTATCCCAAATGCTCGATTAATGGGACCGATTACAGTATGTCTCGCAACCATGCTATTCGACATATCAGTATCGCTTATTTGGAAAGATGAAATGATACCAAATGATTGAACGAGAGTTATATTCTAAAAAAAAGCATTATAAAGTTTTTGAGCGAGTGTAATAAAAATAATTGGTCTTAAAAATGTTTGATATGAATTGCTTTGTTTTAAAAGGGTTAAAATATGTTGTGATACGCAAAATCTGCGATTCATGGGTCACTCCCCACTGAAAACAATTTGTCAACGTCTCTCCTGACATAAATACTGATAAGTTTGAATGTGCCTCTTCCAGGACTCCTCCTGATAAGGAATCTCATTATTATTGAAACAATTCTTTAGATAAACTCTCGTTGTGAATTCAAAACGAGGAAATTTAAATACTGAATCGGTTTTGTAATCCGTAAAACTTTATATTTGTAACATAATTGTGTACCATAATAATTTTCACAAAATCTCTAAAGGCAAGTTCTACTGAAATAACGGAAAAAATGTTATTTGTCATTTAAATCGATAACTTATTCACATGATCAATATAAAGATCGATGAACTTATGTATAATTGAATTAAATCGATGATTTATTCACATGATCAATTTAAAGATCGATGAACTTATGTATAATTGAATTTAAATCGATGACTTATTCACATGATCAATATAAAGATCGATGAACTTATGTATAATTGAATTTAAATCGATGACTTATTCACATGATCGATATAAAGATCGATGAACTTATGTATAATTGAATATAAATCGATGACTTACTCACATGATCAATATAAAGATCGATGAACTTATGTATAATTGAATTTAAATCATACTATATATGCGTAATATTTGTATGTATGCACAATTCCGTTGTATGCATGACACCCTGGAAAATTTTATGTTATTTTGCAATCGCTTTTATCTAACCAGGAAGATATGAAACAAGCTTAAAATGTAAATCAATCAGAAACCCTTTATGAAAAAAATCTGGGTATAATCGGAAAATGAAACCGTTATCACATGGTGGGAAAGGGTCTTGTCAAATGGCCTTGGAGGTTTATATTTGTATTGAAACATTCTCAATTTGTCATCAGTAAATAATCCTATAAAAAAATTTATATTTTTAAATTTGTCTAAAAATATTTGAATATTATAAAAATCATGTCATTTTAAAACACACGTATACATTTTAATCAGTATTTGCTTCGCACGCTCTTTTTTACTCAATTTGGCAATAGAGATGGAACAATGATCTTCTTTTAATTTATTTAATAGCATTTAGATCAACGAGATCAGCAATATGAAAAGCAAAAGTAAAAACCAATTTACCTATATATGTAAGAACGTAACTTAGATATGTAAGAATTGGATATATTTTTTCAACTATAAAACACTGTTTAACTTATATAAAAAAGGTAAGGAAGAAATTTGAGCAGTGTAAAAAAAGGAAAATCAAATATATTAACAATCACCTTGAGACACTACATTGCTTTTTAACAATTAAAACATGTTATTCTTCATAGAATATTGTCAACCTTACATTTTTGAGTGCACATAAAATTGATTTTTCTCATTCAAATATTGTTGTTAACACAAAACAAAAGTTGAGAAAATGGGGACCTTAAATAAAGCTGCAATAATTTATGTCATCATTATTATTTTGAAATTTCTTTTAAATTCATTGCTGAACAAAGGACTTTCCGCAACTTCTCTAAAACCGGCTGTCCATTGTGTTTGCCACCGTTGGCATGCCTTCCTTTTTACGTATATCATCCAACACAATCAAGTACCTTACGCCGCTTTTAATGCCTTTCATTTTCTCTCTGATGTCACCGATTATCTGTTGTTTTCCCTATATGTCCTTTATAATACTTTTTCAATCTTATTACGATCTAAATTATTTATTTTGCCTTTATATAAAAATAAGATACCAGGGAGTAAAATAAAACATTAGATAAGAGGGTGCATGTTAAAATATAAAATTATATTAAAATGTCAACAAATAATTGAAACAAAGATTAATTATTAATTATATTAACAGTATCAAAATATATAGAACTGCTAAAAAAATATAACATAAGATATAAAAAAATGCCACATTTTGGATACAAACTTTCTCAACACGAAAAAGAACAATACGTTTTTTACATTCTTATAATAATACAACTTATGAAGTAAAGATAGTCAAAATGTGCCGAAAATCAACGTTTTCATCCATCTATCCAACGTTTTCATCCATCCATCCAACGTTTTCATCCATCCATCCAACGTTTTCATCCATCCATCCAACGTTTTCATCCATCCATCCAACGTTTTCATTCCTCCATCCAACGTTTTTATCTGTGCATATATTTAAAAAAAAATCTGCAATTAAATAAAAGGAGGAAGTCTTTTCCTCTGTCCACACCGGAGTGTATTTGAAACCGATGAATCACTTTTTTTTCAATTCACTTTTGATTCTTATAAATCTAATTTTCTTTAGAAAAAGACAAGAGTAAAGACAAAGAATCAAAATTAACAATAAAATCAACTTTTGTTCTCATCGGTTTTTTAAACTTTTATATTATTTTTGTAACACACGCGTGCCACCCAAAATAAACAACGAACATTCCTAGCATCCTTTACATTTCGGTAAAGTAAAGGTCGTGAAATGGAACTGTGAAAGAGAATTCACATAAAAGAATTCTATTGGGAATTTTTCACTGAATAGGTATATAGTATATTCTTCTGAGAAAATATGCAATGGCGAAAGTAGCTGTAAAGCTTTTTCAGAATTTGAAAAACATCCTTTGCACACGAAACATATGCTATGTTCCAAATATATTTTTTAAATGGTGTCGATTTACATTATAATTTTTTTAAATTATAGTAAAAATGGTCAAAAAAACATTCAATGTGGCCGGGTTTTTTGTTTTCTCATCTGATATATTTAAATTTTCTTCAGGGTGGAATTCATTGCAATATTTTCTAGAACTCACATTTTCAGATAGACCGTTTCAAATGGAAAGTGTTTATTTTTTAGCTGTTACAAAGCCTTTTTGTGTTTTATAAAAGGTAAGTTTAATTAAGTTTTAAAAAGGTATTTTTTTATCCAACATTGTTTCATCTTAAACTTTCATTATTTTTCAGGCCATGCCATATTTGCATTGAAGAGTTTTTGTCTTAATTTAATTGAAAATCCAATAATTTTATTTATATTTTTGAATACTTACAGCTTTTTAATTAGTACTTAAAATTTCGGAACTTTTTGTTCAATTCCTAACCATAATCACCTTGGTCTAATGGTAAATTTTCTTGAGAAGCTGCAGGTGGTTTTGATTCCACCTGCTGGAAAAGCCATTCCTAGACAGTCTCAAACTGGATTTGTTTTTAGTGCTTTTTTCTGAATTTATTAAACTTCTTCTCCCTCCCATCCCAACTCATTGTCTACGAAGACTGTTGGGGTCAGCTCTCCTCGTCCTCAGGTTGTATGCTCTTTTGTCCCGGACAACGTCCTCTAGGCCGTGCCTCTGCATCAGGTTATCTTTTTGCCCCACCCATGAATTATTTGCTCTTCCTCTGGTTGTTATTCGAGGAAGATCCATGGAGATTGCCTGGTTCACAGTGTGATCGGGTGCTCTGCGTCCAGCGTGCCCATACCATCTCAATCGCCTCTCCTCTATCTTGCTGTTGATGTCTGTAACACCCAGGCTTCCACGAATGCGTGAGCTTTTTATTTTGTCTCTTAGGGACACACCAGCTGATCATCTTAGCATGCGCATTTCAGCAGTTTCTAGTTGCCTAAAGTAAGAGTTATACATCGTCCAGCATTCGGAGCCATAGAGGAGTGCGGGGGTCTGACAATCGTTTGGTATACTTTTCCTTTTAACTTTACTGGCATTTTTGGATCACATAGAACTCCCGTCATTGATCTAAACTTCATCCATCCCACACTAATTCTATGTGTTACATCTGCTGCACATCCTCCCTCGCTATGGATGAGTGACCCAAAATACTTAAAGGAGAGAGAAACTTCTGAATTTATTAAACTGTGAATCTGTATTAATATACTGTGATTTAAGTGATATCAGAATGTAGTCTAGAGAAAACGGTTTGCTCATTAATCGTTTGTAATTGAAAACTAGCATTATAGAGTCGTCTTCTTTCGGTAACTAATCAATCAAATTTTGCGTCCATAAAAAAAAGTCTGTATAATACCGCATTTGCAATATGTAAAGTATCTGGGCATCTTGATCGATACATTTTAGAATTCGTGCAATCATATCTCAAAGTAGCAAAATCTACGCGATTTTCCATTCTGTCAACAAATAGATCATTTTGCAACCTATTCTAAACAGAATGTTGCTATTTCAAATGGGCTGTGAGAATGGTTGTTATCTCGAACCTAGGTAAAAATAGTTGGATAGACTTGAGATAATATGAATATTTATTATCGGTTTATTTTAAATTGAAAAAAAACATGCTCATATATTTAAATATCATGCTGGACTAAAATAACTTTATATTCAAAACAGAATGTTACTAGTTCAAATAGGCTGCGAGGATAATTATTATCTTGAAATGAGTGAAAAACTGTTAGATATATTATTTAAATATCATGCCAGATTACAATGACGAAAACACGACAGCGAAGAAATATTCACGTTATGTCAACTTTTAATGTTATGTCAAGTGTTTATTTCTTTCTACGCAAAATTTCAGTGGTGACGACTGAATCCTTTGTATTCCAAAGCATTACACATAATTTAGCATATCTTTCGCAGTTTACTCAACTTGACTTGTTTAATCCTTATTGATATTTATAATTATACTAAAATATCTCAAAATATTATTGACCCTAAACTCCTATATAATTATTTTTCTATTCCCCACATTCCTTTGAGATTCATTTATTATTATAATTTTCGTCAGTTTCTCCTGACAAGCTATTTGTATGCAGTCATGGGTACCAATAAAAATTATGAAACAAAACAGGTTGATTGAAAAAATCCCTTTAGAACAATTAATCCCCTATATATGTATGCATGAATGTGTTGAATAAATAAATAATGTAACTTAAAAGTTCTCTAGCATAAATTATGTAAGTGGTCCTGAACGACCTTCGTGGCCTTGTGGACTTATGTCAGTGCGTTTCGGGTTTGATTCCTAATGATCTTCGAAAAAAAATCCCAGTATAGTAAGAGTTTGTCTAGTTTCAATTCTCACATACACTTGACGTGTGTTAGTAATGTTGACTTTTGACGTGCAGTTGTATTGCCAATACGTGCGATTATGAACTAAGAGTTGTGTATCTTTTCTTGTGATCCTAAACCCGAAGATTCGATTGATGGGATTGAAGACAATATTATCTCCGAGCAACGCTCTTTGATAGGTTTGTTCTTCAATTTGGATAAGTTCAAATATAGCATACAAATGAATAAAGAAAAACGAGATGTGTAAAAAGACATCGTTATAAAAGCATCATCGCTAGGTAAGGGTAAATACTCGTATATTTTGGTTAACAGTTCAACAAAATATTGTGTATCCTTATAACTTTAAACAAAGTGTCTACCGTTAACAATAAAAACTATTGTTTGGGAACAGTCATAGAATATAACATAGATTAACAGTATAACGAATCTTAAAATATAAGTATCATATGACGAATCTAAGGAAAGTTGTTAACTGGCAGCATTTATATTGTTTAAATATTATCAATTTTTGAAAATGATTAAAAGAAAAAAAAACACGTTCAAACAAACAACTTGTACCATATTTATTTCTGTGGTGTTAATTTACAGGAGAAGCAATATTAACTTTGAAAAGCTATTAAAATCAGTACAAATAAACATTTTTTAATTTTTTCCAAACAATATATATACTGACACACCAAGTTTTGTCACAACATGCTGAAAAATATTTTCTATAAATTGGGAGAAAAATCACAAAATGACAATAAAACGGACATATCAACTGCTGCCAAAACGCCACAGGTTTATTCTTTTTGAGATGCCGTCTCCAATCAAATTTTGGGCACCACCATGGCAATCCTTATTCTGTTCACTGTAACTTGAAACAACTCAGTAAAACTGCATCCAAACCACTTCATTGCTACAGAAAAAAAAGATTTTGTACGCACCAGAAGAAATCTTAATTATGAAGCATTCATCTTTCAATATTTTTTAGACACTTAATACGTCAAGTACAAAGTAAAAATAATTAACTTCTAACCTCGTTAAAGCAAAACTTGAGATTAATTTGTAATTGGATAACTTTGTGAAAATTATCATAAATTAGGCTGCCCGTGTTTTTGCAGAGTAAAAATTAGAGAAATAATTTCCCACTTATTTTTTCTTATCAATTTTCCCCGTCTTAAGCGAGTTTCCTGATCTCAATTCAGTATGTCCTTGTCATTTAGGTTGTTACACAACATTTTTAATTTAAAGTTAGAATATTATCGTCATCCACGTAATTTTAGTTTAGTTTTTATTGAACGAAAAACAACATATTTATATTATTTTTTTAACAATTTCATTTAAATATATTTGTCGGCTTTATTGCTTTTAAGCACTTTTTTCAATCAATTTTATTTTTTTAAATTATTTTATATTCACGGCCGTATTATTAATGCAGTGTAGGAAAACGATATTTGAGAAAAACTAACAAAAATTTTAAAAATATATAAATTTTAATGGAAAAAGGGGTTAAGATAAAACCGTTTGAGAATTGAGAAAGAGAAATATTTTGAGATAAATAATGCTTCTTTATATTTTATTTATAGTTAAGGCATTAACATTGTGGAGGTTTAAATACATTGTTATTTGTTTTATCAAACACTGTTTATTCCACTTTATGTAACGGTATGACCCTACTAGTTTCAAGGCTTTCACCTCATCATCAGGGAGCACAAACAAGACTAAATTCTGTTCGAATTGGTACCGACATACACGCTTCTTACGGTGAACATTCGGGTTGGGGACTGTGGGTGAAGGGAGGGAGGAGACAACCTCAACGAGCAGTGGCGAGATTCTTGGATTATATGTGTTAGCCAGATGTTCACCCCGATGCATTTCTTGGGTAGAAGATATACGAGTATTTTATCCACATATAAGTGGTCTTGAACTTCAGTATATGCAGTACATAACATAATAACAAATATTATTTGAATAGAGCTCTAAAGAAATATGTAATATAATTGTCAATCTTTGGTATGCATCTAATAATTACAAATGCTCGGGATTTAAATATATAAATGCATATGATTGCAGAGAATGAATTTTTCTTATACTATATCATTATTTTATTTCAGCTGCTTAGGGTTTAAGGCTTCGATAGGTGGAAATTTCAATACGTGTAAGAATCTGAATGTGAAAGTTTCAGTTGAATATTTTATTATTTAGGAAAAAATGTGAAACTTGTGATTAAAGAATAAAATCACTTTGTCAAAGGCCTTAACCTAATGAAGTTTTCTATATCCACAAAATGGTAGGTTTTTGTATTGTATTACTCTATTGCTATATTATACAGTAAAATCTGGCGGGCTTTATGCTACATGGCGATTTTTTCCAACCAACCAGGAAAATGTTCAACATGTCTTAAGTAAAAACAATACTAAAAACCTTTTCAAAATAAATGATGCTCCAACGTTAATCTAGCCCGCAACCCCCGGATTAGAAGTCATGTTTTTATCAACTAGGCCACAAAGATGATTGTTTACAGTGTTATGAGCTTTTACTCCACGATTATCTTTTTCATTCAAACTTTGTCAGTTGTAAATGTTGTATTGGGGAAAATAAAATAAATAAAATTAATTAAAAATGTCTGAAAGTATGTAATCGCAGCCACGAACCCACCAAGAATTGATACCGGAATATTAGTTTTTTTTTACAAATATTTTCCCCTTTAAACTATAAAGTACTGAATAATATATTTAGAATTAAAAAAAATAAAAATTTTACCTGTGTAAGTTGTGTTAGGAATTTCGTAAAGAATAAAAAATAATTGAAAGTATTCAAAATATTCAGATTTTTACAATTTAGATCGAATCTCGCTGATAAAAGTTTTTCTCATCAACATTTTATTTCATCAAACGTAAACGTCGTACTAGCATTTCCGATATTTTCAGGATAAAAAGGATTGTAAGAACGCTTTGAGAATTGGATAGTTTATTTTTTCAACATATTTGTCGAAATGTTGTAGTAAAGGCTAAAAGAAAGTAGACGTAAAATACCATACCTGTTCAATCCTTAAGAACCACTGATCCAAGTTGAAAAACACACTTCCAGAATCTTATTGGAAATTAAATATAAAACTTACCAAATATGTAAAAATAAAATATCCGCGATGAGATAGTGATTTAAGAGATTATGTGATTTGAAAAAAATGATTTGTTTTCGTAGGATAACGACAAAAGGTAATATTGTGTGTTTCGTTTGGGAATATTTTCAGGAAAGAATGTGGATTGAAAGAAGATACAGTACCAAAGACGAAGAATGGAAAATTATGATGGTTTTTCTATACCGAAAAATTTATACAAAATAATCTTTACAAGAAGTATAAAAGATATCAGAAGTTTGGGAAGACAAATTCTGAAAGAGGGATATTTATAGTATGAAAGTATGCATAACGAAGTGTATGGACATAGAATATGCAAAATGTATACAATATATATCAGGTTTAAATGTAGAAGAAATGTGTTTTTACGTACCCCAATAGAAATATATGTGCGTGATAATTATCAAGAATAATTTTGGTCTGTAGTGTAATATACATTATGAAACCATGAAAATTATTTAGTTTTTTGGTATAATGCAATATCTTTGGCGAACCCTTTACGACTATCGTTTGAAAGACACCCGTTTTTTTTCATTCTAGGGGTTGAAGGTTCTTTTCACGCTGATAGCCAATTTTTAAAAAGATCTGATTTCGCAAGGTCAATTTTACATTATGTGTGGTTAGTCGAATGAAGTAACCATACACCACACACCAGGTTGTATCGTAGACTACTGAGGTGTTACAAAATACAAATCTTTTTCATACTTATTATTTATTCTGAATTTCTTTCTTTTAAAGAAAACTGTATTGTATTCTACGAGTATTTCACTTTTGTTATATATCTTTTTTCATGTTTGTTTTATTCTGACGGGAGTATTGTCATGCGGTAATCTCTAGAATCCAACCTGAATGATGTCGAAAAAACTTTTTTAGCGGATGTCCTAGTAAGACGTGCTGATGATTGTGATTGTTGTTTGGTATTTAAATAAAATACCTCGATTAGCAATGCGGAAAGTGAGAGTGAATAATCAATGAATAGTAAACAGCGATGAATGGTCAAGTGATTAATAATACTTTATTTATCGATAAGTAGGTATTTATACAATTCAGAACGGGACGCGTGAGTGCGTCCGCAATATATTTTTATCTCACTCCTGCGCGTGCAGAGGTGGTTGCAGGCGTTGCGAATAATATAGTGGGTAGATAATTTGTTGACGAAAACGGTGAGACAGCGCGATGCGTTCTCTTTCTACTGTGGAGTGTATCGTAAGTAGTATTTGCGGGTAAACAATATTAATGTTCTGGTATGCGACCTTTGGGCATGTCCGAAGGTCGGTTCGTCGGTCGTTGACCGTGCGTGTTGACAATATTCAGGGACGACGGTAGTCCCTACATGGCTCCCCTCCTAGTGGAGCGTTGGGTGCGTGCCCTACGCGAAACGTACGGGACCCTTCAATATTGTCCCACTACGTGTAGTGTAGCAGGGTGTAGTGGTTGGTTGATGGATTCTCTCCGTTGCGTCTTCAGTGGTAGAGATGTATGTGAGTGCGGTCTTCTGCGGGGCTATGAGTGCGGTCTTCATTGACCTGTGCCATCGCTCTATGATGCCATTGCTTTGTGGATGGTATGGGGTTGTCCTTCTCTTCTCGACTCCGAGCAGTTTCATCAGGGCGTCGAATAGGTTGCTCTCGAATTGCCTTCCTTGGTCGCTGGCGAGAGTCGTAGGGCATCCGAAGCGGGATATCCAGCCTTCCAATACGGCGCGGGCGACGGATTCCGCCGTGATGTCCACGAGCGGGATGGCCTCGGGCCATCGTGTGGCTCTATCGATCATTGTGAGCAGATATTTTTCGCCGCTCCGAGATGTGGGCAGGGGTCCGACGATGTCTATATGCATGCTCTCGAATCGTTGTGCGGGCGGATACGAAGATACGACGCTATTTGTATGGCAGTGAATCTTCGCTAGAGGTGGGTAGTGCGATTTTTTCGAATTTCAAATTTGGCCGATTTAATAATATTGGAATGTCTGTGTCTGTCTGGTGAGCATCGGCGAGACTTTCGTAATCCAATATGGCGGCCGCTACGAGCGTCTCGATTCGAGACAGAGTATCTGTGGCAATATTCTCTGCTCCGTCGATGTGCCGAATATCGGTGGTGAATTCGCTTATGAACGTTATGTAGCGAGTTCTTTGGGCTGATTCGCTGTCAGATGGTTTTTTTGCGAATGCGTACACGAGTGGTTTGTTATCCGTGTAGATGATCATTTGTCTTCCCTCGTGGAAGTTCCGGAAATGCTTCACCGCCATGTATATAGCCGTTAGCTCTCTGTCGTATGTACTGTACTTTTTTTGAGCGGCGCTGAATTTTTTCGAGAAATATCCGACTGGTCGCCAAATATTGCTCACTCTTTGTTGCGGGACGGCCCCCATCCCTGTGTCCGATGCGTTGGTTAGAAGGGATAGTGCGGCGTCGTTCTGAGGGTGGTTCAGCAGAACTGCGTCGCGTATTGATTTTTTGCATTTTTCAAATGCCGTTGTTGATTCCTCGGTCCACTTAATTTCCGTTTTGTCTCTTTTTTTTGCTTTGTGTAAGTATGCATGTAGCGGGCCTTGAATGCAGGCGGCTTGTGGAATGCATTTACGATAATAGTTTATAATACCGAGGAATCTGCGCAATGACTCGACATTCGTTGGCCTGGGAAATTCGTCGATGGCTTTAATCTTCATGGCTGGTGGTTTAATTCCGTCTGAAAATAAATCCGCGTCCGCAATATAAAAATATATTGCGTACGCACTCACGCGCCCCGTTCTGAATTGTATAAATACCTACTTATCGATAAAAAGGTATTTATACAATTCAGAACGGGACGCGTGAGTGCGTCCGCAATATATTTTTATCTCACTCCTGCGCGTGTAGAGGTGGTTGCAGACGTTGCGAATAATAAAGTGGGTAGATAATTTGTTGACGAAAACGGTGAGACAGCGGGATGCGTTCTCTTTCTACTGTGGAATATATCGTAAATAGTATTTGCGGGTAAACAATATTAATGTTCTGGTATGCGACCTTTGGGCATGTCCGAAGGTCGGTTCGTCGGTCGTTGACCGTGCGTGTTGACAATATTCAGGGACGACGGTAGTCCCCACACTTTAAATGAAAACAAAACTGGAACCCATTTTAAAATTAATTAGGTTCTAGCAGGAATCAAACTCATAACCCTCGCGCTGTAAGACAAGTATGTTACAAACTATGCTACGGAATTTATCTGACTTCTATATTTGTAAGCCGAAAAATAGAAGTCGTCTTTTTTAACAAATTATTTTAATGACGTTTGAACCGCAGAGTCAGGAAAAGAAAACCAATATGTAGTGAGATGGAAAAAATATGTTTTCTTCGTGTTTTTCTTAATATCTTTCCAATAAAGGTTTGGCTGTTTAAGCAAATTTTTTAACAAATTTCAAAAAGAAGACATTTATTCAGTATTTATTTTTAATTGAGTCTCGAAAAGCATTATCATTTCAAAGAAAATTTATGTAAAACTAAGGATCATTTTTTCCTTTAATTTTTTTTATTTAAAAAACAATGTTTTAATTGGATCCAGTTTAAAATAATCTACTGTGAGCAAGATAAAAAGATTCCCAGTACTCGTAACATTAATTACTTTATGGATGACGAACTATTATTGAATAAGTCAAACGATGAATTTTTTATTCAGCTAATCAAATCATGTATAATAATATTGATTTTTTTAATAAAATAGAATGTTGATAAACTTTTTGCCGACTGCTGTCGATTTCGGCACCATCCTCAATACTTCCATTTACCCCGCATGCTGAGGAACTACGTGAGTCTGCTTATAGAATACTAATATTTATGATACGAATCATTAAGTTATTTGTGGAGGGAAAGGTTCTAAGATCCCTCTACAATCCGCTGGTTTGTAGCAGGCTGGAATGTAGAACACTGGTGTGGAGCCCACGAAGAATTCGTGACTCACAAATGGTGGAGAAAGTACAAAAGAAATTTTCGAGATTCCTCTACTTACAGGAGTGCGGATATTACCCGTGGCTCTATTCTACAAGATTTATTCTTGCTGCAGTGGGATACTACCTTCTTAGCGTGAGGAGGGGTGTGAGGGTTTCTGCTTATATTTTGAAGTCGCTGATGTAAGCTACACCTTATCTTATATTGGAAAAGATAAATTTTATATTCTCGACAACTATTCGTGGTAAATAAATAGTGATCTATTTAGATTGACATTAAGTAGAACTGTCCTGCCAAGTACTCTTCTGTATCACGGGATGTCTTGAATAAGACCTCGGATATTGATATCTTCAACATTTCCGAAAATGTCTTTTAGGAAACTATGTTGAGCTTTCTTAGTACTGGGAGTTAGTTGTTTCGACTAAACTAATATACCTTGTTTATTAATTTTGATTTTCTTATTGCTGTATAAAATGTATCTTTAAGCTTAGGTTGTAATTTTTCTTTCTTGTTGATGTGTACAATTTATTTTTATATGTGATTGAGTTTAACCTGTGTATGTAAGCTTTATAAAAAATAAATAATACATGTATCTCCGTTTGTAAATGAAATGAAAGAAAAATATCTATTGTTCATGTCATTGTATAATCGAATGCGTTTCTATAGCATCACTTTTGGCATTATATCAGAAACACATAAATGCCATAAACATCTTCATTCAGATGGGCCCACAGGCCAACACTCCATGTTCTTCCAATTTCTACCAAGACTACGAATTATATTGTAACACCGGAGTATAGCATAGGTAGGATTTTTTAGACTTAGAGAGGCGATAAAACAGCGCAGCTCTTGACCAATTACCGTGCGGCCATGCGCCTCCCAAGGCGCATGGCCGCACGGTAACACACTGAACTTCAATGCGGAAGGTCACCGGTTCGAACCCAGCGCAGTTATGCTCCCTTCGAATGACAAAGGCATTTTTTGCCAAATATGCGGTGGTATAGAGATATATTTAACCTCGGTCAAATCTATTCGTTCAAAAAAAAAACATGTTCTGGTGTGATTCAATCGTTTCCCTTCGGTGTGCCATCGGAAACAGTTTAGCGGTATGCCTGGTGAATTTGCTGATGTGCAACGGCTTACTCACTATTTAAAGAAGAGAAAAAAAAAGAAAGAAATATAGCTTGGCCACAGCTTTACTTTTCAACTGAATTGACGTTGAAATAGTGAGGGGATCCTTATCTACGAAGATAGGCGGACCATACGGTATCTTAAAAGCGTATCTTTACTACCTCCATTTACCACCTCCAGTACAACGTTCTTATAGGGGTGAAACTGGTTACTCGTCATATTATTGTACCACCATATATCAATCATCCTACTTTGTTTTTTTTTCCAAACTATACAGACTTATCTTTTGGGCTAAGGTAACTTTCTATAATTCGAAACCGTGCAGAAAAATAGGCAATTTACTGACACTTTATCTTACATGGTTATTATATATATCCTTCATAAAGCCAAAAGCACCACTGATAGCATCCGTTTTACAAATGCAAGATTGAAATTCCTGAGGAAGCTTTTTTCGGTTCACATTAATGGTATTACTTCGCAAATTTTCCACACCCCGTAGAATCTCATTATACGAGTAAAATTGAATTTGATTTTGAGGAATAATTTTATGAAGGTCAAATTTCAAGAAGTGTATATAATAAGGCTTGAAATTAAAAGTTTTTTAGAAATTCTCACATTAAAATAAGAAAACAAAACATTTTTATTTAAAAAATATTTTTTTTTAAAGCTGTGAGTTATTTAAATCCGTTTTACTTTTAAAAGTCCCTGTAGGGATTATTTACCATACTAATTCAATTAATAGATCGTAAAGTTTATCTTCTCGAAAAAAAAACAAAAGAAATTGTTTTTTTTTTCGATAAGGTAAAATTTAAGTTTATAAAGCAGTTTTTATTAGATATATAAAGCACTTTTTTGTACAGCCAGCGTTTCTTCGATACGAGTATAAGTTTGTACTACTTACTCGCATTTGTCAAAAAATATTTTTTATTATAAATTGTTCTTAATGTCTTCAAAATAAGTTATATATCTTCTAAAATTCAATTATTTTTGCCTTATTAGGGAATATATCGTAAACTAAAAGTAGGTGGCAATAGGGATTATGTCTAAAGTTTTTTTTTATTTAGACACACTTCCAAAGGTAAGCTAAGTTTTAAGAATTAGATCGTTCATTGATTATAATTAGAGATTGATATAAAAAATACGGTGTGGTCTGAAAATAATTATTGTATTCCTTTCTGTGTAATCAAAATATTTCATCGTTTGAATATGCTTATCTTTAAATTATTGAAAATTTACCCTAAAGATAGGTTATCTTCTATAGTCCTTATAAAAAGACTGAAAAAGTTTATCAGGAGTATGTCAAGTAAGTATCCAGAATATTTTCATGTTATAAAAGATTACACGATCTCATTTTAAAATGTGACGGCCCAGTTCTACACTATTATTAATTTTAAATGGCATTTATTGGCGTAAATTTAATATCGTAAAGAGGGGTTCGGTGTCTTAAGCTAGTTTTTAATGTTTTAGTTATTTGTATTTTTATGTATTTTTACCGTTTGTTTGTTGCTATCTCAAAAGAAAGATAAAGGTACAAGTAAAGAAAATTATTTCAAAATGATAACTGGGGTCCACGATACTAAATTTTGGCTATTAGTATTACTTTTACTAACACACACCCGTGTTTGAATTGAAAAAATATTTTTATATTAATTTATCCCGTGTTGTCGGACCTTATGTCCGTTATCGTTACTATCCTTTTCATTCTCAGGTATGTTGCCACCGGATAAGGAGTCCCTTTGAACAATTCCTTCTTCATCACTTCGTAACGTCACATTAAACCTTTTAATACCAGCATATTTCGCACAAAATGAGCGGAAAATCCCAAGCAATTTTTTGCAAAAAAAAAAACAGTAGTTTATATTTTATTTTTTATCTCAGTTGATATTTAGTTTTAATACCTATTTTTTTTCTATGGAGACCTCCCTTTAGAGTGTAGTGTATAAGTAATTTTCATATTTCATAAAAATCTTTTTTTTTTATTCAACATAAAAACTTGTATGAAAACTTTAAGGCCGATTATCGGCCCCGTGGGATTTTTCGCGTACATCAGCTGGGCCTGATAATCGGCCCCATGGGATTAAAAGGGTAAATGGGCTTGAATACAAAGCGACAAAGCTTGAAATCAATCCGTTCGTCACGCTTAAGCTAGTGTAGATTTTTTAGAAGCGGGCTAATATGACAATGTACATGAGTACCATATACTCGTATCAGTCAAGTAGCTGCATTGAAAACAGACTGCAGTTTAGAAATTCGTGAATCAATAATTCATTGACAAACTAATTTTGCATAAGTAAATGGGAAAACTTGTTAAATTAGAAGTTTTCTCTAATATGTAAAATAATAAAAGTTCCTGTACCACGGAAAATAAAGCTTGATTTTTTTAAGCACAGAATTTTACTATAATGCAAATAACCATGACAAAATATGTATTTTTTGGTTTGTTGTTTTATGTAAAATTTAGTACTTGCCAATTTAAAGATTTTTTTCTACCAGCAAATAGTTTTTTTTTCTTTGAAAACATTTAAAAAATTTTGAGGCTCTGTGGTTGGTCAATATTGGTCATTAAACTCGAACACCTAAATAAAAAGGAGTTCTCCGCAAATTCACGGAGGTTTCTTCGAGTAATTACTAAAACACTATTTCTCAAAAAGATAAACTTCTAGGCTCAAACATAAAAATAGTTCAAAAAATCCACATGTTCAATGTCAACTATTTTATTTAATCAAGATTTTATTTACAAAATAAATACCTTTCTATAACTGTTAAACTATTTGAAATTTCATATAATTAAATCTCATGCACAAAATTGATTGAATGATGTTTTCATTTAGAGTGATGCTTACTTCATAATATAATGTTACTTTTCTCAGGATTGGGGTAGCTTTGAAAACAAGCAATATCACAAACTAGTTTTTTTTTTCGAGACTTCACAAGAATCAAATAAGATTTCCTCAAAAAAAATATTTGACGAAAAACTATACACAAAATAATACCATCACGCTTTTTCCTTGTTAGGTTGGTAGTGCACCATAATTTCCCATTTTCACATCGATACAGCTCTTACTATATCTTTTACTTTTTCCCTTTTTTCTAAATATCCCTCGCTTGATTCACAACCATATTTTTCTAGGATTTCCTCTACGACGCCTTCCATTTACATTTACACTTTATATTTGTTTAGCAAATATTTCTTTATTCATTCATTCTTAATTTCCAAACCCTCTCAAAGCGCGCATCTTCATCCAACATAATACGTCAATCTTAACTTCACATTATTCCATATTATGTCAAATCACTTCATTCCGTATTATATCATACGTTGTCACTTCATGTATTTTTCTCAGTGAATGCATTTCTACAACATCAATTCGGCTCCATTTAGTATTTTTCCAGGTCTCTGTTTCTCTCATAAAACATATATCAAATATTATGTTATGTTACAATACTGTTGTGAACTTCCTTCTTAGCAGATTTTAAAATTAAACGGGTTAAGAATATATGTTTGATAAATGTCTTCAAATAAATATATGTTTTCCTATTTGAAATCATTAATAACCTTATAAACAAGACATTTTAATATGTTGAGAGAAAATAGTTTTGATCATATTGTGAGAGCCACATAAAAAGTTAAAATATATTATGTAAAGAATATTTTTTTGTGATAATTGATTTAAAAAAATTAAGATTAGAATAAAAGGAAAAAGCCACCTAAATAAATAAGAAACGACAACCTCCGTGATTTTATTTGTAAGACGCCTAAAGTCGGTTATTCATTTCTGTAGGTATCCTAAGAATTTCTATCTTGTTTGCGCTTAAAGCTTATTAAAACACCTTTCTGGTTGGTCGGAAGCGACTGCTTCATAGCAAAAATCTTGATTAATAATACTGTACACAACATAAGTATAATACAATACAATTAGTTTAAAGAAACTAAAATGTTTAACTACTATACATTATAAACTGTGATAAATGAATCGTCGAAAAAATTCTTAACAGAGTTTATATGAAAGAAAACTGATTTAGAACAAAGAGGTTATTTTTTTGTACGTTCGTAAAGTCTTCTTTTATAAGTATAAATTTATATTTTAAAGAAAATTCTAAAATTAATACTCAAATTATTTCTGCAAATTTATCCAATAACAATAACAATGAGTATTATTTACTGCCTATCTAAAAATCTATCTTTGATATGTTAACCCTCCGATTAGTGGCAAGGTCCCTGGGGACTTTTTCAGTTTTTGTTTGCTCACAACTTTATCTTTGTATGTTTTAGAAATATAATGCTGCATGTATTGCAAAAAAACCTGTTGAAGCGATTAAAACTAGTTTCAAAGCAGTACAATCACTCGTTCATATTTTATTACGGTTTGAAAACATGTAGTACGGGAATCAGGTACGAGGTCCTTAGGGACCTTATACCATTATTGAAAGAAATCGTAAATGAATTGTGTTAGGCTTTGGTAAGCTGTTTTATTGTTCGTTTGAATACATACTGCAGCAGCCGCTGTTCAGTGTCAGACAGACTATCGTTTGAAGAAGAGTAAATATCGCGAGAGCGAATTTTTTTTAATTTTTCGTGAACAGTTAGTTAACATCGCAAGTATGGACTTTTTTTTTGAAGAATTAGTAAATATCGTGGGTGTGAATTTTTTTCTTTTGTTGTGAACAGTTAGTAAACATCGGGAGTGTTGTTTTTTGTGAACAGTTAGTAAACATCGCGAGTGTGGATTTTTTTCTTTTTTTGTGAACAGTTAGTAAACATCGCAAGTGCAGATTATTTTTCTTTTTTGTGAACAGTTAGTAAACATCGCGAGTTTGGATTTTTTTCTTTTTTTGTGAACAGTTAGTAAACATTGCGAGTGTGGATTTTTTTCTTTTTTTTGTGAGCAGTGAGTTTTTTCTTTGTTAGTGTACAGTTTTATTGGATTTAATTTCGGTAATTATTATACTGTTGTTTTATACATAAAACTCAGGTTTTTGTGTTTCTGATATTGGTTGTTTTCGACGTATAAATTTTTTTGTTAGTTTTTTCTATAGAACAATGACAGATGCAGGTTGGGATGCTGCGGATATGTTGCTACGTAACAGTACACGCTACCAGCAAATGACCGAGGAGGAAAAAAGTGTTGTTGATGATTGATTAGCTAGTTATATGGATGAGGCGAGCGATAATGGTGGTGTTTATTCGTTTGACACCAAAGGCGATGATGACGCTGACCAGACATATCGGCCAGAAAGTGATATTGGTGTGTCCAATGTCGAAGGCGAAGCGAATGTGGAAATTAACGATGAGTTCGGTGAAGACGACGATGATGAAATAGAACAGTTTCGTGAAGAAGCTGCTGCCATTGCTGCTCTTCCTCGGGCTGAGACTGATGGTATCCATTTCATTTCTAAAAATGGCACAAAATGGTACAAAGATCCACCACCGAAAACCCGTATTCGTGCTCATAATATCAACTACAGCCGAAGCAAACCAGGACCATTGAAAAACATCAATGATCCATTCACAATATTCCGCTCACTGATCATCGAAGATATTGCGCACATCATCATACGCGAAACGAATCGCAAAGCCGTTCAAGTAACATCTTCGTGGAATGCAGCAAATCCTACCAAGCCGAAAGAATGGAAACCATTGACTGAAAGAGTTCGATACGTTTTTGGCTATCGTTTTATATGCTGGGCTGTGTAAGTCGAATAGCGAGCCTGCTAAGGAACTGTGGATTGTGGAGCCCGACACATGCTCCAATATACAATGCCGCTATGTCATATGATCGCTTTGCGTCAATAACAAAATTCATTCGCTTTGATAACGCAAATTCACGGCCGGAGCGATTACTCATCAGCAAAACTGCTGCTATTGATGATGTGTGGCTTATGTTGCAGGCCAATTTGGCAGCAGCCTACAATCCGCACGATTCGCTGGCTTTTAATGTTCACCTGTCAAATAAAACCTGAATTACCAAAATAAAACTTATTTTTTTGCCTTTATACTTATATTTTATCCTTCTATATACATTAAGACACTTTATACAACCATAAGCTAACATACAAAACCATCAACACAGACCTGCGTGATGATAATACCATACATTTTTTTACGGTCCCTAGGGACCTGGTCACTTTTTTAACGCCGCGACTGTCACCGATTGGAGGATTAATAACCCTTATCCAATTAAAGTTATTATCGAGCATAAATTTGCATTTTGTTCGTGTTCACATAAATGGCAAAACGATTTTTTGACATGAAATATAATTGAATATTTTTTCTCTCTTCGATATTTTTGACAATAACTGTTACCTGTCGGAATTTATAGACAAAAATATTATTAACTTGCAGACCCTAACATTTGAGTCTATATTTTATAGACTTGAAAAATTAATGGGCGATTTTTTCGCTTGGTACGTAAAGATAAGAACATGAATTGATGAGAAAGACCCTACCGTTTTCAATAAATATTCCTCGTAGAATAAATCCAAATTTCAGGGTAATTTATTGGTACTTTGACGCATTGTGCTCCAAATTTACATGTCCCATAAAAAAATTGAAATTTGTTCTAAATATCTATCTGAAAATTCAAACGTTGATGGTGCATATGGTATAATGCATGGTAACATTAAACTTTTATTTCACTTTCAAGCTCGAATTTCACTACAAACTTATTCATTTCGAGCTCGAATTTCACTTCGATACTTTATAATTTTTTTGTGAACTTAGAAACAAATAGTTCAAAATTTTCCAAAGGTTATTCATTTATTAAAGATTACCCTGTGCAATAATCTAGGAGCCTTACAACCAGTTGGTAATTTCTTCCAGCCTACCGGACAAAAGTAAATAAAGGAAGTTATAGTCGTTAAAATTATTCATATATAAATATAACATAGATAATATCATCACACCATTTCCCTGTCAGATTACCGATTAGTGACATAAATAAAAAATAATAAATCCCCTCGGTTAAAAATGTTTAAACTTTATTTAAGAGTGTGACTGATTTTTCTCGTTTTTTTTTTATTTCAAGAATTATTTGAATTCAACCGACCTAATAATTTTCAATTTTGAGGAATTATTTTATATTATAATAGATAAAAAATCAAATATATGTGTACATACCATAAAACGATGTTATTTTTTATTACGTAGAGAGGACCATCTCCACTCCTTTCTATCCATGCACACAGCTCTTGATTCATCCACATCCATACATGCTCTCCTATTTCTCATACTGCTTATCTTTCCTGCAATTAGATTTTTTCTAACTATGTTATCTCCACCTACTTTTTGACTTGTTCCTCACTCTACATTCATTTTAGACATACTATATATAATATATTTGTTTCCCTCCTCATCTTTCAATGTTCACATCACGCCGTTTCCCTATCGGGGTAGGCAAAGAAGATAGAGCATCAGATTTTCTTATCTCGTCACACAGCATTCACCTCGTCCACATCCATACAATTCCTACTATTTCTCTGACTTTCTACGTTTCACCCTTTTAAAATATCATTCACTTGATCTAACCATACTTTAAGTAGTCTTACTCTGCCATGCTTTTCCCTCACACTTACACTATAAATTTGTTTTGGCTGTTTTTTTTAATTCATTCGTTCAACATGCCCAAACCATCTTAGAGTGTTTTTCTTCATCTTACTAAACACGTCAGCCTTTTATTCAAAATTGTACCTAATCCCTTCTTTCCGTATTTTGTCATACATTGTTAACCTATGTATTATTCTTAGTACGAGTACATGTATTTTTAGAACATTTGAACATGGAAAGTAAAGGATGGCATAAAAAAGAGCTGTGATTTTTTATTGTTTTCTTAACGATTTTGAGCTTTTATCTTCGGTACGTTTATATATTACAATCAAACAAACCTTTATCATCTAAAGACAGACTTTTTATAAGGTTTTCAAGAAAAATGATGAAAAATAACTTAAGTAAGAGAAAAATTTCAAAATTTAATTGGCACTGTTTTGTCAATAGTCTACAATTGAACCTATAGAGAAGATGTAAATACATAGTTAAACGTAATACACAAAGGTATAATAAATGGTTAAATTCGTCAAATCATATTAGTGAAAAACAATATTACCTCAGCGATCTATTCATATTATGTACTTTCGGTGAGATTTAAATATACATTTTGAGTTGGTTTTATCATACAGTGGGGCGACGGGGACAAAAAAAAATTGGACAGTGTCATGGAATGACTTTAACGCAATATTTACTTGAATGGAAAAACAATTGTAACACCTCATAAAAACAGAAAAAATGGCCAATAGAATAGTGTTTTGTAGAGCAATATCAAAATAAACAATCAATGATTTGTGACATCGCAATATTCGTTTTTTTTTTTTATTCTTTCTGTACTTTTATTTTATATACGTAGTATATTGAATTTCCTAAAACATGAAAATTGCTTAAAGATAGGGAACATCAGTCGACATTTATTTTTCAGATCAAACCAGATTATTTTTTCATCAATTTCATTTAAGTATTAATTCAAATTTAGGCATAATACTCGAACCCATAACATTTTGCGTGAAAGTAAGTGATAAATTAAATAAATCATAAAATACTTGCACGTAATTCATTCCAATCCCAAATTATTCATCTTTCATGTTGCATTAAATTTTCATTCGATGAAAAAATACAATTAAAATTTCATTGAAGAAATTCTATGAAATTCGTTTCTCTCCACTACTTACGTAATTGAATGTTACGTTTGATGTTTTGTTACATTGTTTTTAGAAAAAAAAATGTTTACTTTTATTTTTGTTTGTAAGATATACTCGTACCAATATTTTTAAACCTGAAATGATTTTATATTGATTATTTATTTTCTAGATATTTTCTGCATTTATTCTACTTCAAAACTTTTTTTGTTTTGTATTGATAAAATTGTATTGTTCTGTAAATATGTTTATTTTTCTTTTTATTTGATAATTGCTTCGAAAACATTTTATTTGCTCCGATTGTAAATAATCTTATTAAAATACATAAAATATTTTAATTTGATAGTCCTAATGAGAAGGGGAAGATCACCTATAAGGAAGGTTTGACGGTTTACTGTTTCCTTTTAACTCTCTTATATTCTCTTCTTTAACTAATTTAAGCGATATTGTACTTTGGAATTCTTGGTTCGGATATCTATATTTAACTTTTAAGTTTGTGTATATAATAAAGTTAAATAATGGCCTAATTATTAAAGTTTAGTTAAAATATTGTAATATAACTCTTGTTTTAATAAGATAATATTTAAATGATTAACAGTAATCCAAATTTAGATATGCTCTCCATTAAACCTCGTTCTAAGGTTAATCGAATTGATTGTATTTAATCTGGCCAAGAATAATAATCAAAGAGAAACAAAAGTTGAGAGAAATTCGATGTCCATCAATTTTCCTTCAAACGTTTGTACAGTGGCCATACTTCAAATGATTATTTGGGAAAACAGATTTCTCCTAGGAATGAGTTATATTCGTTTATGAGTTTAACAGGGTGGCAAAGCCCGGGTTCTGTTAGACGCAATGAGCTCCTATGATATATGCTGCGTGCTAGGATCTGATTACTTTATATTGGTACACATAAATCATACTCATGTCATATGTACCCACAAAACCAGATAAACTTTTGGATCTCTTTCAAAATAAAAAAAATATGTAATATTGTTAAATTTCTCGATAATGTCAACAAAATGTTAAATAAAAAGAAGTTTCTCTGTTTCATGAGGAGAAAAAATTTAATTTTGAGGTTTAGAAATATATGGTATTGTTTTAACTTTCATTCTATAGGAAAAGTATAACCTGGCCGGTTTATTGTCAATGTATTGGTATTATCTTTTTTTTTTATTTAACCTGGTGAGTTTACTGCCATGTGGCAATCTCTTCCAACCAACCAGAAAGATGTTTAAATGGGCCCTAAGTGAAAACCAGACTGGAATTCCATTTAAAAAAATCTTGATTCCAGCGGGGATCGAACCCAATAAAAAAATTAAAGAGGTCTTAAGAAAAATTCAGATTTGAACCAACGGAGAATCGAGCCCCTAGCTCCCGGGCTACAAGACAGGCGCCTTACAAACTTGATAACAGAAGTCATCCAAAATTTTAGAAAAAAAAATTTTTTTTCGATGAAATCTGTCACTTTATTTATTTTCTTGGTAAACGGTTAAATACAGACGACATTTTAAAATTATATGGATCAAGATTTTTTCACTGCCTTTTGTCTTGACCAGTAAAATCATAAGTAAATAAGGCATTTGTTTGCACTTTCATGATTTTTTCAAAGACGTATGTAAAAGAAATATCAAAGATTTTTACATTGATCCTGAGGAGTGTGATTCTCTTACTCAAGACGCTCTTAAAATGAAAGAGTTGGCCCAGATGGGAAAGATGACCAATCATTCCAACCGATTCAAAGAGTTAAAGACGTAGTGCGAGCAGTCAATCTGTCGAGAACCCTGAGGCCTAGTTTCTAAGACGCCTGTTTTCTAACCAGGAGTTCCTGGGCCGATTCTCGTAGACACTCTTTAAAAAAAATGCTCATGCCTGGTTTGAACTTACGGCGCTCTATTACAACTTTTAAGTTGATCGAAAAAAATGTCCACATGGTAATAATCCACCAGATTGTACTTTAAAGGCCTTCGAACCATCTTGGATGTGCGGTGCCTGAGCTCTTCTTTGCAGACCATGGTCTGCATAGTCACATGGAGAAAGGTCTCTCCACATAATTACCTGATATTTAGAAGGAATGCTGCGTCTGTATTGGATGTTGTAAGCTTACAATTGCCATTATATCATTGTAAATTTAGGAAGAAAAAAACAATTAAACACAAATTATCATAACTCTTCTAAAAAAAATGTGGACGAATATAAGCCGATCAAATTAATGGAAGATTTTTTTTAATTGAAGAGTCATTTAACTTTTTGATTTAAATATTTGGTTTTCATGCTTTATGTTAATTTATAAATTACAATTTATCCTCAGTTATTTAGTTAAAATATTTCTCTCAAGAGATTTTCAAAACAAATATATTTTGAGAATCTTACATTCATACGACAATTTTACATACTGCACTTTCACTGGAATGATGACATGTCGATATGACAGTTTCGAGGTAAATGAGTTTAAAAGTTCAAAAGAATAAAATTATATAATTTAATAATGATATATGAAGACCGTTGTTGGAATTATATTATCTTTTATACATAAAAAACATGTGGTAAAATTATACAGTGGCTCGACAGTAGAGGACGCGAGCTGGATACAATTATGCTTTCCATCAACTTTTTTACAAACACACTTTCTAAAGTGTGAGCTAGATATGTGTTAAACATAGAATAAATTAATTTGAAGTCTTAATACGCTATCGCGCTTCAAGATTTTGGTTTGTATTACTAAAACCAAAAATGTTATCATTAAAACTCTCTAACAGGGTCTGTTCACCAATTTTTCGTCATTGTCGTAAAAAGATATTGCTTTCACCATAAAATGGAAAAAATAGGAGAAAATTAATATTTTACTAATTTGAAAAACTCTGTATTTTTTTATCTTTTTTAAAATATGATTATATTCTATCCAAATATTATGATCAATGTCGTTTTTCAGATACAATACTCCACAGGGCTATTTTAATACTGTCTTTTCTTTTTTTTAATTAGGGATTGCACGCATTGTATCATTCTGCTAGAATAAAAATTTAACTATATTTTTTTACTATTTATTTTTTGTGATAACATTCTTCATTGCCTAGTTGATATAATGCTCATCTTAAAACCAGTCCATTTTGGGTTAGATTCCTATGGTTACCTTTTTATAAATATAGCTCCAGTCTGGTTTACATTTAAGCTATATTTTACATTTTTCTGGTTAGTTGGAAGATATTGCAACATAGCAATATATCCGCCAGGTTGAACTTAAAACAAAAAAAGTGTATTATTACACTATGCAATAAATTATTTAGTTAATTGTATAAACATATATGGTTTGAATTTATTTATATCAATATACATCATATATGTGTATATTCGTTCGAGAGAAAGTGTGAAACGAGAAAAAAATATCAATGTTTTCAGAATGCCAAAAATATGATGAAAGTGGCCAAAGTTAAAAGTATTTTGCTGTATTGGTAGAAAAAAGAATTTTAAGTGTTTAGAAAAATATTTATGATTATGTGTAATTTAGACAAAATTTACGGATGTTTTAATTCATCATTTCGCATGGTATGTTTAAGAGTATGGCTGAAAAACAAAAGTGTGTTTGATTACAATGGTCGAGCATTTGAGTTAAGAATCACTAGAATAGGGTTAATTACCACTGGTATTTTTATCCATAAATAATGCTGAAGTCTAAGAAGACTGAGGTATTTCTTAGTAAAAAACTAAGAAACGACTCCATTTAAATTTTTCGAAGCAATACTCAGTATCTTCTTAAATATCTCTTTGTCTGAGGGCATTGGGGCTTAGTTTTTTTGAGAGATGTCAAATTGTAACAAAGGTGCCTTTGAAGTGATTTTGGTCGGCCACTTAAGGGCGCCAGAAAAAAAAATAATAAATGTACCATTACCTTAATCCTCATGAAAGTAAAATCGAACTTTGAAATGATAAAATATAATCGATTAATTTTAATGTTTTTCGATGTTCTTGGTTATTCGTTTATTTGCATGGCACTCTTGAATACATCCGAATAAGCTATGCAGACAAATTGAAGAGCGCGACCAGGAGACATCGTTTTCTTCGGGCCAATTGATTGCACCTTCGGCTTTAGAATCACTGTATAAGGCACATAACTCATGGTGCACGTTGGATATGCTGCTGCACTTGAATATGAAAGATACAAATTCCACACGTCTAGTGCACGCGAATGTTGTTACTAAACTCTTATAATAAACTGGGGCCCTTTTTTAATTAAAAATGTTCAATCGGGAATCGATTACAAAACTTCCGAGTGGAAGTTAAGCGTTTTCTCAATTAGTACATGAAAGTTCTTTTTCATTATTAAAAACATTCAAGCTTAGCGTTTTGAAAACATGTGGGTAAATAAAATGTGGTTTCAATTTTTCCTGAAAGTTTTTTTTGTGTTGATAAAAGTCGTCTTAAATGACTAAAAATGAAATAAATATATGGACAACATTGAAAAAGAATAGTGCAGGCAATAATATAACGTCTACTTACTAATTAATGCCTTTGCACTTAAAACAAGTAAATATCAAAACGTTTTCCTCTTTAAATATTTTAGAGGAAAAGCATTTTGCTTTTTTATAACAATGCGTTTTGATTTAACAGTCTAATTAAACTAATTATCTAAGAAAATTTCTTGTTTTTAGACACAACTCAAAAATAAATCACTGACACAATTAAAATCTTTTCGCATTATTCATTCCGAACTCTGCCTGTGTTATAAAATAAACAAAAGCGTCACGCTTAATATAAGCCATCTGTTTTGAATTTCGGGTTAACACAAGAAAATGAGTTAAAATGAATTTGTCGGACACAATATTTACTTAATATATTTGTGTCCCTTTAAATTAAGTCTAGATAGCCTGAGTTTAATTTTGTTTAGTCGCCACTAGGCATTATATTTTTATTTCTTGCAAAATAAGGCTGATTCACATTTAAGGCTGATTCACGTTAAGAAATGTTTCATTAAAAAAGGTAGAAAGGACAAAGAATTCTAAATGATATACTCAACAAAAAAAATGCATAAATTTTCTAAATGATCTTTGTGGATGAGAAAATATATAATTGAAAGAGGAAAGGATAAAAGATACACTGTTATAAGAGACATACTCGTATGTTATAAGTGAAAATAAAAAAACAATTATGAGATGGCTTTGTCACATGTCAATTTCTTTTAATATATTTTATTTTACCATACTAAATTGAAAGATGTGTTACTACAGAGAAGCCAATAGTGTACTTAGTTTTATGTTTCACAGTAAAATAATCACAAAATCTTAAAAATATATTATGGTGTACTAGTGTCAAACTTAATGCATGGAAGCTGAACCTGGGCATTGAAAGGGAGGGATAAGAATAGTGCGTGTCTTTTGGAAATTGTTGGATAATAATCGAAATAATCGTAAAAACGAAAACTGTTTATTGAAAACATATGGTGTAAGTTGAATTTATGATCAGTAAATGTTAAAAAAAATTGATTACTTTACCCTAAGTATTTCAATTAGAGCCGATAAAAGACTTATTGTTTCGTTTTATTCTAAAAGTAAAAACAAACAACGCGTAGATTCTTTCAAAAGACGGGAACACCAAACAGAAACCAAGTAACGTTTATACGCTCTTAATGGAAAATATTTTCCTTCATATTCCAGAAACAAATATTAGATTAAACAGTTTCACAGATAAGTGATTGAAGACTATTCTCGTTAAGGCAGACTAGCAGAAGTAATCTCTCCACAAGTATTTGCATTAGTGCAAGGATTAGTGTTACAAGATACAAGACAAAAATCGAAAGAAAAACCAGCAATGTGTGTGATTTTCAAAACCATAGGGCTTTGACTTATTCACAATCATCTTGTCATTAATAAGGTGAGCGTAAGATGGATCCCAAAACTCTTGAGTGATGTCTATAAGCAACATGTTGAATATTGTAATGACTATTTAATGATCTGCGATGAGAAAGATAAAGAAATATGTTATAGAATTAATTGTCACGGGGGATGAAACAAACTATGACTTTTCGCCATGATCTGTTGAGAACGGACTCGATGAAGTGGCGCCGTGTGGGATCACCACGGGCAAAAATGCCAAGGGGACACAAACCTAAAAATTATTATGGCAATATATTTTTTGGAATCATTAGGTTAATCTACTAGTTGCACTCAAAGAGAAAAACACTACGGTTAATGGCAAGTATTAACAGTTATTAATATATAATCTAAAGGATATCA
Source organism: Odontocerum albicorne (assembly GCA_949825065.1). Taxonomy (NCBI): domain Eukaryota; kingdom Metazoa; phylum Arthropoda; class Insecta; order Trichoptera; family Odontoceridae; genus Odontocerum; species Odontocerum albicorne. The sequence goes on from OX463846.1 coordinate 30,689,382, forward strand.
AAATACCAAAGAAAGTTGTCACGAGAATGCACACTTCTATTGCTCCAAAAGCTGCCATTCAACAATTGGGTTTCCTAGAATTTAACCACCTATCCGATTTGACCCCTAGTGGTATTTTTTTATTTTCAAAACTGAATTGGCGAAGAAGCGATCTCCGCAGTTTCATACCATTTTGGGAACGACACTTCAGAATATTTCTTCAATGGTATTAAAAAATTGATACATCGTTTAAAAAATGTTTTGAAATAAAGGGTGATTGTATTGAACTATATTTTTGTTTTTTAGGCTGAAATCTTCTAAACTTTACAACGTTTGTAACTGTATCCATTAGCTTAATAATATATATCACAATAATAATTTGTAGACAATTTCAGAATTTTTCATAATAAATACGATTTTTTTAAATTTGAGCCCAAAGGTATTCACAGTTGCTTTACGATTTAGAACGCTTATCCAAAATAATTTAAAAGATGGTAAATTTACTACAAAAAACATCAAATAAAATGATAAATTTACCACCAAAGGTTAATAAAATTATTTATTAAGATTTGACAGAAACGCTTCTATGGTATATTTTATTCAAGCAATACAAAGTGCACACCACTACTTATTTCGTTCAGCGTAAAACAATTAAGAAATAATTTTATATAGCAAAATGACCTAGCATGCTGAAATGGCCATCCGAGGACTAAAAAATAAGTATTTTAATTTTATGTTCAATAGTAATAAGTTATATAGGCTTAACACCGTTTCGTTAAAGAAAATGAAGTATGAATAAACGTTAGTTAAAAAACATTTTTGCTGAGTATTGTTTTACGTGATAAAATCAACGAGAGATGTCGCTGTCAATTCCACTGACAAGTGTTAATTGGACTGGAAAGGCGCGTGTATGGATGTAACTAACACTGGTTTTCAATATATTTTAAAGAAAGTACCATGCCTTAAAATATATTTAAAAAATTAACAAGAAACGTTGAAAATAATCAACAATAATTAACAATATGATCAATTCAACTTTATAAGAAATTGTTTTCACAAAAATTTGTTATTCCTTAATGAGTTTTATTTAAACGTGCTTAGGGTAATTCGTTCTTCCTTTTCTCTCAATTGACTGTTATCTCCAGATTCCATAGTTATGCAATAGCATTGTCGGACTTACCATACAAAGTAGAGGAAATTGATAACATTGTCACTAGTATTTTAATCTCGAATTTTGGCAAAGATTCTTTAGTGATAGTATTATAATGAAATAAGTAAATGTATACACTTATACTTGCACAAGCAAAATCAGAGTGAAATAAACGGCACCTTTTATAACAAAACAATTAGAAAAATTATAAAATGTATAAAACATACAAAAAAATAAAATAATTGTATAAACACTGTTTATGCTTTTTTAAATTTTATATAGTTGTAATGTAAAATTAAATCATACATTGTTTCGTTATTTTACTAATGACTTTAATCCCCGTGACACGTGTTTCTACCCCCCTATCTCAAGTTTCTCTTTTGGCGGAATGTTCCTGGTTTGTTAGAAGAACAAATTTGTATTATGTGTGTGGTCTATTGTATGTTTGGTCTGTTAACCTAAAAGATTTTTTTCAAAAGGATGTGACCTTTTGCATTCGTTGGTTATACATATATTATTTTTTTTATTTATGTTTATGACTTGGCTCTTGTTTGTTATGAACGTAAAATGTTAACAAATCATACGTAACTTAACTTTCTTTGAAACTATATTTTTTTGCAGTTTTACACTACGAAAGTTTAATATAATAATTAATAAAGAAACATTAGGGATGCATGCGTAAAAATAAAATGAAATAAATTATCAAACAATGTGAAAAGTTTCACCCCTCTGAAAAATACTGTTTGCGTCAACATTTTATGGATACACACACTTTCGATGAAATATGACATCAATTTGACCTAAGTATTTCTCTCGTAACAAACCAGTATCATTTCGCCTGACGAGAGCCTCGAGATAGATGGAAAAACATATCGCGGAGATTAAAGAAATTAATGAAATAACAAAGTAATTCCTAGTGAAATATTCTAATACCGCAAAGTCAAAGTCAAAACCTTTGATGGATTAGCTCTACTTTTTCTCAGTGACCTAATTAATCAAACAAATTAACTTCCAGTACGGGAAGTACGGTGAAAGTTAAAGTTATTTTGTCTTCCCGGTGGAAACCAAAAAAAGAGTTCCAATATGTAATAGTTTATTTCCCAAAATAATAATAAATTGCATTACTTCAAATTCACAAATATATTTCAATACTATGTTAAGGAATCAAATCTTATATTGGGATATTCCATCAATCTTAGTTTTGTTGACATATCGTTTAACCTCGACAGTCTCAAAATTTCTCATGTCAATGATTTATGACATTAGAAATGTTGTATTACAATTTTATCAATGCAGTATTTGATCAAAATATGTCTAAAATATAAATATTCTAGTATGCCCTATAGGTTAGAGTATTATGTCGATAATTTAGCCGTTGAAGGTTCAATAGACGTAATGGTCTGACTCTAAATGTTAAAGATATCGTTGCGTGTAGAGCTTCAGGAAAGACTTGAAAATAACTTTTTTTCGGGGGTCTTAATAAAATTAATGACTATAAATTTATGTGCACACTACAGTTTACTCAATATTAAGCTTTATGAATTAATACAACATATAGAAACAATTACAAAAGTTGTAGTTGTAGATCGTCTTCTATTGGTAAGCTATCTGCTGTTTTCTTACCAAATTTGTTTTTGTTTATAAAAACGAAGAAGTGTCTTAGCGGGCTTTAATCCATTAAATGGCCACGTCCACTAACTTCCTATTTTCAAAATCAACTATTTTAATTTTTTGTATTTTTTTAAAATCTTTCAATAAAAGTTGATTTCTTACTGAGAACGCCCTTAAGGAGAGTCTGCTGTCTAAACGATGATTTACGTGTATGAAGCTCTTATTATGAATAGAATAAACTACTTTATAAAATTTAAATGAGAATAGTCGAAAATTACATTTTTGTTTGAAAAAAATCAAATAATATGTGATAATTTTCATTTCATGTAGTTTTACGGTTCTATTTAAGATGGAACCTATTTTTTATGAGATATAAAGTACAGGAAGTTATATTTCACAACACAGTGAGAGTGGTTTTTTATGCAATTCCATTCATACTCATCAAGGAACCACTATGGGGACAAATGGTTTACTCAAGGAATGGGGTTGAGGAAGACAAGTAGTTCACGGTAGAAGTACTTTTGATAAAGAAGAAACACATATCAAATTATATTTAATTCAGTTGTTCTAGTATCAATAAGTTCTATTTCGTTTTTTTTTTAAATAGAAATCTGTTAACATTTAATAAACTATTATTACAAAATATCGTATCATATTTCACTTGACATTGAATCTGGTTTTCATTTAGAATTTTATATTATTTGAGTAAACTTTCAAAATGGCTTCAGAGTTTTCTCAAATATCAATCACGAATTAAAGGAAATTTTATAAAATATCAACTTTCAGGGGAATTTTTCGTTACTTTTCCAATCAAAAAAGTAATTGAAGAGCTTGATGGACGTTTTAAGGTCATGGAATGAAGAACATAAATATTTTTGTTTTATTTAACTCAGTACAGAATATTATATTTCGATGCCAGGATTCATGAAAATTCAACGCTTATTTCTACGTAGGATCTATGATACAAGAGAACTCAGACAATAAAAAATAATCTACAATTTTCAAACGCGTTGTAGTTTTTAGCCAAATTGTACTCTGTTCCACGCTGCTGCAAGCGATACTTAAAAAGTCTCATGAAATAAACGGAAGAATTAAATCCGACCTACCTTTTCGTCAGAAACACAGGCTTCCGAAACATCATATGTTGCCTGACTAATTCACCTACAGTATCAGCAGGGAAAACTAAGATCTGAGTGAATGTGATAAGATCCTAGTATCCTGAGCGAGTAGATATGAACGTGCTAAATAATTAGTTGCAAGAATTGTTATCTACTCGTACACTTAAGTTGGTCCGTAGGTGTTTACTATTTCTACGTATAGGAAATTAAAATTTAGTTACTTCATAATTATAATATAAGTTCTTAAGACATAAATTTGTGTATACCTTTGACAAATGTTTGTATTAAGTATAACTTTATTAAATAAATAAAATAAAAAACAAACTTTAGGTGTGAGAGAGAGAGAATTTAGCTGTGACATATTACCCCAGATCCTGTCTCATTTATCTTTAGTATTATTGCGGGCTCGGAATGTCTGGTGCGCAGCTAAATTCTTAATTATCTTTGGCCCTACAATTGTAATATTATATAATTTTCAATCCTCGATAGCCTTAATTTATCTATGAAATAACATTCATGAGCTTTTAACCTTTACAACACATTTTGTACCCTTTAGTAATATTGTATTAAATTACACTTTTATTGTATACAGTACAACACGTCAGATTATCGCCATGTTGAAATCACTTACGACCAATTAGAAAGATATTAAAGATATCTGAATAATACTTTGAGAAAAATTAATAATTTGAGAAAAAGAAGGCAGATACTATTATAAAATTTAACCCTCAACCTCCATGTCAGAAGACGAATATCTTTCCAACGATGTATTTTGGTATAACTAGGTAATAAATTTTATTTTCATAATATTTTTCGATCACAATGCATCAGAACTAGGAGAATTCTCCATTTTCTTTCCCTCTACTTCATCCCTTCTTTTTCCCTTTGATAGATGATATCCCACTTTTAATTTTATTAGGTATATTTCTCATGAATTTTATACAGGTGAATAATGATTTGAACAATTTGTGCGACCATGGATCTTCCTTTATTTAATTTTCTGGTTGGTTGAAAGGGATTGCCGCAAAGGATTGGGTTCCACAGATTATTTCTCACTTAAATGTTAAATAAATAATCTTTATATAAATAAAAATGTAAATGCTCGTATATAGAAAATGTCTAATCTCCGAAAGTTCTCTACCGATCGCTTTGAAATGTTGACAAAAGTTGGCATTTGTATACAGAAATGTTTATCTATTTTTATTTATATATCGGTGTATATTAAAATGTTTAGAAATCGGAAAAAATAACGTTTGCGCCTCCTACAGCGACACAGACGAACTAAACTTGACAGATATGTCACAAGGTATTTTCGACGTTTCGGAATTAATATTAAATAATTAAATCTATATAAATAAAATATTTAATAATTTAATGTTTAATAATAAATAATAAATTTTATAAATAATACATTTTAAATTTTCAAATACGTTAATTGAAAAGTTCGGACATGAGTGCCAATTAGATGGCGTAAAAATATACAATGTTTATGTCGGCCATTTCGTATTTCGAGAGCGTCCTTTGTGTCGCGCTTAAAAGAAAACTTTATATATTTGTATTAAATTTTAATAAAAAATAGTTGTGTTGTGATAAAATTGACTTCAGTGATTGTGGTAAGTTGTTGAGATTATATTTAGGTTAAAAAATAAGGGACTTAGGAATTATATTTGATGAAAAACTTTCATTTATAGAACATGTCACTCGGGAGAGTTAAAAATCTTGGGATTTGTACTAAAAACTGCCCAACACACTAGATCTACAATACAGCTCAATCCCTTTTATACCGAAAATTGATATACTAATTATAAAATCAACTCCTCTATAATTCGTACGCAAAGACTTGGAAACGAATTTTGCAACCATTTAGACATTTTAATATAAGTATATCTACTCGTAGTATTCGCCAGAATATCACAACAATATTTAGAAATAGCTACTAACTGTGTGCTCTCCTTTATTAATATAAATAACGTAATATAAACAAAACATTAAGGACAATACTTTGCCTCTGGAGTTGAGTAACCCTGCATCAACATGTAGAAAGGTTTTAATTCTGCAAAGCAGCTTGCATCAGGTTCTACTAATGAGGCCATGTGTTTTCTATATCTCAATATCTACCCATAAAATTTCCACAAAATCCTCAAAAAATCCAATATTTTTTTCTATGTATGCGTTATTCCACCAAAAGCAAATCTGAGTTATTTACCTCTATAAAATAAGTCTTGGACAATAACGTAAGTCTGCTTGGTGAAGTTTGGTAATATTTTGTGGTATACATACATAACATATATTGAACTTAAATATAAATATAATTATTAAATAATTTTAAAACAATGACTGTAATTTATTATTACTACTGCTTTTTGTATCTTCATGTTAGTTTAAGGTAAAGTTGTATTATTTGTCAATAATTTTAAGTACTTGTATAACCTGTCACATGTTCATTTGTATATAAAGACACTGTTGTGTCGTTAAATAAATAAATAAATAATTTGGTGGTACATTAGAAGTACCCGTGGAAATATGGCAAAAAAAACTGAAAATTAAAACAAACTTTTACGGTACTCAGATGCAACTAAAAACCAATAAAAGATTCAAACCAACTTACCAATATTATTCAGTTCCTTTTTAAATGTTTCACAATTTTATATGTTTTTGTTATAACTTTCTTTCTTCTTTTTCAGTGCAATCGATCTTTCATTTGAATTCAAATCATATCGTGAATTGATCTCTTGGAGTGACGCGATCATTTGCGAGCACGGCGATAAACGTGACAGACTGAGAGTGGCTGAAAGACATCAAAAATATTGTATACCCACAAGCATTGTGAAATTAAACATATTAGAAACGTGTGCTTTCTCTTTTCTTTCTTTTCCATTTAACTAGACTGAGCCACAGCAACGCGTGGCCGGGTACAGCTAGTAAGAAATATAAACGAACACATAAATAAACATGCTTTAAAATTGTGTCGTAAAATTTTATGTAAAAAAATCGTATTTTAATATTTCCATTTTATACGGAATCTTAAAGCAGATTAAAAACACTTAGTTATAATAAAATAAAATGATCATAAAACACGCTTTATGTTTGTCTATATACTAATTATATATACTTTATTTATATTTTGACAGTTAAATAATTCCATGACTTAGTTAAACATTTCTCTTCCCACCTGGTTTTAATCTGATTTCTCACATAAAGTACTTTTAACATCATTCTTGTTGGTTGAAAACAACTGTCATATGGCAAATGGCCCGCCTGAAACTAAATTTCGTTGAGTTTCGGGTTTAATCCTCCATGGTAACAAAAAAATAATTAAAGCCCAGTCTGATTGTGAAACTTCAAAATTGTTGCTTGTTCACGTTCGGGATTCGAACGATATAATGGAGACATTTCATACAAAGATACTTAGTTTGGAATCAATCCGATAGTATTATATATGAAACATCTACGGTGGGAAACCAAGAGTATTCCAGTAGTGTTTAATACTAAGGCTTGATTACTTGTACCGAAAACAATATTGTCTAGCAGCCACGCTCTTTTACACGTCCGTATCATGAATATGGATATCTTGAAGGGTATTTTACGAAAAAAAAAAACTAACAATACATTAAGTAGATAAAAAAAGGTTTACAAATGAAGATATACCTTTTTTATTATTTTCCGATCCGTCAAAGACATAGTATAAAGGAAATAGCTAAAAATAGCTAGAAACTTCAATTTTTTTGTAATTTTCTCTCCAATCATTTGTCTGAATTCTGCTGAAAAATCTTATCTCCCACTTCAGAGCATGCCACAGGAGGGTAAAAAATATTGAGGATGGCTTAAGGCTTTTGATCTTCGACATTTTATTTGGAAGTTTCTGTTTTTTTTTTTATTAAATTTTTTATTGATTCAATGTTTTTTTTTTCTTAAACCTTCTTTTATGAGAAAATAAATACATCTTGTGACGCTTTGTTCCTTTGTTTAACAAAACACCTGAGGGTAATATTTTTTTTACCAAATCTAGTAAATACCTTAAAAGAGACCTTATCAAGTTTGTAGAAAATTTTCGTGCAACATGAATTAAAACAAGATATACAATAGCTTTTTTATGAGAATAAGTATATTTACATACACAATACTGATAGCATATAGTATCTCGAAAAGTTAAATAATTCGTCATTCTTTCTCTTTTAATTAATAGGACAAAAATATATTTAGCATATTAATTACAACTTAAGAGTTAATACTTAAAAAAAACCAAAAAATTAGATTAATTTGAAGAAAAAATCAAATTTGAAGTTCTACATCTCTCCAAAGAAATATCTTTTACACAGATTCAAAAGATACAACGGAAACAGCCCATACAAAGAAAAAGTTTGAAATCAATCCGTTTGCGATACTTAACATAAGTCAGTGTAGATTTTTTAGAAGGAAACAATTAAACAAAGTCCTTCCAGAGTTGCCAGTGAGTTCACAAAACCATTCAAGATTTTTTAAAGTCACACTTAAGCAAAGGTGCGTGCCTCAAGCGATTTCAAATCGAAAAAAAGATAATCTATCACTACACAACTTAATACCGTTGAGCGACCCCTCGCTTTAACATATATACATTGAGAATGACTGCTGGACCACCTAAATTTAAAAAAATAAATTATGTCACACATTTTACATTATGAAAATTTCAATTAATTTGAAAAAAATTACCCACATAGGATATATCATAATTTTATCGTTTAGATTTGCTATGTCCTAAAAAAACAGAAAATAAATAAAAAAGGAAACTTTCAGTTGTCTCGCGTTAGACTTGAATGTTGAATAACACACGTCTGTACATTCAATTAATTTATTCATGATTAATATCTTAATAAATTTAGTCTAGTAATTTTTAAATCCGTTTTAAAGGAATTAATTAACTTTAATCCCGTGCCAGAATTGTTCTTAAATTTTTCTCGTGACGTTCTTGATGTGAACTGACAAGGCTAGATACTCACGGTGATCAGATACAAGTTAGTTTATTTATAAATGTATTTAAAAGTTAATAGTATAGGTAAAAATATGGCGGGTTTTTTGTCCAGTGACGATCTTTTTCAACCAACCATATAATTATTTTACGAAATTTTATTTGGAAAATAAAAGATTTATATTGTTGAAGAGAAAATAACTATGCATTGCCAAAAAAAAAGGAATTCAATAAAAAAAACGACAATTTGATTGTAATTATATATTTGAATATTTTCCTTCTCCGTGTGCCATGTCTAAGATGAATGATGAGAACTACCCCATTTATCAGATCTTGATATTTCTTATGATGATGTGCTCCATGTGGTATCTCTTCAGTATTCAGATTTATCTCATGCTGAATATTTTGCAATTATGACAATCTATACAATTTTTGTCAAAAGGGCCAATCAAAAGTTTTTGTATATAATACATTAACAAAAACATTTAGGAAGAAGGAAAACTCCTTTGTATCTCGTGGGCGAACCAAGTAATAAAAATAAGATGTATTGAACCGATTAAATAAAAACTCAATGTTCACCAACGAAAACAGGAAGCTCGGATACTTCATCTACGACACTGGTATCAAGGGTTGCCAATAACACGAGAGCGCCGTTGGCACCCACGAGACCGCTTTTTACCGAATCAGAAGTCTTAAAGCTTAAGAATTAAAAAACCGGTGAATATTTTAATTTACACAAGCAAAATCACCAATGTCGCCAAATTTGCAAAGCGCGCCGAAAACCTAGCAAACCATTTGTTAATGACATGACAACTGTCGGGTTTATCAACTGATTATGCAGGGATAAATAAAAGGCAGGCTTAAACCAGGCAGAAAGGGATTTGTTTAGCAAAAAAACATTCGAGATTTAGTGCGGGAAAATGTTGACATCACTATTTTAAGGTTTTCGAAGTGAAAATTGCTTTGATGATCAGAAATATATCACAAAGGTGGAAAAAAGAGAAGAATGGAAATATTATGTACATACATTTAATCAACAAAATATATGATAATTTCTTTTTTATCTTTCTTAAAGAATATAATTTTTTACCACCTTACATCATGAAAAGTGCGTCTTAAACTCTTATACGAGTATCTTAGTTCGATTGCTTTGAACTACCATAGATAATATTGTGGTAAAAAGCTCCCGCAAAACCCTTTTTGCAGATAATGTTATTTTTCACTTTATTTCCACCAAAAATATAAATTGTATTTTCTTTTATAAAAGAAATAAAATCATAATAACCGTTTCGGAATCACTTTGATACTTATTGTCAAAGCAGAGTTAAGGTTTAAATTTTTTTTGACTGATAAAATTACCGAACCTACAAAACTTTATATAATACATATTACTTTTTTGTTCAAATACAATATTACTTCTGATACTTACCCGTATACATAGGCTACTGTCTGTCTAAGTTAAGAAGTTTTGCAAAAAAATCTTAAGCTTTAAAAAAACGACCTCCGTAGTCTAGTTGGTAAGATACTTGTCTTCCAGCACGGGGTTTTTGGGCTCGATTTCTATTGTTACTCAGATTTTTCAGAAAAAGGGTTTCTATCTGGTTTTCATTTTTAGCCCTAAAATTATATTTCTGTTTCACTGGGATAGATTGGCAATTTACCTACCCGGTTAATTTTTAATTTATGTATTTAACACTTTTTTTGTAAAACAATCTGATGGGATTATTATCAAATAGAAATCGCTTCCAATGAACCATACAAAAGTCAATAAGGTCACAAAAAATATTCAAATCATTTATATAATACCAATGCAAAAATTATGAACAATATATAATCCATAGTAAAAATATATGTTAGATATCCTTTATTAGAATAAAAAGTCAGGGATAGTGGAGAGAGAAGGATAATTGTCAGGGATAGTGGAGAGAGAAGGATAATTGGGATTGAAACACGTTTAATTACTGATTTGAAATTGAAAAAAATTTCGTCGCTTTTTGAAATATGCCAGTGATGGAGCGTTGTACTGGTTACATCGAAAGCATTATATATTTAGAATAATATATTACAATCTTTAAAAATTAGAAGTGAAATATCAAAACATTAGTTTCAGTGCACAACACCATTTACACAAAAGTCAGAGACGCCATGAACACAGACCTTGAAGAATCAAATGAAACGCCAATTGGAAGTAGATGGAATTTTTAAGTTTGTCGCAATATTTGAAATTTATTTTTGGGGATTGTATTCGAAATCTCCAGGAGAAAGACAAGTCTTATCAATTAGGCTTTGGGGATTTGAAATCTTTAAGACCCATGAAATTCACATACATAAGTTTATTTATAAACACATACGCAATTCAGTTGAACAAAATGAAGAAATAGATAACGTGAAAAATGTAACGAAAATAAAAATGGCTAAGAATCAAAACAATATACAAATTTAGAATTAATCAAGAAACCGTCTCGACATATAAACCTGAAGCTGGAAGATACTGAAAAACTGAACTTCTTTTACTCAGCTTCAGTGCTTGATGGAGGAAAGCACCCAGGAGTATAATTGGGATTGAAACACGTTTATTTCATTATATTTATATTTCACTTCTGATATTTCACCCTGGATGATGACACATGTCAGTTTTCCTAATAAAACCTTTATAACAAATATGTATTCTGTGGTAACTATTCTCCTATCTTTGATTGCGAAAAAAATATTAAATTGAAGTGGCCACAAATATGTAGAAAATTATTGTAACACAATGCTTCCAAGTCGTGTTCAAAGATCAAATAAGTTGATTAAAATATTTTTTAAATTTGAATTTAACTAGATCTTTCAATAAAAAAAAGAATTGAAATATCTAAAGCTATAAACCTAATTAAGTGAAAAATTACACCATTATTGGCTAATTACACCATTTCAGAGAGGCAAGTATTCTTGTTTAGGGTATTTTTTCAGGAAAAAGAAGAAAAAAAATAATGTGGGTTAATGTTTGGAATGACAATTGGTGTTTCAATTTATGTAAATCTGCTTTAAGGTTTCTAATGCTCAATTCATTTATTCTCTCATAGTTTAAATTCACAATTTCTTTTACAGCATTACTTGAACAATTATTTTTTACATTCAATGTTAAAAACTGTTTTGCTTCCCTAAGTGATGACTTATAGTGGTTGATTCTCATTCATTCATATTTCACTACACCCCAAATTATCTCAAAGTCGTTTTAGTTTGATGGTTGCGAGGAAATATGAATAAAATGCCTCCTAATTTAATTTTCACATGCAGATACATATCATGACTTCTTTCTTGACGGGTATTCTCAAATCTCAAACCATATATAATATATATTTTTTTATGACTTCTTTGATTTAAGGGCTCTTAAAAAATCGGCGCTTTATTTCATATTGCTTAAAATTTCTTAAAAAAATATCGTAAATTTATAAATAAATTGAGTAAAACCAGATGCGCCTTACACCAGGTTTTCATTATTTACTTATATTTGGTGTAGAGAAGTTTCCTGAATATTTCATTCGTCTTTTATCTAAAATAATTCTTTATATTCAGTTCTACAATTATTGCTATGTATAAAATTTTCTCTACATGTATATTTTTTTATTTTATGAGAAAACAGACCATTACTTATTGAAAAAAGTCATTTTCAAACGTCAAACTTTAATTTATTATTTAAAATAAAGAAATACGTATAAATACATATCAGTGTCCTCTGTGTCTACCTTAACATATCAACGTCTATATCTTACAAGTATCGACCCTTAAATAAAGAAAAATACTTCTCAAAAACCTTCCCAATGCTTCAGAATTTCACGTTCCTGAAAGATTTATCTAGCTGAAGAGATTTGTGTATGTACAGTTTGTCATAACTTTCAACGTACCCTAAATCAAATGTTAGTAAAAATATAACTTATTGCTGTCACACTTCACCTTAAATTTTCTAAATCGACTGCAGTAAAAATGTGTATTATACAGGAAAAACAACTTACAGATTCAAAGAAAAAAATGCCAGACAACTCACAAAGGAAATTTTAAGGAAGGATTCTCGTACTATAATAGAATATTTATACAGATCAATTAGAAAGTGAGTCTGGAACTTATTACTTATATAATTTTTATTAGATTTTCATTTGTATGTTACCATTCAACAAATCTGAATAATTGATTCGGGCATATTGAATTGCGTGGCAGAGACATGCAATTGCCTTCGATCCCGGTAATCGAGCCTCAGAGCTACTGAATAAGATAAGTTTATTCCTGTTCGCTGTTGTACGTGTTTGAAATACTATCACACATAAATAGGTAACAATCTTCTCATACGTCTGTCGAGTGCTAGTATTGTTAATATACGAACTCTTTAACCAGACTAGTATCCATTATTTTGTTTTGTGTACTATCGAGTACTGGAGTTGGCACGGAACTCGCGGTTCACTATTGCATTTATTGATATTTCGCACGTGGAGATTCAATAACACTCGCATACGTATTTGGCGCTTGCGGAATTGTTACCTAACGAACTATTTTACCGGACTGGTACACTTTTTTATTTTTGGGTACCGTCGGGAATCGAACCCGAAACCCCTAGCTGGAAATCAAGTACCTCATCAACTAGGACAGGGTAGTCGTCAATTGAAAGTATCAAAATTCATTATCTTCCACATTTTCCAATGTTTTATGTGGAAGTATTTCGATATGAAGTATAGGGTAGATTTTATTTGAAATTTTTTTGTTTTCGTAAAATTATTAATATACAAGTATTTTAAACATTTTCGACATAAACGTATTCAAAATATTTTTACTTATATCGATCCCCTTTATCTCCTCTTTTAATGTGTTTCATGGAATACCAGTATCACTATCAATTTTCCATTTCGTTAGAACTGTGAAAAATATGATCTAACCATAAAAAAGCTGACGCAACTATCTGTTAGGAATAAATCAGAGGAAGCGTTTTATATCCCTCTTTGGAATAATCACTGTAACTCGCGCTAAATTCGTTCGCTAGGACTTCAGTTTCGAACTTGTATCATTAAATAAAGTTCGAATGAGTGCAAAAAATTCAACCATTCCCGAGGGCCTTTATATTTTCATTACGTGAAATCAGTTTTATAAAATAAATACGAAAATTTTATTTAATAAAGTTTTCAACAAAAATAACAATGGCGCGATGTGCTCAATTTTCGTGCTAATTATATGATATAAAAAAATTTCGTATTGTAAAATACAAGTTTCTAAATTTGGGAATCATTAGATATGCCGGTTTCTCTCAGTGTTATTCCACGTTCCACTCCAATACATCAATGTTGACACCAAAATAATAATAAGAACTATCATCTAAGAAGGTTTTTATTCTGTCCGGTTGGAGTTTATATGTTTTAGCTCCCCATTTAATTTGTATAAATGCTGTAGATGTATGTATGTATGTATTTTATGAATCGACAATGGGAGTGTCGAATCGTTTTGAAAATATTTTTATGATTCTTATTTCATGAGTGGCTTTGATGAATACTACTCGTATATATTTTTGTTAATATAATACACGATTCATTGTGTTAAAAAAAAAATATTGAAGCCTTTTTAAGATACAATTTTTTTTAAATAGGCAATCTACCCAAACTAAGAGGATTTGTGTGTTAATGTAATAAATCCATTTTTTTAAATACAATTCTAGATAATTCAAAGTTTCAACTGATAAACCTCCAAAAAATTAACAATCATCTGTAAATGGAAAAGTTCCTCGAAGAATTTTTATTATTATTTTTAAACATGTGGGAGCACTGGACTCATTTTAGTTAATATATGATACATATTTTATTATTATTTTCAAATATGTGGGAACACTAGACTCAATTTATTTTAATTTTTGTCTAAATTTACAGTGAATTTGAATTTCTGAAAGTAATTATCATAAACATGTTGAAGTGATCTAAATTTATCCCAGTTTCTTAATCATTTATTTGTCATCATCATTATTACCTTACGAATTCCACCAAATACAGAATTATGCCTTAAAATATTTCCATGTTGTTAGTCTTCATCTGAATATTGATTACATCACAGTGTAATCTTGATTTATCATGACGCATGGTTGATATCGTTATACTCCACGTTTATTCTTCTCCCACTGAAAACTAAATTGAGTCATTCATTGTACATATACATTTATAGGTATATTGCGTCGAATGTGCTATTAAAAAAGTTACTTTTATTTAATGCATGATAAAAACGATAGAAACTCAGGGAAGATTAAAAGGAGTAATAGTCTATTGAAACGCTACAACTGAGTGACGCGATTAATTTACAAGAAATCAATACTCTATCAATAGACAAAAAACTGCAAAAAAAAAACAAATACATACATTGTTTATCAGCCAGTGTTCTTCTGTATTTGAGAATGCGCTTTCTTAAGTTATTTACCCTTATTATATGAATATAATATAATCTTCAAACACTAATTTAAGAAACGCCTAACAAACGCAAATTTATGCAAACGGGGTAGATGCACCTACAGTTATAAACAATATATTAAAAAAAATGTTCCAATTTTGTTAATGTAGAGTTGCTGCCGTCTAAGGGTACATACTCGTATATAAATATAGTTATAGCATGTATAGTATAACTGATAAGATTTTACATTTGGAAATAAAAATCAGTACTAAAGATATTAAGAAAATTGTAGTCAATATTTCGGTTATCAATTACGAAATATAATCATTTTTCATCTTAATTAACTTTTTTTTCTGAACCACAAATATTGCTAGTCATAATGTGATAATTAACAAAAAAATAATATTGAAGGCAAAAAAAATGCAATTGATTTTCTTTTTTCTTCTTCAGCTTCAATGCTGGGGATTGGTTAGCGGCAAAGCTCTGCATCTCTTCTTCCACTCCGTTCGGTCTTCAGCGATCCTCTTGAGCTCTGTATAGGAGGTGCAGTCCATATCGTGACATATTTGCTCTAGATTCTCCCAGCGAGGACAACCACTGCCAATCGATCCCTCAATCATTTCCTCCAGTATATTGTGCAGGAGATTTTCATGTCGCAGCATATGACCCATCCATTCTGCACGCCTTTCCGATATGGTGTTTAACAGGTGTCTGGTTTCTTCTCAATGTGGCAAAAATATTAATTCACCAAATAAATTGAGAAATACTGCATAATTTTTTTTCCGAATGGATACTCGATGAAAGAAAACAAGATTAATTGGCAAGATTAGATTAATAAATCAACCTATACATAATTCTGAACGATTCTTCTTTACAATAGACGGAGCAGCAAACATTCGAAATAAGCAAGAAAATGAAAATAGCACTTTGTTCAATACAAAAAACGAAATAATTAATGAATATAAATAACGATGAATTATTGGCAGATAATTTTATTTGAATGAAATTTTCTACAATACGATAAATCCTTAATATTATTTTATAAATATAATATATTTTTTCTTCAAAAGCGCGAATTTAAATGCCAATAGCAATTCCTTTCGAGTAATTCATTTTCATCCAAATGCTTCCTACTTAAGTATTATTATCGCTCTTGATGATTACTACATACTAAATATCTCTTGATGCATATATGTAATTGTCAAAAAAGTTAAAAAATGAGAAAGAAAACATGTATCGCGTTCATGGAATCAAAATCAAGTGTCACTTAATACGATTAAGTCCTTCTTCTGATTTAAACAATGAGAATTAATTTAAATGACTTAGAATGAGCCCTGAAAGTTTTCGAAGAAATATTTTAAGAAATGTTATACAGCATTAAAAAATGTAACCTGTTCCAAGAATTTGTTTTTATTACTGAGGATTTCTTCAACTTATTACATATATAGTGAAAAAAAAATCCTTAAGACTTATAAAGAACGGTAAAATCAAACGAAATTCATTCGTGTCAACGATATTCCTTAAAGAGTATTTCTTCTTTTTTTTAACGTGGCGTGATCAACAGTTATTACACGCAAAAATTGCTCTATTTTTTGTACGTAATCCTTAGAAATAACCTTCAGGTTAAATACTTTGATATATTTCACCGCCAGTGGATGCTTTATAAAGGTGATAGATAGACGTAAGGTCTTTCCAAGTGAATTTTGACTAATGAACTGAATTATTTTTAAAATTATTTAAATGTTGACGTCTGAGCTTGGATGGGATAAAATGGACAGTGACTCTTGTAGGACCAATTTCATGTGATAAAATCCCAGATTCATATTACAGTCTGTCCAATGGGAAGGCTAACTGATTGAATTTTCGCATAACCACTAGCGTTATCTGTGAATGAATAAATGAGTTAACTAGTGACACATTTCGACTATCTTCATTCGTAATGACGTAACAATTGATAGTACCTTATAAGTCTCGGTCGGAAAATAAACAATGGAGCAACGTGCCAATATTAAGTTTTGTTCCGAAACCGAAGAAAGTGCGCATGCAGAACAGACAAATCTAGACTGCTCATCGTTTTCTTTGATAACTAAGGAATTATCCATGAGGAGTTCACGCCAGAAGGTAAAATGGTGGATGCCGATGTGCACTTGGGTGTTTTGTTTATGGATCAGGATTAATTGAGTTCGACCCGAATACCAGGAGCAAGGGGTCTTCGTTGCACGAAAATGCACCGACGAAAAAAAGCAAGATTATACGCGATTTCTTGGCCAAAAAAAGTATCGTGCTCGATCACCCCCTGTATTCGCCTGATTTAGCTTCATGCGACTTCAGGCTATTTCCAAAACTGAAAGGAAGCGTTTTGACACGATTTCAAACATCCATAAGACTTCGGTTGTGATTTTAGAGGTAATTCCAAAGAATGAGTTTCAGGAGTACTTCATAAATATTTACGATCGCTTCCAGTATTGGCTCACAAGGAGTGTATTTTGAATGAAAGGTAATGTAAATTAAAAATAAATAATGTCTGGTATTTAATTTTTCGTCAGTCACCTTTCGGATTGGACAGATAGTGTATAGCGAGCAAGTGTTTTAGATGTAGATGTGATTATATTGTTTATCTAAGAAGGTTTTTATTCTGCCCGGCTGGATTTATTCTGTCGACAGATTTGCTTTTAAATTTAATTTATAACAAACTTAATAATTAATTCCCTTTAATACTTGAACTCGCTTTTACCGTGTTTAAAAGCTTCGCTACCTTTAACAGTTTGGTTTGATATATCTTTTAATCTTCTAAATAAATATTGTAATAAACGTATAAATATTGAAGAGAAAAGGCCTTTTTATTAAGTTTTGCAACAGTTGTTTTCATGTGATCAAATTTAATTAACTTTTTATTATATATATTTTTTGTTTATAGTTAAGACATTAACACTGTGGAGGTACAAAGATATTGTAATTTGTTATATCAAACACTGTTTATTTCACTCTTTGTAACATTATAACTCTACTGGTTTCAAGGATTTAACAAACAAGACAAGTCTTGTTTGTGCTCCCCTGATGACGAGGTGAAAGTCTTGAAACCGGTGGGGTTATACCTTTACAAAAAGTGGAATAAACAGTGTTGGATAAAACAAATTAAAATCACTTTTTATTACAATAGTTTTTTGGGTATCTTTGATTTATGGATTAATACATACTAATATAATTTAATCTAATTTTCAATTAAATATGAACTCAGTCATTAATTTCGACTCAGCAAATTTCTCAGTATGTTACCGATTTGCGAAGATATTTTGTATTAATTGTACTAAATTAACATATATAGCCATAATATCTCAAGTGAAGTACGCGTGGGACATTATCTCAGGAACAATTGTTCAATAGGAAGTTGTTAATTATGGAATTTCAATGAAAGCCATTCTACATTTCAGGTACAATTTCTAATTGGAAAGATATTACATTTATATCTCACGATACATTTTATTATATTAAACATTTACATTTACCTTTATGACTACTCCGATCGTAAATAATTAAAAGATAACCGTTATAATTTTTTTTAAATTAACGTTTCGAAGGGATTTTTAGTCTCGATCACTATCTTTGTCATCACTTGAAAATGTTCAATTGTACATGAAATTGTCTTTCGTTTCACGTTTTTGAACATTAAAAATAGTTTGGCTTTACCAATTAAACATTATTTTAAAAAATGTCTTCACAATCGTTTTTTTTTTTTTGTAAGTCATAACCCACCCTCAGCGTTCCAACTCTTTTAAACAAGGAGATAAAGATGAAGTTGAAATATATTCAAAAATAATGTTTTGACAAAAACTGTTTTCAAGTACTTTGAATATTTTTATAGTGCTAAGATACTATATTTGTAACTGTGCCAACTTTAATATTCGTACGATAAGAATTATATTATAGATTTAAAATAAACCTCAATGAAATAATATTTTTTTTCAAATCTCTAGACTAGAAAACCCCCTTAAGTGAAACTAAGGGTAAGATCGTTTGAACACTTTGAAAATGGTAACAAAACGTAGGAATTCCGATAGGCTATTAATATCGAATTCCCGAGTTGTTTAACTTTGTTCTGAACGCGAAAATGGGAAATAAATTAATTAAAGAGGTCTTAGGAATGTTCTATTCATAAAATCCACCATGTTATATCAGATTTTATTCAGACTAAAGATAAATCATAAATGGTTTGACCGTAGTATGTTTATAATTATTTAATCTAATAACCAAGCGACTTTTAGTCAATAAAAAAACCCCTTTTTCAGTTTAAAAGAAGCACTAAGATTATTTCGAAGACTTTTTTATTAATATGTGACTAAAATTAAAAATCGAAGAAGTGATTGATTATGTTATTGATCCTAATGCAAATGTTCTTATAAGACAATTGAAATATAAAAAATGAATTAAAATAAAAAATATTTAAATCTTACATTTCTGACATTGTTTTATAATATTTTATGATTGTGACATTGTAAATTCATCCCCAAAAAATTAATCTGACTTCAATTCAACTTATTTTATTTAAATTAAGATTTGAAGTAAAATATTCATTACAATAAAATTAATATAAATATTGCAAGACAAACATCGAGTCATTTTTTTGTTTACTATGGTAAATAAAAAAAGGGGATATTTATCAATTGGATTCAGAGACAGATGCTAAAGATGCACGGCACTTTAGTTGCGAAATCACTATGAGGACAAAAACGAAAAAGAATGTAATATTTCCTAATGTAATTTCACTATGAGGACAAAAACAAAAAAGAATGTAATATGTCCTAATGTTTGACTTTATCAACAGCAAGTCGAAACGAGAATGTGGTACATTTTCCGTACTACTATTGTATAAAGGGTCTTTCAAATTGAGCGGTTTTTTTTAATTCTTGGATAAACCACAGATGGTGTCGCGAATTTGTCTGGATCTTGTGATATTTGAGAAGTGTAATGTATGACATTTATAAAAATGGAGTCGAATACATTACAACAATGCATTTAAATTGTTACATTATTTAATGTATTGTAATCGCCGGAAACGGCGATGTTAATTGGCCACCAAGATCACATGATCTGACACCGTTGAACTATTTTCTCTGGGGTAACGTGAAAAACCAGGTTTATAAAAATGACCCTTAATCAATTCCTGAGCTGAAGGACGAAATTATTCGCGTTATTGGTGAATTAGAACCGCAATCATTCCAAAATGTCATCGATTTTTTTTGACAAAAGAGTGGACATCTGTGGAAGTGCAAGAGGTGAATATTTGGCGGATACTGTTTTTTTGTGTTTAAATGTCGTACATTATACTTCAATGACTAGTAAAAAGTTTTTTTTTTAATCAAAGCAAATTGTGTGTTTTATTCGAGAATTAAAAAAAACGGAACTAAACAAACCGCTCAATTTGAAAGACCTTTTATTTTTTTCCATGTCCCTTTTGTATTTAATCGTAAAATAATACGTTATTATTTTTACGTTTGTACTGAAACATTTTAAATTTTGATTTTTTACGTCTAATTTATCAAAAGAAAATATATGATAGAATCAAATTTAATATGTCATGAAATAATTTCATCAATAAATGTAGTTGATTTAACATGACGAATATCCACAAAAATTACATTACAAAAATAGCAAAAGCTATATTAATAAAACGATGTCGAAAATTAAATATAACTTGGATGACCTCAGATAACGGCAAGGTAACTAACTAGTAGTACAGAGCAAATATGAGTACTGTGAATAAAAGTGACTTATGTTCAGAAACGGATATATGTTATACACAATTTGAAATAAAAGTTTTATGACTGAAATAAAAACTGAAATAGTATTAATAACAAGTTACAAATGCTCGAATGATCATTCAGCCATTTCAGAAATTAGAAAACGTAATTAATCCTCAAGTCCTTATAACAAACAATATATTCTAGACTTATTAAAGATATGTGCCTTAGAATCGGTCTGTTTTTATTTAATTTATTCGTATGTAACCCTCCAACATATCCTAATTGGGTATACGGATACATTGAACAGCGTGTCAATGTTTTTTTAGATTCATACAATCATGTTCAGAACCACTGGAGTATGCACGTTACTCACAGTTCACCATCCTACGTGTTTGAAATACTACCGCAATTGGACAGCAAATAACACTGTCATACATCCAGTGCGCCAGTATTGAAACCACTTTTTTTAGATCCTATCGGGAATCGGATCAAAATCCCCCGGGTGGAAGACAAGCTTCTTAGCAACTACGTTATGGGGGTCATATTAAAACATATCAATAAGGGGGTTTTTATTGACATGTTTTTATTTATGCATTAAAGTAGGCGTGCCAGATTAGTCTTGCGTGCATGGTTACTGTATACAGTATTGTTTAAAAAGTTGAAAACTCCAAAAAACATTTTAAATTAGTGAAAAACATCCTTGATATCCCTTAAACATATCTTATGTTAAAAAAACTGATAATTTGTCACGTGTTTTTAAGTAATTCTTTGACTTTTATTCCACACACACATCTTTTTTGAGCTAACATTTGTCAAATTTATGTTATTAGATAAAAGATTTTCATTAATCTTCTTTTTACAAAACCAAGTAGAAAATAAATAAATCATGGTACGAGTATCATTTAAATTTGAAAGGTCCAATTTTTATGGACTGAAATATACAAAAACTGATTCCCAACTCTCTTATTATTGCCAAATCAAAGACAATGTATTTTTCAATTTGATTTATAATCTAATTCATTTCAACAAATCCTAAGATTTTTTTAAAACAAAACTCAATCTTAATGTTTACCAAATATTTAACATAATTTTCGACTCCTTAATTGAATAAATTTTAAGATTACTCTTAAATATACTAATAACTAAGGCTTATAACTAAATCATTAATACGGCCCAGAATAGATTGTTATTATTAAACTTTGGGGGGGGGACACAAAATAAAAAGTATTTCTTTCGCGAAAACTGTTTAAAATATACATTAGAAAAGTTAATAAAAATTAATAAAATTGCAAGCCCTCAAAGTCAAACTAAATCATTTTTGGACAAAAAAAAACAAACTTCATGTCATAAAAATCATCCTTAATTTTTTTTTCATTATAGCAATAAATTTAATAAACAACGATGATTTTTTTGTTAATTAGGGAGGATTACAAACAATTCAATTGATTTTTATAGCTCTGAGACTTCTTAAAAAGCTATTTAGACACTGAATACGATTTGATAAATAAATTACGAGCATTTTAGGAAAAAGAAATATATGAATTCGATAATTATGAAACATTGAATCAACTATTTTGAAGGTTAATTAAATTTTAAGATGAAAAACGATAAGTTTTTTGTATCGATAACCAAAATTCCTTTTGCCGTTTTGGTATCTTTTTTAGTAACGAAGAAGCCAAAAATTCAATATTCTTAAAGAAATATCTTTTTTTATTTGTAGTGAAAAAATAAACCCTTTTACCACTTTCATTAAGAAGCATAAAATTATTTAACATAAAGTGAAAGGGTCAAAGCGATATCCATAAATACTATGAAAGCAGGGCGTCCAAGCGAATCTTTGATTTATCTACTATTTGGAGAACCTTCATATTTATTTTGACTATGGGTTTATATTTTTTTAATGTAAGAAAATATTTTCAATTATTTTTATTGTATTGAAACAAACATTGTCAATGTGGAGAACTTTTCTTTTGGAGTATGGAGGATTTTATTGTCTTTATGAGGAAGAGAATGTTAGTGGAAAATGTTCATTTCCTATAAATATGTTTTATTTTTATAAGGCTATTTCAATTTATTCTTCAGAGATAAAACATGAAAAATGTTTTCTATTGTATATAAGGATTAAAAATATTGAATAAATATTTATAAACTCATGTAGGGGATAATGCATATACCAAAAAATAAAACCACTTATTTGGTGCCAAAGGCATTAATTAATAAAAAAAATCGTTTCTTTGCCTCGTATAGCGCTGTTTCCTCAATATTTTCCGAAGGTTGTTTTCTGTTTTATCGAAATAATAATTATTAGTTGAAATTCCGATAAATAAAAACAATGCCAGAAATTAAATTTGAAACTCAAAAGTGGTTATCTATCCGCCAAATTAATATGCTGAATTACTGCTCTATTTGTTTAGGAAGATAATATCACAATTTGTGTAATACATGCATAAGAATAATTTCATTGTAATTTATTTTTCACAAACACTGTTTATTCCACTTTTTTGTGACGGTATAACCCTACCGGTTTCAAGGCTTTCACCTCATCTTCAGGGGAGCGCAAACAAGACTAAATGCTGTTCGAACTGGTACCGATATAGATACTTCAACGGTTGGAGGCTGGGGGGTGAGGAAGGCTAGGGATAATTTCGGCCAAGAGCGGGGAGATTTTGGGGAAATACCTATTCAACAGATGCTCCGATCGGTATACTGACTTAGAAATTTCTAGGGCCTCTAATCTGTCCAATTTATTTCCGTTGCCGCTAATATGTAAGAATTTGGCATCATCGATAGAAAAAGTATGATTCTCACGGTGACAATGATTAGCCATTTCAGAGTAAATTAGAGGATTTGTTAAGGCAGATTGGTGTTCACGAAATCTCTTTTCAAAAGATCTTCCTGTCTTTCCTATATAGAAATTATCACAGTCGGCACATAAAAGTTTTTACACACCACTGTTGCTAAGTATTCCATTTTTGCCTTTCCCATTTAATAAGAGTTTCCGGAGATTAAAGTTGGTGTAAAAAGCTGGCTTTATGTGACTTGGAATATTTTTGGTTATTTCATTTGATATATTTTTTATAAATAGGACTTTGCTCCATTTGTTTGTGCAACAAACAAATGGTTTAGCTATTGACTCACCGTTGTCTCCCCTTCTCAGTGAAATATTTATGAACTATTTTGAAAAATGTATTTTTAGGAGTAAGTTTAAGTTAACCAAAAATGTTTTGTGCTGGTTTAGGTATGCAGATGACATTCTTTGTGTTTGGACGGGTACCGATAGACAATTACACCAATTTCTTAAATATTTAAATTCTATAGAAAGTTTTATAAAATTAACACTAGAAACAGAACAGGTCGGAAAATTAAATTTCTTGGACCCAACATTATCTCGGAAAAATGGCACATTTGACTTTGATATATATAGGAAAAATACTTATTCAGACTCTATAATTCCAGCAACTTCTAACCATCCTAATAATCATAAATTTGCCGCCTTTAACTGTATGCTTCATGGATTGCTCAGTGTCCCATTAACCGACGACAATTTTAAAAAGGAATTAATAACCATCAAAAAATTGCTACAAATAATGGCTATCCTGGAAGCCTCATTGATTCACTTTAAAAAAACAAAACAAAAAAGAAACTTATAAAAGATTATATATTTAACGACACCTATAAGCATACCTATTTATAAAAAATCAAAGTCCTATTTATAAAAAATATATCAAATGAAATAACCAAAAATATTCCAAGTCACATAAAGCCAGCTTTTTAAACTAACTTTAATCTCCGGAAACTCTTATTTAATGGGAAAGGCAAAAATGGAATACTTTAGCAACAGTGGTGTGTAAAAACTTTTATGTGCTGACTGTGATAATTTCTATATAGGAAAGACAGGAAGATCTTTTGAAAAGAGATTTCGTGAAAACCAATCTGCCTTAACAAATCCTCTAATTTATTCTGAAATGGCTAATCATTGTCACCGTGAGAATCATACTTTTTCTATCGATGATGCCAAATTCTTACATATTAGCGGCAACGGAAATAAATTGGACAGATTAGAGGCCCTAGAAATTTCTAAGTCAGTATACCGATCGGAGCATCTGTTGAACAGTTATTTCCCCAAAATCTCCCCGCTCTTGGCCGAAATTATCCCTAGCCTTCCTCACCCCCCAGCCTTCAACCGTTGAAGTGTCTATATCGGTACCAGTTCGAGCAGCATTTGGTCTTGTTTGCGCTCCCCTGAAGATGAGGTGAAAGCCTTGAAACCGGTAGGGTTATACCGTCACAAAAAAGTGGAATAAATATGTGTTTGTTAAAAATAAATTACAATGTCTTTAAACCTCCACAACGTTAATGCCTTAACTATAAACAACACAATAATTTCAGTTGTACTGGTAGGTATTAAAAAATAAAACGCTGATAAGTTTTCATGTTGTATTTTAGCAAAAAAACCTTTACAACGATGCTATGAGGGATGAGGGATTTTAAAGTGTGTATTTAGTATTTCTGATTATTTTTGTAATAGCGTGCACTGTTTACCTGTGTTATTCGTCGCACGAGGTTCCTAGTTTGTGATTCACAACAATCTGGTATAACTATGGTTCTCTTTATTTAGCTATGCAGTTGCTTAACTTGTTAACTCCGAAAAGCCTCCAATTATCTAAATAAGTAATTACGAACGTACGGCTAACGTTACCATAATTTGCTTTTACTTAACGATTTTTAGTACAGAACATCTTCTTAATTTTCTTTGTTTCAATTAGCAATGGAATAAAATAAAGAATTTTAAATCATTTAGAAGATAGCGTCTTTTTTATAACAAAAATACTCCTCAACGAAAAACTTGACATATGTCTAAAGTTTCACATACTTACCTAAATGATAATTATACATTTTATAAGTTTTTCAATTAGTTTTTATGAGCTTTTCAAGGTTCAGTTTCGCACTCCAGTAATTTTATTACTTACTGTCTGCGAAGGTGGAAGGAGAGGGGGGGGGAGAAGGAAAGCTTAATAGATCTTCCTAGTTCTTCATTATTTTATATATATTTTATATTTAAATATTGTTGGAATAGTAAAGATATTAAGCAGATTAATGCTTTATGTGAGAATATAACAGTGAGTATTTATTCTTTCCCCTAGATTAATAATACACTATATTGTATTCCCCCGTGGTAAAATGTTAAATACATTTTACGCGCAAGTGAAATGTTGGATGAACATGTTGGTATTACTCCCATGTTATTTTAAACAGCTTATTTTTGGAGGCTGATGAAATATATAATGCAATATCTTGGTCTTGGCATTTACAGCTTACTTAAAATACATAATAATTCATTAAAAATAAATATAAAACGAATAAAATTACTTGTTAAGTTTTGTTTCTGGACACTTAAAATAAAGTTTAATTTAATTTATTCAAAACACTGTTTATTTTGAACTTCAAATTTACTTTACATGATTCAAATTGAAACAATAACATTCTGATTTTTTTTTTATTAAAGCGATTTTAATTGTTAAAGTCATCTTAAAATAAACAAACCATTTTTTCAAGTTTAACTTAGCAATTTGGTTTCATTTTATTGAAAAAATAATACCCATTTTATGATAAAGAATAACGAGTTTTTTTTTGCTTAATTTTACGAAAATGGCTTAATATTTTTACGACTCTAATTGAAAAGGTAACTAAAAATATCTAGAATGAATACTAAGAAGTATTTAAGAAATATCTTTTGATAAAGTAATTTTTATACATTGGGAATATTTTAGTCATTTTAATGTTCAGAGTTTTTTCGTTACACCAGAAACCTTTTTCTGTTTAAGAATATTTTTTATAGACGATTTAACAATACGGTCCATTGCATTGGTTTCCCTTATTGATAAAATATATCCTGTGGATTTGTTGAGCCTGTGTTTACTGTATGTCAACAAGATTATATTGTTGGTTGATCAAACCCAAAATTCAATTGATTAAGATATCCACGTCTCCGTGGCCTAATTGGTAAGACGCCTGACTCCCGACCCGGATTGCAGGTTCAAATCCTACTGGAACCCGGATTTTTTAACAAGGATTCCAGTCTGGTTTTCACTCAAGGTTACAGTAAAATGTTTCCGGTTAGTTGAAAGAGATTGGCACATGGCAATAAGCCCACCTGGTTGTATTTTATACGACGAAAATGTAATTCAATACAATAAAAGACAAACAAATTCTGATACAACCTGTCGCTTGGAAGATTAATTAAGCGACGTTTTTGTCACTATATAGACGATTTGTCACTATATAGACGTTTTAGATTTGATGTTTAGCTACAAATAAACTTCTGAAAAACAGAAATTAGTGGAAACCTCCACCTGATTTTATTTGAAATAGATAGTTTACGTTGTATGCATATACATCGTCTGAATGAAGGCTTAATTATTGTTATTAAAATTGAGAGTCAAATCATTTTGTTTTATATTATTGAGAAAATATCATTAAAGCCGGATTCTATACTACACGATACTTAAAATTTAAGTAAACCTCAATTTGAAAATCTTGTAAATCGGTTGGCGTATTTTCGCATATATTTTATTTTATAATAAACAAGTAACATACTAGTATATAATACATGCGGTCCTTGACTTTCGTACCTAATTGGTTCCTGAAATGTGTACGAAATGTACGAAAGTTGAAATGTACGAAAGTAGAGCAATGTAAAAAAAACATCAAAAAGTGTTTTTAAAATACACATTTTTTATGAGGTGTTTTTAAGCTTATAAATAAATATCACAATATTGATTAGTATCTGGTGTTTTCTTTATAAATTTATCAAGAGATAGTTTATTAAGAGAAGAGATAGACTTTTTGATAGTTTCTCTCATAAATGTACTCGTATTTTCTGCTACTTATGTGTTTTTGTAGAGTATTTAAAAATATTTTGTACATATTACGTTGCTATCATTAAACCTATATTTATTTATTTAATTGTACTCTTCTTTTTCATTTCTTTTTTGATTAAGAGTTCTGTAACATGCAGTATCTCTTTCTATCGCCCTTCGTACATGAGATATACGCTCTCCATTGGGATCACATTCTTCCATGATGGTCAAAAATATGTAAAGATGCATGAAGGGTTCGCTCATATTCTTGATTGTCAAAGTCTTTAAAATGAGTTCTTTATCAGGCTTTTCTCCTTCATTTTGTATTTTATTCGTCTCTTGTAGTTGAATCAAGTCTTAATTTGAAGGTTCTGAGAGAAGTTGCATTAAATCATCAATATCTTCGATCTATCAATTGATAAAAGCAAATTTTTTCACCAAAATAGACATGTACATAAACTGACAACACACGTCCTAACATAAACTGACAAGACACAACTTATGAACACACGTCCTAACTCAATACTAAACCTGTGACCCCGAAAACGGGCATGACTAATGTACGAGAGGAGAGGACGGCCATTACATGGAAGTACGCACATTTTTGTGACACATATCGATAAAAAATCTTTAAATACAGTATGAAATATGTAAAAAATAGTGAATTGTACAAAAGTAGAATGTACGAAAGTCGAGGACCGCCTGTATTGAGTTCATACTAGAAAATTTTAGATTTATAAATTTTATAGCGAATGGTAAAATATTAAAAAAAATAGGTTATACTGACAAGTGGTTTATATTTTGAGGAAACGAGTATATGAACATTTTTAAATCACAATTTTATGAAAATTTAAAAAAAACTGAAAAAACATGTACATTTTTGAGGATCTAAATCTTTCTCCATTTAATAAGCACCTTGACAGTAAGTTTTAAATAATTATCAGGGTTGTTGCCGTGTTAAGTGAACTTAAATGATGACCGACGTTTTAAAATTGTCGCAGCCCCAGGGTAATATCGAAAAATATTACTAAATAATATTCGGTAACATCTCCATGAGGTTGCCGATTGGTATAACATAATGTTTCCAACTAAACTAAAATTTTGAAATATCTTTTAAACTGATAAAAAAACAGCTATCAATATCATCGAACATATCATTAAAGTTGTAAGCATCAATTTTAATTATAGCATCAAATTATGCCTATTACAAAATTATTGATATTTTTACTGGTAATATATACTTATTGTCGTTTATTGATATTTTACTGTTGGATTTAATATTTAAATTGAATTTGATGAAGAAGCATAAGGGACTGCTTGAAGCTAATCTTTAATATTTGATCACTTGTAACTTGGTTCAAGTTTGAATACAATTATTTACACAGGGCTCTTGTAACTTACAATTACCTAGGGGCAGTTATTTTGGGAAATCTGATGTCCTAAAGATAGTTCAAAACCAATAAACCCACAATATTAAATGGAGTAGTCAATTTCATTCTCATCGTACGGTGTTATAATTAAAACAACAACATGGTCTAATGGTAATCGTTCTTGCTAAGCAAACTGGTGTTATAGGTTCAACTTTCTGTATTCTAGGCAATTGTTACCGGTCATATTATACTTACTAATCTGAACTCGTGTATTTTTTTTTTTGTTTTCTTTTATTTCTTTAAATTGGATGAATAATTTTTAGTACAGAAAGGTTTAAAAAGATTTAGCCTACCGAAAATACCTAAAAATTTCCGTTGTTTCGTTGGTAAGACACCTGTATTCCAGCTCGTGGGTAACAGGTTCGAATTAAAGGCTTCATTCTAGTTTTCACTTCCAATATTTGAATAAAACGTTTGAGCATAAGTTTGATGATTTTTTTACTGAAGTGTTTAATCAGTTTTTTTAATACTCACAATGAAACAACAATACAAACAAACTATGATTTGCTTAAATCAATTTCAAACGCAAAGAATTGCTTGTAATCATAAAAAATATTAATGAATGAGAAAAGCTTGTTATTTGAAGGAAAATTGCAAGCAGTCTGGAGAAATGGCCTAACGCTTCTGAAAATTACAAAAATATAATAAGAAAAAGGACATAATTATAGAGAACCCTATATCAAGCAGTAGATGTTACTGGGCTAACGGTAATGAAAATTATACAGATTCAAATAAAAGGGCTGTGTAGCCAAATTATAACAAAAATCAAAATAAAAAAAAACGAACGCGAAAGAAATAAAAATATATTATTTTTCCACTAATTTTCCTTTGACAATCATATTTAAAAAACATCTTTGAATCAGTATTTTTTAAATTAAATCTAGATAATAATAATAAAAACTATCGTGCTCTGTATTGTATTACAATTCTGCTGTATACAGTACAACATGTAAGGGTCATTGTCTTAAGATACTTTCATCCGACCATCCAGAAAGGATGTCTAAAGGAATAAAACCATACTATCTTTTTTGAGTATCATCGGGAATCAAATTCGATATATCTTAATCGAAATAACGTACCATTTGAATTGAACAATGGGGGCATTAATTTATAAAAGACATAACTGGAAAACTTTATATAAAAAAGAATCAATTAAAAAGTATGCCGTCATAAAGACTCTTTCTCAGAATTAATTAGGATTAAAAAAGTTTATATCAATAAATAAAGTGAAATTATATCCTTAATTCTGTAAAGGGTTCAATTACTCAGAGCTTAAGTCAACCCATATCTTTTATATTAACTGAGAACTCAATAAATTTTTGCTAAAAAGGGTTTTAAAAGGAAACACTTATTTTAATAAACCCTTGAAAACCCTTTGATGAAAATAAATTACCATAAATAAGTTTCAAAAATATATATTTCAATCCAATTTACAAAATAAATATAAACTTAAAGAATGATGGAGCGCAAATTTCCAAGGAGATGGATTTTTTTATATGAGTTTTATTTATATTATACTCAGTAAAATAAAAAAATACATACAGAATAGAAAAACTGCCTTCATCAACAAACTTCCACAATAATCTTAAATGATGTAATAAGTTATGTAATCTTGAATGTTGTTATAAGAAGATCTTTCCTTTTCTACATTCTCTTAAAGTAATGCGTTAATTTCTGCCCGTTTCGAGGCAATTACTACTGTCCCAATGTATCGTGATTCCATTACTTGATTATTTGGATGGCAACTAGGAGATGTTGGTTATGTTGAAAATACTTTAAAACGTTTACACCTGATTCATATTTAACCTTAGGAAGTATCAGAGTTTCGCAACAGACTTTAATAGATTCCTTGTCGTCTGTCGACATTATTTTGAGTGCTTAACAATTCTTAGTCTCCTTCGTATCTTCGTGAAAAAAACACATTTTTCAGAATACAGGCATTCCCTTTAGTTGGGCGATGAGAGACACTTTTATATGCCAGCAAACCACATCTCATTTTACACATCTTCATTAGCGGCTCACTTGGCGCGACTTTAAAACGAACATCCCGTAGTTATTATGTGTGCATCATCCTTATTTACTTCTAGAGTTCTAGAGATTTAGTTCTAGAGATAATTTAAAAAAAATCATCACTAAGAATATCAGTTGCGTTCTTATTTTCCTTTATTCTCCTTTCTTATCCTTGAACAAATTCCCGTCCTTTAGTTCTACCGTTATTATTTAGATAGTAATCAGCATTTTTTTTTATTTTTGTTTATAGCATTTGCAGATTTGCATTTATAGATTTTTTATGTAAACTCTCCTATGAATTAAAGCAATTTAATATATCTAAGATAAGCGAGTTGGTTGAGAGAAATTGCTATGTAAAAATAATTCCACCAGATGTACTGTATATAACCATGTACATAAAATAATAATACTGAACTTGTGAATAATAATACAATACAAAAATCGTCTGGACCAGTTTTAACACATTAACCCATAGCTTCTATTTTAGTGGTGTTTAGTTTTTATGTCATCTTTTAGCATTTTTTTGCGTTCCCTTTGCTTTTTCTTCATAAATTTATGACAATTAAACTTGATATAGATTCATCAGCATTCATGCTGTCTGTCTTAATATGTTATAACATATATAATAAAATTCATGATCCACTGCTAGACTTCGATGCCTTGGGCACTTCTACCGCATGCAGAATATTAACTCTGCAAGGAAGACTTTGTTCATCGAGCAATAAATTGATAAAATACCACCGCCAATGTCCAAGATTTTCCATCACTTGTATTTGATATTCATCTTTTATTACAAAAAATTCTTATTTTAATGGTGATTTGTATATTTTACTTTATAAAATTTTTGTATTTTTGGAAAACGCGATAATTTAATAAGCGTTCATCATATTATATAGGTAAAAAAAAGCATTTGAATGGCACTTAAATCATTTGTTTTTTTAGAAAAATAATCAAATATTACAATTCGAAATGTTAAAACAATTATGCGAAAGATTATTTTCTATCCTAGTTTTTGAATGTCGTTAGTTCTAGTTGAATTCATTTTGGAAAATAAAATTAAAGCAAAAGTATAATTGAATCTCGATCACAGAGTTGGCTTCGAAAATTAAAATCAATTGGTAAACTAAGAGAGCAGCAAGATAATTCATGTCATAAGACAAAAGGATAATCATTAGTTAAAAAATATCTGAGGGACGACCCAGATTTTTTTTACAAAATGACTATTTTAAAAAGTGTTTTATTCATGTACGCTATAGAAAAAATGAGATTCGGGTCAGATTAAATAGATAAGATCATCTTTGACATTATGAGAATTAATTGAATCATCAATATAATAGACAATTAACATTTTTTGAAGTTTTGTCAAATAAAATAAGCGTCATTTAAACGCTAAGCCATCATCACTATCAATCCGGTCGACTGCAGTGCTGGATATATCCCCCCTCCTCCACCACTCGTTCCTACCATAAACAAATTGCTTCCAATTGTTTCCAGCCACTTTTCTGATGTCATCCGGCCATCTTGCTTGGGATTTTCATTATCTGTCCATGGACTTCACTCCAGCACATTCTTGGGCCACCTGCATCAGTAAATCTGGCAATGTGCCACCTCTGGGTGGCAACCCTCTCAGCAACTTCTGTCTTAACTATTCAATCGTATTTTGGTATCGTAATGAAGTATTCAGTTAACTTCTCTCCGTGGTCTTCTATGTAGCCCTGAGCTTATATTTTATTTTCTTTGAAACCGTTGCCATCTCAAACCCACATGTCAGTACTAAGAGGACATATTAATTGAAAAGACCTTTCTTTAGATTATTCTGGTAGCATTCTACAAGGATAGCTTAGCAAATTTACCCCAGCTTTGAGCGCGTCTTCCATCAATGTCTACATATTCGTTCTGCTTCCCAAGAATAACGATATGTCTAAGATATCATACGTAGGACTTAACTTTCTCGACCACCTTCCTCTCGAATATGATCGGTGCTATTTGACCAGTGTTACTCTTAACTTTGGGTTTATTTTAGATCATATTAAGACCTACATGTAACGATAATCTACATAGTTCTATGAACATTTCTGCATTGTCATTATCGTTCATATTCTTAAAGAAATTTATTACTTCAATTCAAATTCTTAAAGAAATGTTCCAAAACCGTGGTAAACAGTTTTGCTGAAATTATGTCTCCTTGTCTGACGCCTAGATATTTTGACTTTATAAGATATTTCGTGAAGCTGGATTTAATAAGTAGCGTAAAAAAGAAAGTGACGTAATACAAGAGGCGTATAACTTATTTTGGGGTAAATGAACATTGCGGAAAGAATAAAGCAAGGTTGCGTGATGTCACCATATAAAATTTACGTCACTTTTATAAAATATGATAGACAAAGTAAAATATACTTGTAGTATGAAGATTTCTATGCGTACACAATTGTTTTTATGTCATGAAGATAAGATGAATTAAAAAAATTGAAAATTATAGTTATAAGACGAGATAAAGTTGAAATTATTTAAAATGTATTTGTAAACCAATTACAAAGAAGCTTGGATATGAAAAAAACTTTAATTTCTTTTACGGAATATTATTAATATTGAATTTTTCTTTCTGCGGTATGTGGTGCTCTTTAACATATCGAAAATTGTGATTATGACACACTGAAGAGTGTGGCTAGGAGACAATATTGTTTTAAGCCCCAGTAATCGAGCCTTTGAGTTCAAAGCTACTTGAGTGGGCACGGAATTCGTGGTTCATCATTTCACATTTTGGTAACATTGCCTCGTACGTGAAGAGCCAACAATACTTACACATATCTTGTGTGTCTGAGTATTGTTATTATACAAATTATTTTACCAAACTGGGACCATTCATATAATTTTATTTTGTTGGGTATCATCGGAAATTGAACCCAAAACCACAGGGTGGAAGTCAAGCGCCTTACCACTTAGACCACAGAGATCAATAATCTTAAATTGATTAATTAAAAGGCAAAATACAATGACAAACGTAAACAGGTGCTTTACATCTATTGAGGGATATCATACTGACAGTTTGAAGGGTACCATACAAATGAAAGAATTTAAAAAAAATGTAACTTTATGCAATAAATATTTCACCCGTTTTCAGATATTTGGGGATACAAAAAATAATTCCTATGACTTTTTGTCGAATCAAAATAAAATAAAGAATGGATTAAACTACGAAAAAGATAAGTGACTGGTTCTACACATACATACGTGTATATTCATTCTTTGACGAGCATTAAAGGTTTGCTGATATTGCTTTATTAAGACATCGTATTCGTACTGGGCCTCGTTATCTCTTTACAATTCCAACGTCAATTCAGTTGAAAAGCAAAGCTGTGCCATGGAATTTTTCAGCTCTCCTTTTTTTTTCTTTCTTATATTTAACTGAGTGAGCCGTTGCACACCAGCCAACTCACTGACCATACCGCTGTACTGGATCCAGTAGTACACCTGATGTTAGACGATCGGAGCACAAAGGCATGTTTTTACCATTGTTTTTAAATAATAGATATGACCGAAGTCATAGGTATCCTTATAACTCCGAATACTAGACGGAATAAATGCCTGTGTAATTCAAGGGAAGTACCACAACGTGGTATGGAACCAGCAACCTTTTGCACAAAAGTCCAGTGCATTACCAAGTGGCCATATACCTCAAATTTAGACATAGTACTGGCTTGGTATAACGGAAGTATCGCAATGTCTGTTTGCATGTAAACGCTAATTTAGAGAATCACAAAATGTGTTTATATTCCATTTTTACCATTGCATATTTTATTCTTTTGAAAGGTATAAGTGAACGCAAATTGCTACCCCTATTTAGGAGGATCAACAGAAAACATATGTAAATATAAAATCGGGAAGAAATAGTTATCGGTACACACAAAACCCGATATGTTGCCAAAACCGAAAGAGATATATCAAAACAATGTAGCAGCAAATTGTAGGTTTTATCAAATATTCCACACAATTCAGCAATAATTCATAAAGTTAGTTCATAATAAATTATTTAACATACACGTAATATACCAATGACAATTATTAAAAACATTATTTATTCATGTATGGCTTTTGATAAAATTCTTGAATATTGATAAAAAATGGTCAAATGTTGCTGAGTATTTTACAAAATTGAAAAAAATGCTTTGCACCAAAAACCATTCAACTTACAGTTTAAGAGAAAGAAGGAAAAAGGAAAATTTATTTAATTTCTCGTACATTAAACATAGCCGAGATTGATCTGTGCGGAGAACGCTTTTCCCACGGGCAGCATTATGCCACTCTATTTCTGATAATTTTATAAAATCCCTGCATATTAATTAGCTTCCTGCAAACAAACTTCAAATATTGTTTACAAAAATGTCATGACATAATGTTTTTAAAGTTGAATATGTCGATCGTTTCAAGAATATTGTATCAAACTTGAGTTTAATTTAGTTATTAGATACCGACTTTGCCTATCCCAATATTTACCCCCGTGAAACAGGGTTAAATGTAGGTTGGATATTTTTTGTATAATAGTTATGTTGCTACACTTCAGCAAACACCCAATCTTGTTATATCAAACCTGCTGGCGTCCTAATGGCAAGAAATTTCAAGTCAATCAGAGAGATAAAATATATTGCAGCCTTCGTCAGATGTTCATATATACACTGTTTTTGTGTACTGTATGTCACATTTTGTAGAAAATATTTATGTATAAATTGTCAATCAAAACAAATAAATATAGCAATGTTAGTTCATCTTATACTCGTACACCAAAATTTAGATTAGTGTCATTAAGAATAAGTCCACAATAAATATTTCAAAAACAATGAGAGAGTTTGTGAGATGATGAGAAATGCTATTAATTTTTCCATTACATTGTTTCTCACAAATCAAGATGTTCTAATATTCGGAATGCCTTTAATATCGTTCCTTCAATATTACGGCATTACTCATACGTACTGCTCGCTAAGCATCCAAATTTCCGACTATTACATGGATACTTGACTTTCCACCGAAGCGAGTAATTTGTTGGATAATAAAGGAGAAATGAGACGACCGGAGTATTTGAGGCCAATTTACGATATTAAAGTGAATCAAATTCACTTGAATTTTATACAAAGAAATTTCTAAATTACTCTTTGATCGAATATAATAGTCTTGCTTCCTAATACATCCACTGAGTAACAAGCTTTAAGAACTTCGAGGACTGTAGTTCCAGATTGAGGTACTAGGACAATTGTTACACGACCATACTGATATTTCAAGTGGGCAACTAGTATTGAGCAAGTCAGAGCAGATAATAATGTCTATCAAAATTCTATGACAAAGCTTATTTTTTCGTAATGAACTAGGCATTAGCAGTCGAATGGTAAAACGTTTGTCTACCGTCCGATTGTTACATATGCGCTTTTAGATAATAACTAAATAAAATGATTTAAGTACCTATAGGTTTTCACACAATCTGACTTTTTTTAAATTTATTATTTGTTTAGAAAAAAGGCAGACGTTAAAAAGATCATATATAATGGTACAGTATGTTATATAATCATTGGTAGATCGTTTTCTCCTGGAGGTTATGGACAACATAATCATATACGTTATGGCTAAAATTCATTTAATTATTGAACATAATCATCATCTTTGATGATGATGATGAAGATTACCAGGTCTATCATGGAGAGCTCGTCGTCAATTCCCCGCCTAGAACGTCAATACGAGTGTATCCCTAGAAATTTGTCCTGGTATCTCAATCTTGGCCTGCTAACTCGGCCTCTTCGGGCATGCTATTTAGGAATACAGAATTCATTAAAGACAGAAGCTATCAAAAGATCTGGGCTCATCTAATAACATCCCCTAGGCCAAATTACACCCCACCAATATAAGGCGAGCCCAGCAATGGGGACACCCGATGTTTTTCAGCCCACGCCCTTGCACATGTAGAATAAGAAGAAGATAAAAAAAAAACACAGAAAATAAATAGATGGCAGAAAAATACATTGAAGAGAGAAGACATTAAAAGGTCCCGGCTCATCCCACAAACATTCCCCCAGTCGAGATATACCCCACTAATATAAGGTGAGCTCGACCGCAAGGACATCGGGAGGCTTACAGCCCACACTCCCGTATGTCTAGATTTAAAAAAAAACAAAATGTGTGGCAGAAAACAAAATAAAAAGTAAACTCACATATACTACCTCAGGTTAATTGTCAGCAAGAACGAAAAAAAGAAAAGCCCAAAGGAGTCCAAATTTTATAAAAGTAAAATGACAAATGGGAAATGATGTTCACACATAAAAAAACCACGACACAATACATTGAAGTATTAGGTGTTAACATAAGTTGTATCCGTTTTTTTCCAAATTTAAAAATGAGCACCAAAAGTAAAACAAAATGGTAAAGGTTGTACGTCATTCGAAAAAAAATGATCTGTTCTATAAGATATTGTGTTTGCTTTTACGTTACATATATTATTTTAATTGATTACAAGCTTTCAAAATGGAATGTCAAGTAGACGAAAGTGAGCATTTTCGACACCTTCTTGTGTTCCCGTTCAATCGAGGAAATAAAGCTGCCAAAGCTGCTCGCGATATTTGCGAGCAGCTTTGGCAGCTTTATTTCCTTATATGTCATTTTATTATAAGTGTACGGTGAAGATGCTATGAATTAAACTACATCTCGTCGATGGTTTTTGCGTTTCAAAGACGGTAATTCCGACCTGAAAGACATGGAGCGTTCCGGACGACCAGTGGACTTCGATGAGGATCGCTTAAACCATATTATTCATGAAGATCCTCTTCAAACGACTGTAGAATTGGCTGAGCAGATGAATTGTAGTCACATGACTGTATACTGCCATCTTAAATCAATGGAAAAAGTCCAGAAGTTCGGCGATTGGGTTCCACATGTTTTGAGTGAAAACAATAAAAATCAACGTTCGACAATTTCTGCTGGTTTGCTCACGCGTCATCGAGCTACCTATGGCCACAAGCAAAGGTTCCTTTACCGCATCATTACTGGTGATGAAAAATGGTGCCTTTATGTGAATATGAAGAAATGGAAAGAATGGGTGAGTTATGGTCAACAATCAATGCCCAGAGCAAAACAAGGTTTGCATCCGCGCAAGACGATGATTTTCATCTGGTGGGATTTTCAAGGTGTCATCCACTACGAGATACTTGAACGCAATCAGACAGTCAACGCGGAGCTATACATTCTGCAAATGCAGCGGCTCAACACTGCAATTCAACAAAAAAACGCCACACGATAACGCCCGCCCTCATATCGCCAACATTACGAAAAATGCCATTCAAACGCTTAGTTGGGAAGTCCTGCCACACATTCCATATTCTCCAGATCTCGCGCCGTTGGTTTTCCACCTTTTCCGGTCGCTTTCGAACAATTTGCGCGGCGTTTTCTTCAATAATAACGTCGAATTGCGGACATGGTTGGACAAATTCCTCGAGTCAAGACTGGATCGTTTTTATCGCACAGGCATTGAAAAACTTGTAGAACGTTGGCAAGAAGTGGTTAATAATGAAGGATAATACATTATTGACTAATTTGTTGTAATTTTTTTATTGTGTCCTCTTGTTCTCTTCATTTGAAAAAAAAACGGACACAACTTATGTTAACACCCAATAGTTAAGCAGTAATATAAAAATTAATGAGAAGATAACGCACAAACACGCCTGCACAATCCCTGATTCACCACCAGCAAAAAGAGAGAAAAGAAAGAAAGAAAATAAAAGCAAATAAAATACCTATTAACCACTAAAAAAACTCCTAACCACTCATAAGATAACACTTTAGAGCATATCTGAAGGTACAACTATTCACCCGCTCCTTCAAGGCCTGGGGCAACTCATTCCAGCATTTACTGGCTGAGTATTTACTGAGCTTGGTTCAAGTTCACCAAGAAATAATACTCAATCACACATGCCAGATTTCCAATGTTGATGACAAGCTGCAAATCAATTGCAGAAAACAATATTGTATTTCACACCCTCTCAATATACAATATAAAATATAAAAGGAACCATAGGAATAAATATTTTTTTACATTCTTTCCTGCTTTTTAATATTCACCTTTTCTTTGTATGTCTGACAAGGTATATAGGAACTCATAGTATCGGTTAGCATTTAAAATTGTTGCAGGACTAACTTTAAAATATCTAGAAATACTAAAGTATTATTTCCTCAATTTGGTTAAAGTTTTGCTAACCTCATGGAATTTTCCCTGAACAAGCTTCCGACTTTCTCCTTAAAGTTGCGGTCGAACCTTAACCCTCCGTTTTTGGTATAAAAGCCCCTGTTTTGACAACAATAAAACCGTTTTACTTTCTTTTAAAAATTCTTTTTTGAAAATTACAACAAAGAAGGGAAGAAGGGTTTCAATACACAAGTAAAGAAGAAGAATGAACGATCTTGAACGTTAAATATGTCGTAAACAGAATATTTTACGTCTGTTTTGCCATTTAAGAAGACCTTTTTAAGACGACGTGACCCATTACGGGCTTCCTGGATGTTAAAAAGACACCATCATCGTTCGGAACAGTAATTAAGTTAATGAAACTTTACAATTTCCATTGTATGGAAAAATATCTTCTAGTAACGTTTCTTTTGAGTAATTTCCGCACTTAGGAATTAAAAATGGTATATTCGATTCATTTTGACTTTTTATGAAAAAGGAAGATTTTACATTTTCATTATCACTTTTGTGAACTTTGCACGTTTAAATTCTACTGTTAAAAAATATTTATTCTTTCTAAAAAATATATTATATCCTTTCGTTAAATTTTTGAAGTCATTAAAATAAACACGAGTTTTCAAAGTTTTTTTGTGAGGTCATTGTTTAGCAAAAAACACTTAAATTATGGATATAGTGTTGCTTTACAAATGAGGTTATTAAAATAAATAAATTCGATGTTTTTTTACCAATGAAATTTGTTTTTTTTTTTCGAGGAGCAAAAATTTAAAACTGCTGAGTTAAATCGGCTGAGACTTTAAGTAGCATTTCAAAAAGTTTGATATTTCACAAATGTTTTTTTCTTCGCTTTCAATAAAAATTTGTTTCAAGTTTTATTAACATATTTCAAACTTATAAAACTTATGTTTTTGTTATGGTGTGTCATACTCAAAGCTTAAATTTTATAAAATGATCACTGCATGTTTTGTAAAGCTTCGTGATTCATTCTGAGGCAAAACACGAATATTTTAGGCTATTTAGACAAATTAACGGTTGTGTTTTCCATAAAATTCCACCAGAAATTCCTCTCTAGAAGGGTTGTTTATGAAGAATTTCATTGACCGTGAGCGTATCTAGAGAGTTAAATTGTTTATGAAAGTATGTATCAGCCTGTTGTGTATTATAAACAACAAAGACATGCATTTGTATGATACATACGACTATATAGCATCACACCATTTTCCTGTTGGAGTAGTTCCTACTACAGTTTGGGGCTTTAATCCCTTCAAAATCCACACATCTCTAATTGTTCCTTGTTTCTCTCACCCCTTAATTTTCCTTCTTTCCCAATTATATTCATTTGGTACAGTCATAGCTTTCTCGGTCATGAATTTGTCTAATTATTATCAGAAAACAGCAAACGTTAAAAATTATAAATATCTTTAAATTTATCAAAAAATATTGCTGTGAGTTGGAAATTATCGAATATAAAGAACGTCTTGATAAATGGAAACAGATATTTTTGATATCTGCACGGTATCCCACAAGCGGAAGGGAGAATCGGGCCGTTAACATAGTAAACTTATATTTAAAATCCCTTCTCTGTCTTTCTCACCAAGAAAAAAATTAATTCAACCTCAGCAGAGACACATGACACGCCTGTCAAATCATCACATTTTCACCATCCCTAAAGTTAGAATACCTTTTATCCAAAGAAAACTGGCCTTTTTGGTTCACATGACATACGATCGAGTACCGAATTCAATATAGACTAAAGGGTGCAAAAATTTCATGCAGTGGATCGAAGCGCGTTTGTTATTGCGATATGAGTTTGAATGCACGGGCTTGCAAGAAGGAGTACTTGTAGCAAAGGTTTGTGTGAATTCTTGAGAGTGGCGTGTTTTGGTGGTTGTGTAAAGGGCATTGTGGGATGAAATTTTTGGTACGTTTGGAATAATTGAGTATGCGGGGTTTGACTCCCGTGATACATACATGTAATTAAGTCTCACTTTTTATCAAGTTGATGAGAGTTTACAATTGAGTATTGTATAAACAATTGGAAAAAAATCATCAATCTTTTTCCATGTTACATGTCCTCAAGAAGATACAGGCAAACACCTTATTTACTGAGGATACAAAATATGAAAGGACACGAACCCAGATCCATATATTGATTAAAGTCTACTTTAAATTATCTGTTATTTTTTTCCTTAAATTAAGTATTCATAAAATTTATTGTCATGTATAAAAGATAAAAACATTATTGGCAAAAGCTACAATTTATTCACGTTTTTAATTTTTATGAAGTAAAAATGAGGAAACATGAATTACCACGTATTGGACCCCTTGATTAAAATCCAGATACAGTTGTCTTAATAGCACTAAGCCTCTCAACACCAACCTGATGTTGCTTAGATGAAGGAGTGGAGACGAACAGTGGACTCCAACGGATAGATTTAGCCCGCAGAGGACCTGAAATCTCTTAACAGACTCCAAACAGGAATTCGGAAAACCAAGGACAATATGTTAAAATTGTGAATGTTGCGTGATTGGTCGACTCTCTGTAACTGTACGTATCTTACATCGAGTCGTGCTTCTTTTGACTGTAAAAGAAGTTGAAACTAGGAAAGAAAATTAAAATATTTATATATAAAACCTTTACAATGCATATGTTAAAGTACGCATCCACTTAATGTACAGTGAAAATATATACATATATCCTATCATGTTGTTTCTTTTGGGGTAGGCAGAGAGGACATACCTGTTTATTTATGCAAAAATACTCGCCTTATTCACATCAACACAACTCGTCATACATGCTTGGCTGTTTCTCAGTCATCGTACAATTCCCTCAGTTAAAATTTATCCAACTATATTCTTCCATTTTTTTTCGGTCTACCTCTAACTTGTTCTCTATTAATTTGAAACATGTGTATTTGTATCGTTAATCTTTCGCAACATTTTTTTTCAATGTGACCATCTCAAAATTCCTCGCTTTTTTACTCATCATATCCGTTT
Source organism: Odontocerum albicorne (assembly GCA_949825065.1). Taxonomy (NCBI): domain Eukaryota; kingdom Metazoa; phylum Arthropoda; class Insecta; order Trichoptera; family Odontoceridae; genus Odontocerum; species Odontocerum albicorne. The sequence continues at coordinate 30,731,831 of OX463846.1, forward strand.
CTAACAACATCTACCATTTATCTGATAATTTCTTGCTCCAATAATAAACATTGTTACGCAATATATTCTACGCAAGGCACAATAAAATACAAACAATGTACATGAAAGCTGAATTTACTTTAGACGACACAATTATCGGTTGTACGAGTTCTTCAAAAAAGTGTTTCCAAGTGTATTAAGTTTGAAAGACTTCAATTATTATTAGCAAATTGAGTTTGAAATTGACCCAAAACGTCCCCTAAATAGCATGCCGGAAGAGGCCGAGTTAGCAGGCCAAGATTGAGATACCAGGACAAATGTCTAGGGATACACTCGTATTGACGTTCTAGGCGGGGAATTGACGACGAGCTCTCCATGATAGATCTGGTAGGACTATCGCGTCAAAGATGATGATTATGTTCATTAATTAAATAAATTTTAGCCATAACGTATATGCTGATGTTGTCCACAACCTCCAGGAGAAAACGATCTACCAACGATGATATAACATACTGTACCATTATATATGATCTGTTTAACATCTGCTTTTTTTCTAAACAAATAATAAATTTAAAAAAAGTCAGATTGTGTGAAAACCTATACTTAAATCATTTTATTTAGTAATTATCTAAAAGCGCATATGTAACAATCGGACGGTAGACAAACGTTTTACCATTCGACTACTAATGTAGTTCATTACGAAAAAATAAGCCTTGTCATAGAATTTTGATAGACATTATTATCTGCTCTGTGTACCCTTACACAGCAATCTTCGAAGTATGATTAATTGAAAAACTTTGACATCATCATAAATCTTGATCATAAAAAAATCAGAGCAGGCATGGCAACATTTTATGACTGGTGGGCCGCATTAAATAATTGAATGATATAACTAATTATCCAATCCAACACTATTTTTGTTTGACACAAATCTTCTTCTTTCATATGATACTGGAAAACAAGCATCGTACCAACTATGCTCTTTACATAGTTCGTTGTTTGACTTAATCAAAAACATTAATTGGATTACTTTAAACAAAACTTTAAGAGATCGATGCAATTTTTACATATCAATCATTTTTGTTGTGTAAGAAATTCATAAATTTACTGAAATCCCTAAAACTTAGGGATTGCTGAACTATTCTAATATTATTTTTACTCTTTTTTCCGTCGTTAATGCACATATGGTAGAAAATAATAATTAAAAAATCATCACTTCAGTGCAAATAATATTAGTTTATCATTTTCAAAGCAAGGCACAGCCTTCGTTACCCAGTTGTTAAGACACCTGTCTTCCAACCCGGGGTTTGGCGGGTTTAATTATCATTGGAATCAATAAATATTTCAAAAATGATTCCAGCCTGGCTTACCCTTAAGGCCTATTTAACATATTTCAAGTAGGTTGGATGAGATAGCCACATAGTAAAGAATTTACCAGGTTGTACTGTATTTAACAAATATGTAATACAATACTATAAAAATCAACAAATGTAGAGATTCATGTTAGGAAAAAGAAACTGTCTGGAAAATATACCATCGAAGTGTAAACAAATAATAAAACAAACGGTAACATAATTAATATCAACACGAAATTTAAGAAGTAGTTTGACATTGTATTTTTTTCAGTAAAATACTGTTTTTTTTTTCATTTAATATAACTGTATAACCCTGCATGTTTCAAGGTGTTCACCTTATCATCAGACGACTACAAACAAGACTGAATTGTGTTCAAACTGGTACTGAAATACACACGCATTGGGTTAGCGATTGTGGGTGGAGGAAGGCAGGAGATAACTTCAGCAAACATCGGTGAAATATTGGGAATGTATGTATTAACCAGATGTTCATCCCAATGCATTGACTTGGATATTTCGATGGCCTCTAATCTGTCTAATTTATTTTCATCATTATATCAACAATAAATCCTTAAATATAAATAATAAAATAACTTTTGATTTAACCTGAATGATTCCTGAAAAAATATTTAAGAGATCTTCTCTTAATCTATTAAAATAGTCGCAACCCCGTTGTTTTTCTTCGCTGAATACAACAATCAATCTTCTAAGGAGAATCAATTAATTAAAACGCGGTAGATTTTTTGCGTATCTATATCATATGCCTTAATTTAGATTTAAGGAATAAAAGTTTCTTTGAGTCGTCACTCCATATATCCTCAACCACAATTGAATTATCTTTTATATACGTGCGTTCTTCCAATGGTCAAAAAAGGATTGTACTCCCTTTTGTGTTTTTTTTCTTTCAAGAAGGAAATAAGTATTTTCCAATTCGCTACTTGTGACGTTTTTCAGCAAACTCTAGGGAAAAATGTAATGTGTGCTTCATTTATGGTATAAATATTACATTTTACCAAGTCGATAATCTAGTACGTTTTACTCTTCCTATATAAAGTATATTGGTTCAATTTTTCTCTAACCTTTATTTACGCTAAAATTTATCAGACCAGAAGGTTTTGATTTTTACTATGAAAAATGTGATGATCATTTATATAAAATTACAATATAATACACGTTTTCTTGCAAAAATTCCTCAGAATAAAAAATACCTTGAAAACAAATTTAATATCTGTCTTGAGAAATAATCAAGTTCCAAATATGATGAAAAAAATGTATGAATAAATGTATGACAATAAGGAGAAGTGAATAAACTTACCAATTTCGACATTATGTAATAAACTTTATTTAAAATTTAGACTTAAATTCAGGAGTTTTAGTTTATTTTACTAAATTTCTCTTAAAGCAACCAATTTAAGATATTCAACTTAGTAAAGTTTATCGTTGATCTTTAAATTTCAATCCTGAACTTAAAAACTTAAAGAACGAAATATTTTTGTTTGTTTAAAAATAGATCGTTTAGAATGGTTTTAGGAATTATACAAGATTTGGTGGTAGGTTTCAGAGCAATAAATAAATTTATTCGATGTTTCTTTAAAAAATCCCCATGAATATGAGGATCGAATAGTTTGCATACGTTAACTATTTATTTTGCAAATATCTGTGATATGTTTGCTGAGATGTAGACTGTTCTCTAGGCAAATATAACACTCCTAGAATAACGTTTTGTTTAATTTAAAGAGAGTGCGGGATATGAAGATTTTTTAAGATTTAATTACCCATCCGAGTAACAGATAATGAAAATTGGAAGTATACAATTTATACCTTTGGTTTGGATTTGTTACAAATACAACTTTCGGGCCAGAAAAAACAGTGTGTTCCTAAACTTAATAAAATATAAAAATTCTTCAAATAACAACACTTTCCATTTATGTTATAATAAAACATTTACTTATGGTGCACTCTTTAAGTTTTACGATATAAGGCAAAACATGAAGATATACTATTAAAAGTACCATCTTAGGTGTTATTATCAAAGTCCTTTGTCCAATTACTTGCATCCAGTCGAGTTGATATGCATTTAATTTAAGTTTCATGTGGCGTTACCATTAATGAAACAACGCTACCTAGTTATATAACAGCGCCAGCAGACTAAACTTTCCAAGGGAAGATCTCAACTCCTTTATCTTCAAACAATGCGTGTATCTCTGTTCTCGATCTTTTGGCGCAAACTTCTTGTTCAGACTTAAGGTCGTGATCTTTGTCTTTAAGTAATAAATGAATGTACATATTTGTTAATTAAACACATCGAAGTTTTGGTGAGTTTATTTAGCAAGTAAATATTGTACATAAAATAAAGAAAAATAATTTAATCAAATATATTTCTAGCAGGTAAGCTCTTAACTTTTTAGAAGGAAACCTGATATTTATTTAGTCATCGTCTTAAAAAATCTAAGTATTTGTAATTATTCGGTTTATTACTTTTACGTTGAGAGTGAGATATGTTTTAAGCACAAACTTTATTTTTAATAATAATTTGAAGATTTCTATGAAATGCCTTTTGTAAAAAAAAAACTAAAACAGTAAATTGAAGGTGTATGATACACATTGCGAATTTCATATTGTAAGCTAGAAAAAGCGATTGTATATAATATCACCAAGACGTGAAATTATTATTACGTATAAAATGTTCACGAAAAAGAAAGTAATGATTGCAAATAATTTACTTACATTTATTACAAATATCACCAAGTTGTCTTTGCAACGACCAACTCATGAAAAACTTTATGATATTTAACACTAGTAATCCTCATCAATTAATGTTCATAATGATTGTTTTTTTTTTCAAAAATCGTAAATTCGTCTCTTCTACGAGTAACTTTTCAATATAACCCCTTATAAGACGGCTAATTTTCTCAAAAAAAGCGTTAAGCCATTTAATTTTTTAATACCCATAAACATTCATCAACTAAGGATAAGTTATGAACGTCCTATTTTTTTATGGCCATTTAACAAAAAAATATAAAGTCTTCTATTCTACTGACATTTAATGATTTAGATAAAATTTATTTCTTTGCCTTCAAGAAATGATCGATAAGGGTTATATTAAACTACATTATCGTTTTTTTTTTTGGGAATTTATGTTCATTATTGTAAACCTTTTTTTATAAACAGCGTCATACTTTACACCTCAATATTTAATATCACTTACAATGAATCTTCGATATCGAGCGTATTAATCTTCTTTCTTTTTAAAATCGAATTTCTTATTTTTTTAATGTTGCGTACGATTACGTGAAGTGATGTTGACATTTTTAGTGTTGAGTACGATTACGTGAAGTGATGGTGATATTTTAAGTGTTGAGTACGATTACGTGAAGTGATGTTGACATTTTTAAAAGGTGTTTATGAAAACAAAGATCTAGTTTCAGGTAAGATAGATAAAAAATATTCACAACATTGTATCCTAACTATCACCCTTCGCCTTTATCACATCCATAAATAATATTATACATCCACCTTTTTCTCCGGGACTTTTTATTCTTCCGTCTTCTAGAAAATGTTGCATTTGGTTTGAAATCGTTGCTTAAGATTTTCAGGTGTCCGAGGCTGGAAAATTGTTAAATAAATAGAATATTACATTGTAGATTTATAAAAAAAGCAAACTGATTTTCGTTTTTTTTAAATCGAAATGAACAAAAACTGTGGTGGTATTCTTTTTTTTTTTTTAAATAAGCTATATTTATATTATAGAACTCACGACGATATGTGAAAAATAACCATTTGTAATAATGTTTAAAAAAAAAAATAAGGTTATTAAAGAGAAGTAAGTATTAAAATAGGATTTTTAAATATGGCAACAAAAGTTTAATATCTAACAAGAAAAAACTTAACTTTTATTATTTTAAAGCTATTTGAGTATTCGTATAAGTAAAAACGAAATTCATCTTAATATTATAGTCTAGTTGATAAAACGACTGTCTTCGAACCGTATATTTGCGGGTTAGATTCCCATTGATACCCAGATTTAAAAAAATAGGGTTGTAAGATTTTCTCTTCAGGCTTATTTAACGTATTACTGGTTAATTGGAGGAGATTGCCACATGACGATAAAACTCACACATTCAAGTGTTTATAGCGAAAATGTAATACAACACAATAAAAGCATGAAAATATCATCAATGAAAAAAAACATTCTTTAACCCTCCGATCGGCGACAGTGCCGGCGGCGTTATAAAAGTGACAAGGTCTCTAGGGACCTTCAAAAAATTGAATGTTTATAGCGAAAATGTAATACAATACAATAAAAGCATGAAAATATCATCAATGAAAAAAAACATTCTTTAATTATGTCATAAAACTTAATTGTACAATTTATTCCAATTAATATAAGTTTATCGTTATTTAAATTATTTTCTTATACACTATATGTTGTATTCGTATTTCTGCTTTTAATGGTGAAAATATTTGATTGTCTATTTATATGATTTCTTTATAAATATACCATTGATGAATATTTATTTATACGTTTTCTCAATAACGTTGTTCAAACGAATAATGAAATCAAATTTGCCAAGAAATGGAAACACAATTTTTTCCAATAGAATTCTATTAATTCAGCCTTATCCAATTGAATAACTGACTCGATAACAACCTTAAATCTACTCAAGTATCTGAAATAAAGTAACGAGAAAGCATTTTATGAGCAAAAAAGCCTTTCTTATGAAAGTTATCTAACAAAAATTGAATTGATGTATTTAAGAGAGAGAGAAAACTTTTGTTTTTACCTTTAAGTGTGGTTTAAAAATCACTATTTTTATATCAGAAAACCACGTCAATAATGACGGAAGTAAATCAAAAACTTAAATATATTTGTTTTTTTTTTTTAAATTAAGTTTAAAAGTTTTTTAATGTTTATAGTTTATATACTGTTCAATAGTTAAATCATCTCACATAAAATATAATACATTGTTAATGTTTGTTATTGTATGTCTTATAAAATCATATCAAGTAATAACAGATGTCAAATAATGTTAAAAAAAAGGATGTTCTGAAATTTGATACTAGTATAGAATTTTTAAAATTACTTATTATATGGATACAATTAAGTACCGTAACAATAATGATTCCGAAACTCAAAATTGTTCAATCAAAAATACAAAACAATATATACAAAACATGTTTCATAGAATTTTATCCAAATTGACAACTTTTTCTTCTTGATCGTTTTTAGTGTTTTGTACTATAACCGACGTACGAACGGCGATAGTTATTTATTTTAATGATGCTCTAGTGCAGATCGTCCATTTTTCAGGCTTTTGGTTGACTTCTGACTTTAACAATCGTTTTAATTAAATGACGGAAATTATTTAAGACATATATCCATCACGCCGTTTCCCTATCGGGATAAATAGAAAGGACAAAACACCAAACTTTCCTATTTCTACACATAATCCTATATTTGCCTTTTCTACATTCATTAATTCACCTTATCATATGAGTGCTATGAGATATCTGACATTGTACGTTTATTTCTTTCAAAATATCCTTCACTTGATTGAACCACACATTCATTTGTTTCTCTTTTCCACACCTTCAGCTTATATTTGCACTCTTTATTTGTTTTGTTAGTATTTCTTCATTTATTTGTGCTACATTTCCAAACAATCTCAGAAGGGTCATCTTAGTCTTACTTAACGCTCCTATTTTCGATTGTTCTGTAAATTTTCGATGCTAGGAGATATTTTTTTAAATATCAAATTTTGTTTTATTCACTTATAACCTCTGTAATACATTTCTTGTGGTTTGGAACAGGTTATCACATAGCAATAATCCCACTTAGTTGTATTTTTTACAGGAAAAATGTAATACAATACAATTTAACGTTCGATTTGGAAATTGAAAACGTCCGCGGACGAGATGCACTGCTGGTACGTGCAGGCGAAACGGCTGAAGTTGAGAATAATTCACACATGCTAACAAATATTAGCAAGCGTTTTTTTAAATAAAGGCTGAATAAAAATATTGATCATGCATGTAAAATGTATTATTCAAATTATTCATCATAGACGCCGCCTACGATTCATGATAAAAGCTGCCAAATATTATTATAGTATGTTCAAATACTCGTATTTGTGGGCCGCCAAACTTGCATTTGGCCCACGGACCACTGCTGATGCTCTAGTGTCAAATTTTGTACACGACTATAGCACGTGTTCATGATAACGAATTTTTGTCTAAGAATTTCTTGTATCAGGCTATTTCAAAAATGATTAAAAAAAACATTGACATGAAACATTAAAAAAAATGGTAATTCATAATGTTTATACTTATTTAAATTGTCAAATGTTCTATTTTATGACGGAATTATTAGTGATAAGCTTATTTTCTGATGTATCTGGTACACCTTGATCAGCTTGATCTCTGAGTGTGAACCGCCTTACTAAAATGAGTCGAGCAAATATGTGTGTAGTTGTATTTCAACTGATAATTCATAGTCGCTGATTTTTATGAAAAAACTTTTTTCCTAATATTTTAAAGAGAATCTTAAAATAAATTCGGGCGATTAAACATTGTATCCTTTGACCAGCTACCAAGTAACATCCTTATTACGTGACTCAATCACCTACAGTTACCCTTAATATGGTAACTGAGGACTGCGACCGAAAACAAACCGTAGCATTCTTCACGTGGTTATATAAATTAATACCCCTATATAACCCGATAAGATATTTATCTATTATCATTTATTTGCACAAATGGAGGGTCGGTTTTGAACATAAAAACGTTTTCAGTATATAAATTAAAGTAAAGTTTGCATGTTTATAAAAAAAATTGATGTTACGAGTGCAAAAAGTATATTCATTCAAAAATTAACATAACTAACAAAATCAAAAAGAAGCAGAAATATACAATTAAACATACAAATAAACATCAAGCCAGAGCTCAGGAGGCCCAGAACCTTGTCTTTATAATATTGAAGTTTTCTTTAAAATAAAATAAAGTTTACTATTTAAACACATGTCAAAGATTAAGAATGATTTACTTAAAAATGATATAATTTTTTTGAAAAGTTCACAATTTATTATAAAAAAAATAGATGTAAACACAATGAGAAAATCGACATTTTATGAATTTGAGTAAATTGAATAAATGGTAAACCAGCTGAAATCAATGTCGTATTTTGTATTGTATATAAATGCAGTTTGTGAATATTGAAGGAAAATCACATTGAATATTACACAAAATATTTAAACAAAAAAATCACACTTATCAACAAATGAAAAAGGTTTTTTTTAAATGGTTAAAATGTCATCGGTTCAAAATGAACGAACTATCGACTACTTACAAATTCAACTCATTTTTTACCTAGGGAAACTTTGAATACTTAAAGCCTTCGTTTTAAAATGGACTTTAACAGCCCCATTTATTGGCGTTACGTGAGTTCAGCCCTAATGCGACTAAATTACAATACCGTAGTTTAAAATTATGACAGTGCAGAGGAATATCTCTCGTTCATGAATAGGTCTGAAAGGAGTTTTACTTAAATGTTGAAAAAATAGTTTTTTGGTAATCACGTTATCTTCATATTGTCTAACTTGTATACATTAAGGTCAAAGTTAAAAAAATGACGCTGATAGACAACGTGTCATAATTTATTGATTTTGAATATGTTATGATCGATGTAAGACCGAATAAGAAATATAGTTACTTAAAAAAAATGTAAGAAATACCGATGGGTTTGTATATTTTTTTCAATTTTATACATAATATATATAGAGAAACATTTTATGAAGTTGAAAAAAGGAAATTAATTTATTTGGCTACCCATACCATTCAAATTAACAAAATTTATAAAAAAAAATATATTTGGACTACCATACGATTCAAACGGAACGTCTTATGAATTTCAGAAAAGAAAATGAATTAATTTTCATAAAATTTATAATTATACTAGATTAAATTTTCGTTGAATAAAAATATCATCTTTCAAACAGTGAGACAAAACCTTTATAAAGTTTGAATGATGAGTAGCTCATCTTGAACAAAATACGTGAAATGGCTAAAGACCATGCAAAAATCAACACAAACCACTCCATATAGTTGGTGTATGGACACACATCCATTAACGTTTAGAACAATGAGTTTTACGTCTGTGCTGGCATATTGTTCCATGATACGGAAGTCATTTTTTACACCCATTGTTCCAGGTGTATTGTTCCAATGGTGAATACAGATATTTTCCAAGCTTTGAGAAGAAAAATTGGTATTCCTAGCTTCTACTTTTTTTTTCATCTTCAAGATTTTTTTCAGAACGTAATTAAACGAGACTATTTTTTTATTTCGTTAAAAAATAATTTTTTATTGCTATATCGTTTTTTTTTTCAACAGATTTGAAACGGAAATGTAAGATTTGTCATTAATTTTCAAATATCATAAGTATTTTAAAAACATTTGCATTTATATTTAGATTTTTTTTTACTTAAAGTATTAAAATGTATGAATCTTTAATTGTTTAACTTTACGATGAAAGCAATTTTTCATTTCCTTTTCTTTAGTGACATCTTGGATTCCTTCATTTAAATACATCTTAAATTAGCATAGATATTAAAATATTTGTTCGTTTCTCTTATAAAAACTCTTTTTGATTTTATTTCTTCAGCTGGATGGAAACGTCATGTTTTTGAGGAGAATTAATCGTTTTAAACAAAAAGTCAATTTCAAATGAATGCCTTTTTCCATGTATGAAGTTTCCTTATATGTACGAGTAAGGTCTTTTATTGAAATTCTTTTGGGGAACACTCGTACTATTACTCTCTAGGAGTAAATCACATGTTTTGTGGGGAGTATGAATTATTCTTAAAATAAAAGAAACCTATATTTTTTTCTCACTTTCAAATTAATGCTTGAAGATATTTTATAAAGTGAGCATTTATATTTTTATCTGTCAAATTTTCAACATGAAAAATATCATAATTGTATCATAAAATATATGTTTTTAAGTTTTAAAATTAGTTTTTTATCGTCCAGAAGACCAGATATGCAAAACACGTTTATCAAATATATAAAGAGAGTAACTTAAAAAATTAAATGGATTCACCTAAATGTAGTTATGGTGTACAAAGATAAAACGAAGGGAAAAGTTAACAAAATCGTTTTCCTCGAACAATTTCACGGTACGCAACGCAGCTAAAATTTGTCAAATTTTCACAGGTATTAAGAAAAAAGGGCGGAGCTTTCATTCAGTGATCTAAAACATGCGGTCTGTAACTTGTGGAACGTGAACCAAAAAAAGTAAAGTGATTAATCGAAACAAGATTTTTGATCATTTGAAATAAAATGTACGTGATTAATTAATCAAAAATCGTGTGAGCGTGAACTTAAAGAGGGTAGGAAAGGTGTAGCGATGAGTGAAGTAAATGTATGTGGACTTCTGTGTGCATATGATATGGTTATGCTTGCTGAAAATTGTTATGCTGGTTTTAGATGGTTTGAACACGTGGAGAGAATGAATTATGATAGAATGACTAAGCGAGTATGCAAGTCAGAAGTGCAAGGTGTGCGTGAAAGAGGTAGACTGAGGAAAATGTGGCTGGACTAGATTTTTAAAGACAGTAAAGTGGAAGGTAATAATAATAGAAGATTCTGCATGACGAGGTTTATGAGTGTGGAGGAGGCGAAAGTTATGTGCTAAGATAGAAAAGTTTGAAGTTCTCTATCTACCCCGCAAGGAATATTACGGGATTATATGTATGTGTTGTAATTGAAACAACCTACAAAATTATTTGTGGATTTCAAATAATAGTAACGGCTTTTATCATTAATGAATTGTCTTTTTCACAAATATTCACTTTTTTTTCTTTTTACGGTTTCCTTCCCCTTTCACATCCATCGGCGTCATTGAAAACTTTTGAATTTTATAAATAACTCAATTTTTGGTCACTTGTAGTGCCGTAGATTATACAATATAATTTTTTTTATTTTGTTTATTCATATATTTAACAACAAAATTAATCTTAATATTCAGCACTTATCTGGATAACCAAAATAAATAATCAATTGTAATAGCAGATGACTAGTACAACGCTTTATCGTTAAACTCAATAAATAGAACTAAAAAAATCAAATGGTGGCAACTTTTGAAGAAATGTTATTTACTAGGTGGCAATGCCATAATTAATTCACGTTTCTTTGTAATTTATTCAAGATAAATAGGAAATCAAGAGTGCCTTTATCAATTTAACTGAATATTTATGCTACCTTCTCTTAGTTAAGTCGGAAAGAAAAAAGAACTGTAAATTAAAGAAACAAGGTCTTGTTAGGAGAGTAGTTTTCATTAACTCAATAGTCAATTGAGTTAATAAACACTTCTCTCTGGGTTTTAAATATGAATGAACATAAGTTTAAGCAACGTGGGTATTATTTTCACATTAATCAATTTTACATCAAAATTCGTTATTTAATTTGTTATTGGGTTGTATATTATTATACGTTAGTTATTCTACAATTTGGTGGATTAATCTTAAAAAATGGCAGGTTTATTTTTAAAAGAAAACAGAATGGGTTTATCTTTTATTTGCTGATGTCGGAAATTAGGTAAAAGAAAACCAGTATTAAGCTAGACTGTGAAAGCCATTATTTTAAATAACTTAAGCATTTTTCGCTTTATTTATTCCATCAAAAAGGTTACTTCAATTCGAATAAACAGTTGAAAAATTTTATTTAAAAAATATTAGAAAATAACAAAGACAAACAAATGCATTAACACAGCCAATTCTTTGTTATAAAATTGAATGATCCAATAAATTTGCGAAAATACTAGAGAAAGAAAAATCGTGTTCAAAATCAATTTAAATGGGTTCAAGAAGGGTTTGAATTGGTATACCCGTGGATCTGGGTTTTTTGCCTTTCATTTGTCGTATCCCAAATAAACTAGGCTTTTGGCTGTATTTTTATGAAGACTTTTCCGAACGATTCCTACCACTCATATAGCATACGACAGACGAACAATTCCTACCACTCATATAGCATAAGACTTATGCTATATGAGTGATAGGAATTGTTCGTTGTTTGATGAATACATTAGAATAGTTTATATTAACGCGTGAGCCTGTAGTTAAAGTAATCATAATAAGAAGTGACATTTTTAAACAGTACCATTACGTAAATTCATTTTCTTCTTTAGAAACTTAACAAATCAACACTATACATCCTCCAATCCCTCTGTGTGTACACCATAGTAGGATAACCATACAGTTAAGTTGTATTCAATTGTTATTTTAATCAATGACATGTTGTGAACTTTTGCCGAATCAACTGCATTGAAATCCCTGCACAGTCTCGAAACGAATCCCAGCTATGGGTCAGTCTGTCCTTGTTGAGATGCTTTTAGCATGCGGAACAATTGTCAATCTCTCATCAAAAACCACACCCAAATCTCCTGGGCAGTGTACAAAAGAACGTAATTTATCTAACATTCACGCATGTTTGTTATTGGAAACGGATTTTTTTGTAATTTAATTAAAAAAAATATTATTTATTTATTGAAAATTTCCCAGTCATTCAAATCACTGATTGAATATTCAAGAAACTGGTTAAAAACAAATTTTCTTTACATAATAACGAAAAACTTTTAAAAAAGGTTGAAAACAAGTGATTTAAAAATAATTTAATGAATAACCAAATAAATTGTGCGCGAAAGAAAGGGTCGATGACTGACTTATCATCGACCCTTTTTGTCGCACAAATAAACAAAATTAAAGCCTGCTTAAAAATAGTTAATCTGAATTATGATAACACCTTTTCAAAGCATCACCCACACTTTTTATATATATAGTGTAATTAAACTGATAAAAAAATTTAAATTTCTGTCGCAAAATTTTAATTATTCCGTCCATTGACTTCTTTAAGATTAATGACCTGATTAACGATCGTTAATAATTTTATACAAAAACGAAATTAAATAAAATATGTCTTGAGATGAAATATTTAAAAAATATATATTTTGCCGCTTTTGCTAATGGAAAATATTGTTTCACAACTTATTAAATTATCTCATCGTATATAAATGTAATATTTTAAACGAAAAGAGACTGTCAGAAACGCCCACTGGGTTGTTTTATTAGATAATTAAATAGCAATATTGAATTCAGCATCTTGTTTTATTATTTATATATTGTTATTTAATTATATAGCATTATTGAATTGAGCATCTTGCTTTATTATTTAGGTTTTATTAGATAATTACATAGCAAAATTGAATTGAGTATCTTGCTTTATTATTTATGTTTTATTAGATAATTATATGGCATTATTGAATTGAGCATCTTGCTTTATTATTTATGTTTTATTAGATAATTATACAGCATTATTGAATTGAGCATCTTGTTTTATTAGATAATTAATTATGTAGCAATATTGAATTGAGCATCTTGCTTTATTATTTATGTTTTATTAGATAATTATGTCATATAGCAATATTGAATTGAGCATCTTAAGTATTTACGTTAAAAAATAAATAAGTATTTTTAAATATTGCCAGTGTTGTTGATAGTGTTTTCTTTTATGGTTAATTAATGCATCTGGTCTTATTATATCTGAATTAAATGATAAATACACTTGTAAAGAAAAATATCTCTTTTCTATATTATATAAAATTTGGTTTCGATTGCAGCTCACTCATTACTTTAAAAGATACATTAGGTAAACAGACCTGACTACCTCAATAGGTTTTAAGAGGGGCTATAATTTACTTTCTCTGGAGAGTAGACAAAGGAGTGAAGCAGGAGTATTAAAGAAGTTCCTTAAATATGCACTTTTTGAAATTTGTTAAATTCAAAATACTTATTCATGTCATAAATTTCCTTCACTTAATAATACTTAAAACACAGTTTGAATATAAAAGAGAATTTAAGGGCTCTAAATATAACCTTATTTTAATAATTTAATGTATATTTCCTGTAACAAAAAAGCAAACGTATTTTACGCACGAATCAACCCGAATTAAGTCTAAGCTATAAAAATCGCACTATATTCAACCACCATAGAATAATTAAACCTAGCGGACAGTCACATATTGTCCCATGTCATTAAGGAAGCAGCCCAAAACCACAAATCCGACAGTAAATGTTTCAATGAAAACTGTGAGGAATTTTCAGCAAAGAACTACATTTCAATGAGCGCCACATTGGGAAGTTCTATGGTATGAGATGCCACAAAAACGGAACTTCAGTCAATGAAAAAGATTAAAATCCTCGAATTAAAGGGCGATTATGTAACTCGTAGGTCTTTCTTTATGAATGTTAAAGTAAGCCAATTCGAAAAAAAATATTCCTTTACTCAAAAATATCGCATTTAGACATTCATAAAAAATATGTATAAAAGAAGTTTTTTTTGTATCACACTTTCATTATATGCAGTACAATCTGGTGGGTATATTGCCATGTGGCAATTTGTTCCAACTAACCAGAAATATATTAAAGAGGCCATAAGCGTAAACCAAACTGGAATCCTTTTTAAAAAAATCTGGGTTCGAGCGGTATTTGAACCCACAAGCTTCGGGCTGGGAGACAGACATCTCACCAACTAGACCACAGAGGTCATCAATTTCCTAAATACGAGTACTTATTCAAATTAAATATTTTTTTCATCTTAAAATAACATGTCTAGTAAAACAGTGTTTCGTTGCAAAATAACATACAGTACCCGGCGGTAAGTAATACACACCGGGCTTAAGAAAGAGACTGTCGGCCATAATCGGCTAACTTCGGCTTTGTAGAGCGTCGTCTCTGTCATTCATACACGTGTTCCGTCGTGATTTGTCAGTCGTTGGCAAGCGATGATAATCTAAACTTGAAACTTCGACAACGGCAAGTCAAATGCTACGTTTGGTCAGTGTTATTGCGTGGATTGGAATCATGGACCCTCAAAGTTAGTAGTATGAACCGACTGGAAGCATTCGAAATGTGGATGTACCGGAGAATGCTACGGATACCCTGGACGGATATGGTCAACACAAAGGTTGACCATATCCGTCCAGGGCAAAATAGAGGGCCGAAGAGGTGTTGGCAGGAGGCAAATCTCTAAGCTCTGCAATATACGTGATTGGACTGGTATAAGGGGCGTTGGAGATCTTTTTCGGGCTGCCGGGGACAAAGATGTCTACTCTCAGGTAATATTCAACGTTGGGGGGACCTGACGACACTGAGAAGAAGAAGGCAAGCGTTCTAGGGACAAAGACGACGTTAGCCGATTATGACCGACAGTCTCTTTCTTAAACCTGATGTGTATTACTTACCGCCGGGTACTGTAACTCATTTTCTTTATATGTGCTTCAAATATCCGTTGAACAAAACTTTTGTTTGCTGTCTATTTTTATTTTGTCTTTCTCTTATTGAAAGTAAAAGTTCAAATTAATTTAACTATTTAAGATTTTTTCAAACTTTTGTCATGGGGATTTAGCATGTTAATAATGCATGATATGAGCTGATAGTCTAAAACGGCAACTCTTACTGGTCTATCAATAAGTTAACATTGTCTCTAAAAAGAAAAAAGTGAAGGAAGACGATTATGAAAAATGTTACATATGAGATTCAATCAAATGTAATTCTCTATATATTATTTTAATTTTTCTATACTTACTTTCAGGAGTAAAAAAATAAAATAAGAAAAAAAAACAAGGATAAGGAAAATAAAACCGTTTGGTAGACTTATATTCACGTTCACAATATTTTCTAACCAAACAGAAATATGATAAAAGAACTGATTTACAAAATTTACACAGGATTATTTTACCGAAAATTTAACCCTAAGCCCTTGAGATGAAGTTGAGCATTTCCCTACATAATCACGGAGGTTGACAATTAATATGACTGTAAAACTAACTTTTTTCAATAAATTTCATAGCGCAGCAATAGTAAAACTAATTTTTTTCAATAAATTTCATAACGCAGCAATAGTAAAACTGAATTTTGCGTTGGAAAAACTACGAGTAACAAAGCTTCAGATGACAGAATCTACGCACATATTTTGAAGTGAACACCTTCTGCAAGGAAGTCTAGTGCGTAAAATACATATCTTAAACAAAGCTATATAAATCATATTGTGAAATAATCCAACTTTAAAACACGAAGTAATGTTGAATTTAAGATGAGCAAAATATATTCTGCACTGAGGACGAGGATATAAAAAAATAATAAATCAATTATAAAAAAAAAACACATTTATAAAATGAATGTTTTGGCTAACAAATGTTATTTAAACATTTGCCGAGAAAATCGGCAGAGAAAATTTATTATCATCTTGAATGTTCAGTCGTTTACTGAAAATTCCAGACGGACTACCAAAATAAACTCACATTGAAATGACTAAGGTAACAACCCTGGTGGTGATAATAGGAGTTTTTTTTTTTTTTTTCGGTGCCTTTTAATAAATTCCTTGCTGTGTAATAGCTGACCTCCGTGGTCTAGTTGGTAAAACCATCTGCCTTCTAGCCCGTTGCATGCTCGATTTCCATTGATACATTTTTTTAACAAGGGTTCTAGTAAAAGAAAACCCACCAGGTTACTACCTGATGAGTTACAGTATACTACTAAAATGCAATACAAAAATATTCACGTCCTGTCGCCCACGTAACCGAGTGATTGGCATTATTACTTGTTTGAATGTTTTCCTCGCTTAATTTATTTTTTAGCTCCTATTTCATCTGATTTTTTTTGTACTTTTGTGGTAATTTTAGGAGTGACCAGCGTTAGAAAAAAGTGCTTCTGTATTTTAATTGATATTCTTCATTCATCTAATGTCATAATAGATCAATACAAAAGTAACATAAAAAAGGTTACAGGTATACACTGATATCCTCCCAAAACAAAAAATAAATAAAAAGCAGCTATGGTTTTCACTGGTTTGCAATACATTGGTATGCTACTCAATTAATCATATGCATCCCGAGAGAAGTTCTGAATTCCCTGATAGCTGAACGGATCCCAAAGATATTTTTGCAGCACGTTTATTGCAAAGTGTATGAATTTAACCCAGGACTCCCGCATTCTTTAACTTGTATGCTTGTATATGTGATTCCTCAAGATTAAGAAAAGATGAATTACACCAGGTGTTTGTACAAAAATAGTAAACCACTTGTTGGTTAAAAACCTTTTTTAATGTGCCTGACATTCGTGCAATAGTGAATAAAGATTGTTTTCGGTGTCGTAATCACGAACTTAAATATTCAGTGCGTCACCACTCGCACACGGTATGACTTTGTTAAATGAATTTTTCAGTATTAATATATTTCATGTGTTGGTGGACAAATCGAGAATTGAGCTCCTTAATTAACTTTTTAGGTATAACTAAGCCAGTTTACAAGGAAAGGGAGTTTCGTTATTTTTATTATTATCAATTTAAAATTATATAATTTTTTTCTTATACTATGCATCTTGTTTTATGTAATTGAGTTGTCTGTTTTAAATGTAAATTTATTAAATATAATGTTTAAAAGAGTCAATAATTTTAAAGCCGACTCCTAGGTACCCAAAGAGCGTTCCAATTAATTTTATCTGGCATTTTACAAATACTGCCCTAAGGTTTAAATCTTAATTATTCCAATAAAGTACTGTCGGAAATACAATGATCCCAGCACTTTGTTTCAAATTGATCCGATTTAGATTCTCGTTTAGCTTATTACCTCCCGAAATGTTCCTTTCATTATACCTTATCACCCTTGTGTAATTTGTACATAAACAAAGCAAATGCTTCGCTTTAGCATAGTCGGCGCCGGTGGCGTTGCCGGCGGGGCGTCTAAAACACGCGTTTCAACCAAAAACGAGATAACAAGCATAAGAAACAGCACAATATGTGTGTTTTATAAAGAAAATTTAAATTACATATGTGTTTTTTTAAATCATGACTGGAAGTATATTTTCCTCTTGTAATATTAAATAATTCGAAAATTCATATGAAATGTTTAAGTTAATCATATAATAATTAAAATAATTGACCCGTTTCAAAGTTACTACAGAAGTTAAAGTCTTATTAACAAAGGCGGTATGTCTTTGAGTTCACTCATGAGTTGTTAAACATCCACAAATACCTAATCCATGAAGAGGAAGGGAATTAGACAAGATTAACCCAGACCTTTAGATACAATTTGATTTTAATTGTTTTTGTGAATCGTGTGAAACCTATATTAATGTATATATTTTCGCCTAATATTGCTTTGTTTTTTATATCAATAAACGATACTATCATTATTTTTATTATTTAATATTTCTACGATATTAAAATAATACTTAATAAACTAACGCAAAATGGGTAGCACAAAAATATCATTTTGTTTTAAAGGGTTGGATGGAGAATTCAATGAGGGTATGAAGAATAATTGTACATAAAGTATATACATATTTTACAAACTTTGAAGTAGAGCAAAGACGACCTCAGAAGTCTTGTCTTCTAGCCTGATGTTTGCAGATTTTTGCCTGTTGTGGTTTGTTTTAAAAAAGGATTTTAGACTAGTTTTACTTAAAGCCTGTTAAACATCTTTCTCCTTAGAAGGAAAAGATTACTCCTTTGCAATAAGCCCACCAGGGAGTGAAATGCATACAACTAAAATATTATATGATAATATGTTAAATCATTTTTTGGTTAAGATTGTTTGTTCTTACTTTTTGCTTATCAATTTTATTCAACCAACCAACATTTAATTTATCTAAGCAATTATTTTCATGTAACACAATTAAGAACTGTCTCAAATCTTCTTAAAAATGTATGTCACTTTACAATTGTGAATAAAATCACTGCTCTGAAAAATATTATTTTTTTCATTTAATAAGCCATTGTAAAATAATTGACAACAAAAAATAATATCGATGTAATCAAAGCTATTAAACCTGCTTAAATAAATATGGATGCTGTATGAGATTTTGGGTTTCATTAGTTTGGACCTCAAAAAAGTTAATTTATACCATGTACTTAAAATCTTACATTTTAAGACAACTTAAGAACATACAAATAAATGTTTAAATCTACGCGTCCATTTAATGGTTTTAAAAGGAATAAATTTAACGCTTGTGGCTTACTTTAGCTTTGTTAGCAAGATAAACGCCTGAAAACTAGAAACATCTTGATTATTCAAAAGTAATGGTATATTCCTGTAACGAGAATATCGAGAGAAAGCGAGAGAGGTAATTTCGATTATTATTTTAATGACTGTGAACACGTGATAGTGGACATTATCATTCAGAGGAAAACATTTCTATTGCTAGTTGTTTTATAACGGTTTTATTTTGTATGGTTGTAAAATAGTAATTAGTGAACACTTAGACATATTAAATGACAGCTGCCCCCGCTTTGACAATGTTTGGGCAATTTCATGCGTAGCTACTTCACATGAAAGCTAAAAATAAAACGTGATGCAATAGCTTTTCCTATGGATTTTTGCTACTGATTCTAAAAGCTCACCAAAAAAATTCTACCCACATTTTAACAGTACCCCTTTTAAACAATAAAAAATGATCAAATTTGAAATATCTAAGCTCTCAGGTACAAGCCAACTAGGTCACGGGATTTGGCATGTATATTCGGTAAGTATTAGATGTTAACATAAGTTGTGTCCGTTTTTTTTTTTTTCAATTTAAAAATGAAAAAAAAACTGTTCGACAAAATGAAAAAAAAAGAAAAATTTCTGCTGTATTTGTTTTTACGTTTAAAACAAGATGCAGTAAAAAAACGGACACAACTTTTATTAACATCCAATACATTGATAATTATTCTGAATTGTTTTAACAATTTTTTATTAAATTATTTTTTTAATACTTATAAATAAATGGTTGAGTGAATAAATATTGTTCTAATTTTTTTTTGAGCATGTTTTTCTAGTGCGTTAATTGCATGGCCAATTATAACCGAATTTAATATCACAAAGATAATTGCAAAATTTTAAGCTTCAAAATATTGATATATATTTGACAAAATTTATTTTAAAATGTTTATTATCGCCAATCACGGCTAGAAACTTTGAAAATGTTCTTGGGAGTTTTCTAAACAATTTGGCATTATCATCATCGTTAGTGATTGATTGATCCTAATAATCATTTTTGGTTCAAACATCATAGGCAGTACAGCCGGTGCCGGTGCCGGTGCCAGTGAGATGGTGGAGACTTGATTTTATATTTCACGTTAAGATCTTATTCGAGCTTTATTTATTTAGTAAGGCTCATCAGCTGACTTGAATAAATTGGAAAACACATTGCTGTTTTATGATGAAACAGCACAATAGAAGACATTCATGTATAACATTTTTATTTGCAATTTATTTTAAAATCACGGTTGAAGTAAAGAACAAAATATATTATTTTGTAAATGGGTAATAACAAATGGTTCATTATTTAAAGTATTCACAGTTTTTTGTGCAAATTTAAATTAATATTTGGTTTCTTATTTTAAGACATTTTTCATAATTCAGTATTTTTATTATTTCTTCAAAATATTTTTAATGCGTGTTAATTTTGATCTTTAACTTATATTACAACTTTTATGAAAGTTGTAATTCTTTAAT
The DNA here is from genome assembly GCA_949825065.1 of Odontocerum albicorne. Classification (NCBI taxonomy): domain Eukaryota; kingdom Metazoa; phylum Arthropoda; class Insecta; order Trichoptera; family Odontoceridae; genus Odontocerum; species Odontocerum albicorne. Next base: position 30,752,711 of record OX463846.1, read on the forward strand.
TTTATGACTGAGCAAGAACTATTCAATTTTCTTATGGAGAAATTATAATCAATTTAATGCGTAATTTACATGGATACACGATATGTTTACCTATAAGATTCCAAAGTACGTAATTAACATGAATAAACGTACATAATGAGTACGTAATTTACATGGATAAACGTACGTAATGAGTACATAATTTACATGGATAAACGTACGTAATGAGTACGTAATTTACATGGATAAACGTACGTAATGAGTACATAATTTACATGGATAAACGTACGTTATGAGTACGTAATTTACATGGATAAACGTACGTAATGAGTACGCAATTTACATGGATAAACGATATGTTTACCTATAAGATTCCAGAAACTTGTTTAGATAAGAGGGAAAATAAAAAGACATTTTAATAGATGCATGAGGCAAAATGTTTGCTCCCGACATTTGTTAATTAATATAATATAACAATAGAGAATATATAACATATGAAAAAAACTATAGGTCATTGTTTTATTTTTACATTAAATTTTTTTTTGTTTTTGAAAGATATATACTTTTGAATCACTCGATCTTTCTAATTAATTTTGAAATATTTTTCATATATTTTACAGTTCGTTATCATAAACAACAGAAACACATGAAATATATCAGTGACTCGGGTAATACCTAGGAACCATTGAAATGCAAGTAAATTATATACACTACGTATACGAGTATAAAAAATGTTTCAATTAAAATGTATTTGAATTGATACCTGCAGGCAGACAGACTTATAAAATAAAATATCAGGGTAGGTAATAAAGCTTCTGTTATATCAGAATACCTTAAATATATTACCAGGATAAATTCATTTACGGAATAATATGAACTAAAAATATATGTGCAAGACCTATATTGACATATCAATTAATATCATGAGCTGATATCACAAAAAACAAAATTTTATAGCTGGGATAAATATCTTAAAATTTATCTTGGGAAAAATCTTCAAGATACAGCTCGAAATATATAAGAAAACTATGTGATGCTGAGGCTATAACAAGAAAAGCTGAAAAAATATATAAACGAACAAAAAATTAAATATACTACTAGAATAAATTAATTTACGGAATAAAAAAATTACATGAGCTAAAAATATAAATGTAAGCCCTTTATTGACATATCAAATAAAATCAAGAGTTGACATCACAAAAAACTAAATTCTATGGCCGGAATAACAATCTTAGAATTTATTTAGAGAATAGTCTCCAAGATACAACTAGAAATATTTAAGAAAAATTTGTTATGCTGAAGCTTTCACGAGAAAAGCTGGAAATAAAATATTAACGAAACTAGAATCCTTGGTATTGTACTCCTAGGCAACTCCGCTAGCAACCGACTACCAAGCAAGACATCAGAAAGAGGGAGGGAGAGCTTACACACCAGCGAATAATATAAATGTAGTAAAAATCCTAAATCAACATCAAAAGATAAGAAGATGAATTTCAAATTTGTCGAGAGACAATCAGGAAATATTATCATTCAAGTATTAAGCCGGAAATCTGTGTTGTTTTTAATTTACAACGGCTAACAGAAGACCCCTGAAAACCCGCTTAAGTTATGATTTAACGTAAACAAAAATCTCACAAACCTTTTACTAAGTAAACACCCTATTTTTTCTAAGTACAAGCAAATTATTAATTTTACTTTACTCTTTTATAACATGATCTTGTTATAACTTTTGCATTTTCAACAAATCTCTCTAATCGAAAACTGGAAATATACGTGTATATAGTATGTACATGTCAAAAAAATGTAGTACGTTTTTTTCTTAAATATCAGTACCGTGAACCAAATAAAAATATAATTATATAAAAAATCATATCATTCTTTGTTACTTAAAACAGTAGTAAAGGCGAAAATATGAAATAAGTAAAATATCGTTTTAATGTTTCTATACTGTCACTACATTGTTATGAACGGAAAAATATTATTACCTGCTAAATATGTTTAATCTTCATCTAAATTTCACTGAATATACTTTAATTCCGCATTGTTTTTTTGTATACAGTACAACCTGGCGGGCTTATTGCCATGTGGCAATATCTTTCAACTAACCAGAAAGATGTTAAAGAGGCTTAAAGTTTAAACCAAACTGGAATCCTTTAAAAAACTGGTTTCCAAGGGGAATCGAACCCGCAATCTTCAGGTTGGCAGACAAGCATCTTACTAACTAGGCTACAGAGGTCGTCAACATGTTATACTTTGACGCAATTCAGTTATGTTAAACTTCAGTACTACTAAGAGAAATATAACTTTTCGAAATTAATCTTGACTCTTCAGCTTTAGGAATAATTGTGTTCGAAATAAATTATTTCAAAAGATTATTATTTTAGTTGCGGGTACTTGTAGATAAATTTCGGAACTACGAGATATTTACTTTTTTAATTAAAATGTTTTAACTGATATTTTAAATGTTAATCAATAATTAAAGGGCTCCATTTAAAGATGCGTGTCATTTTGTTTCGAAATGAAAAAGTTCAATTATATGAAAGGATTTTTTCTTCAAATAATTTCATTTGTTTAAAAGTTATGAGTAAAAATTGATTTAGCGAACAGTGTATTGGGATCCGTGTTTTTTTTAATATAATAAATATAGAGTGCAGAGCTCAGTCATTACACTAAAATGATTATTATCATTAGATCTACAATCCAACACTATCGAGTATTGTCAAGAAATTCAGATTCTCATAAAAAAACCTAAGGTCATATATTTAGAACGCAGAAAATAGATATATGTTAGAGGAGATACATGAAGAATTAAGTAAGAAATTGCATAAAAAGTAGCTCGACATAAGCACCTTTTTACTTCAAGTAAAAAAGATCAGTTTTGCTTGCCAGGACATGTACGTGGACATAAATAACAAAAGTTGGCTCAACAAATCCTTTCGGCTGAAATATATAGAATTCAGTTTTTTTTTTGTAAATAGGAAACAAGTAAAAAAAAATTGAGAAAGGATGTAACTGAAGTGAAACAATTACAAGAAGGAAACAATACAAAAATGTGACGAGGTCTCCTTGCTATGCAATGGGTTTCCGACCCTCAAAGTTACAATAAATAAAAACAAAAAAAGAAATTACAATAAACAAAATAACTTGAATTCTCCCAAAAATATGTAAATAAAGATCAAAAAAAGATTTTATCAAAGACGAAACTTAAGAATGTTAATAATTTGCTGTTAAAATATCTTTCCTTTTTAACTTTCTGAAGTGTAAAAGTTCATGAAATATAGAGTAAGTAAACGTTACAAAATGGAAAATTAAAGCAAAGTTAAAATTTAAATAGAAGATCAGATTGAGAAAACGTTCACTTATTTAAGATGGTTAAAGTTTTAAGGGGTGGGTTAAACGTGTTACAAAATGTCATTAAGCTCCTATATTTTTTAGAAAAAATAATATTAATTAATAAAAAATGTGGTGAAATTGTTGCGGTTTTGATTCCCACTGGTACATGATTTTTGTAAGGTTCCAGGCTGGTTTTCAAGGGCTTTTACAATGTTTTTGATAGGCAAATGGGATTGCCATATAGCAATAAGTCCACCATGCTGCATAGTATACAACAAAATTATAAAACGATAAATAATTTGAGATAATATGAAGCCAAATTCTAGTGTTTTTTTTTTTATTTCATATACGGTAATACACATAAGGAAAATAAATCAAGTCTCCTAACCGACCCTAATAAAAGTATCAACATTTTTGTATATATTTAGAGTTTTAACTACAAAGCTTATTATTTGCTTAAGATCGGGTAAAAAGTTGTCCGAAAAGTAGTTTTGTAGGTCAATTACCGCTGATGATGACCAAATCAAGACTGATCGATTGAGACTTAGCAGCGTTCTACGATGAGAAAGATTGCAAAGATACTGAAAAAAATCGTAAACCACCGTCCATTAGTATTTGGTGAAGTTTCTTTTATAAATCCTTACGATGTTTGAGCACATAATCATGGTTTACTGAAAAAATCTTTATGAATTGAGTCTCCGTAAGCAACTCACTGCAAAAAAGTAGCACAAACGAATCAATTGTCATTTGAACGAGTGCAAGCGATAAAAAGTGAATCGTCTGTAACAATATTGAGCGGAAGAAGTCATGAAGAGGAAAGTGAACCACCTTTTACCCCACCGTAGGCTGGTATTCATTCGAAAAGGTAATGTATGAATCTAGATTCTTATCCTACTAGTAGGATAAGAAGGGACTTGACTTCTATGAACTGTTTCGACAAAACTAGACGAACACTTTGGAGAAATATTGCTCGCAATTGGACCAATTTAAGGCAGCAATCAACCGGAAGTCAAGTCTCTTTGCAGACTCGATGAAAATTGGCACAGCTAGGCTAGAATATCCTACCCCACCCGCCGTATTCAACGGATCTAGCATCGTCCAATTACCACTTATTCTGTTTTTTTTTACAAAATACAATTAAGGGGAAGTACTCCACTTACCTTAAAGTCTGATAAAATCATATAGAGCTATTTCTCGTTCAGAAAGATGAAAGTTCTGAGCAGATAAAAAATTCAAGTTGTCCGATAGATGGCGTTTGGTAGTGGAACCAAATGGTGCATGGATTCAAACGGTACAAAATTAAGTTACATCTAAATATAAATAAAATCTGTTAGAATTTCATCTTACGTTACTTCAACTCGATTGACTAATTTTGACTCGATTATCATCGCAGTACCATAAAATATGATATTTGGAATGATTCAGATGGCCGCAAAAACTACAACAGGGTTTAAGGACAAGATCGAAGCTAAAAATGTTTACCATTTAAGTTCACATGGCCAGAGACAAATTGAGTAGTCCAATAACTTTTCTACACTTATTGAGAGCAGAAGCGTGCCGTGATGCAAGCAAAAGTTAAAATGTCCTTATTTCCAAGCAGAACGACGATCATCGATGGGACCAAATTGACAACTGGACCTCTAGACATGCTTTGAGCGTGTGAGGGATCATCTCTGGCAAGGGATGAAGGTGGACGTCCGACAGAACGAGCGTGCCGAAGACGAAGAGTGCTTCCACCGAGCATATATATAAGCCTTGGTGAAAGTCAATATCGCCCACTATTGTCCGCCTATCAGCATTTTCTGTGGACCCAACATCCGACTACATAGCACACAATGCTAAAACACTGCAATCAAGACGACTCTGCTCGTAAGGAAACGGTGAACCCCATATAGGTTTCGTCAAGCGCGCAATAGTCAAAAACACCTTTCTCGCACTTAACAGGAACGTGGAAGAGGTGAAAGATGTGTGTCGAGGTAGGAAAATATGGCGATCTGTCCTCTCTGCCCATCCCGATAGGAAAAATGGCGTGACAATATGTATGCATATATATAATATTAGATGTACTGTATCAATAAAAAAAGGCTAACAAGCTTGTTATCTTGATTTTTTAAAAATATTTTTAAATATATTTGGAGGGAAAGGACTTTTGATGCATTTGAATTATACAATTTATTTCTACTTCAGCTTCAAAGGGCATTAATTACAAAACATGATCAAGCTTGCATTAATGATAACTTCACAAGATATATTTGAATTATCATATCCTCTACAGTACTTTTTTAATTTTGCAGAAATAACTATAATATTTGCAAAATAAGATAGATAGGATACTTATATTTGGATTATAAGAATGGATTATAAGACGACCTCCGCATTTTTATTAGTATGATACATGTTTTCCGACACGAGGCCTACAGGTTAGATTCCCGTAGGTACCTATATTTAAAAAAAGTTCTGGTTTGACTCTAACGTAAAATTTTTTTTAACAACTTGCCGGTTGGCTGGAAGATATTGTCACTTGATAAATAACTAGTCAAATTGTGTTGTACACAACACAATTGTAATATAATACTATACAATTATAACACATATCACTTTTCATAATATGCAATGTGACATATTATTTAATTTAACTTAAATTAAACTTTCTGAAGCTTTTCGCTCAACTGCTTAAATATATAATTGGGAAAGGTCTTTGATCCATTTATATAACCTCCTATCGACGCGCCTACCCCCTTAATGATCTTAATTGCTGTCTGCACTAAATTACTAAATTACTGCTTAAAATATGGAGATTGATTCTCATGTCCATGTTTAATAATTTGATTTGTTCTAATAAATACTTGGGAATATATCGCTAATAAACACAACTTATTTAGTAAATCGTTATTTAGTAAAAAAGATAATAATTATAAATTATCATTTTTTTTACATCACAAAAAATTATATTTCTGTATATTACCGAGTTTGTTTACTTTCGATACTTTATGTGATGGTTCTTCTTCCTTAAAAAGTCGGTGTCATGGGATTAACTTCCGTAGAAATACTTTTGGAATATTTTCTCGCAGACATATTGTATTGAACTATATTATATTTTCGTTATATACTCGTATAGTACAGTAAAACATGGTGAGTGTATTAATATATTGCAAATAATCAAAAAAGTTTTAAAGAAGTCTTAAGTGAAAACCAGACTTATACCCTTTTTAAAATCAAACTCCAAAGGAAATCAAACTCGCAATCCTCGTCCTGAAATACAAATTTTCCAGCTAGACCACGGAGGTCGTCCCCAGCTCTACACTTGAATTGCGCATCTTATCTTTAACGTCCTGTGTATTTCAAACGCATTCTTCTATTCTTCATTTCACTTTCGTCATTAACAATACGACCTTGCGCGTTTATTTTAATTTAAATATCTTCCAATCATCCAGAAAAGTTTTAAATAAGTGTTGACTGGACTGTACCAATTTAAAAAAAAAATCTGGGTATCAAAAGTATTGAACCCGTAACCCTCAGGCTGGAAGACTAGTTTTTTTTACGAATAAGGTCACGTATGTAGATCATATTTATTTTGAAACACGTAAGCACTGTAACAAAGATCATAAGAGCATTATACAGCGATAAAAACAAGCAATATACAATGTATCAAACATCTGCTCAACACGGGAATAAAACAGGTTGAATATTTCCTTATTGGTTGCTTTTTCATCCTGAGAGTGGTGATTACCATAATCATTTATACCCGTTCCAGCACAACCGATATCTTACCTTACGCAGTGTCTGTAGTACTGAGTACCCTTTCTTTTTCTTGTTGACACGATTTTCTTTAATCCGAAGAATTTCGTAAAAAACCGAAAACTTCAGGTAAAATTAATGCTGTTGGCAACCCTTATATTTTTCATTTTTTTTTTCTTAAATAGCATACAATTTTATATGGAATTCGTTCACTTATTCACATAGTAATCGTATTTTTGTATTCAATGGTTTTGATTATTTTGTCTTAATTAGGACGAAAAGGCACCATCAATATTACATAACACGTAAGAAACATCAAATGTCTATCTGTCTTTGTAAATGTTCTCAGTGAATATGGGGCGAGGCTGAAGACTGTAGATCACGATTACAGATATACGTGCTTTTATGGTAGATCCCATGAATTATAGAAGTTTGGGCGGGACGATAAGTCAGTAAGCTTCTATGTTAATGTTTTATACCAAAATCCTTACATACAGAGGGTCTCTCTGGTTCTTAATGGAAAATATTGAAGGAAATTATAAAATGGACATCTACCAGCGAAATAATTTGAAGGAACATAAAGCCAGTCCTGCATGAAGTACGAAGTTAGTCATTGAGAAATAAAAATACACACATGAACTGGAATGGACAACGGAATACTCATATTTCAGCAACCTTTGATCAATCTCCGATCTACCATTGATAATTACTTTACAAGGCTGGAACATTTCAGTAACGTTTAAACCCAGCTCCACTTTTTTCAGTAGTGTGTGCGAGTATACCATTTTGTAGCTCAGCTTAGGTTCATTTTTAACAGATTCTGTAACTTTATAATGAATATTAAATTTATTATTTTGTTATTTTATTCAATACTTCTTTTATCTTCTTCAATACTTATCAATGACAAGTCACCATGTATCAAAACATCTAAATTAAAAATTAACTAACTGATATTCGTACGATACCATTATATTTTTACCGCCGTAAATTGTTAAATGTTATAATGGCCCTAGTAATACATATCCCTACTAAGAGTTCTGTGATTTGTTGCCCAAATATTATAGGTCACATTTTTTTTGGGACCAAAATTAGACACATTCATATGTTGTAATCTATTAAGTCAAACACTGTTTATTTTACTATATATAACGACAAATTTTCTACCTCCTACATATAGATTATTTACAATAACAATGCCCTTAATGTCAATAGACCACACATACTTTCAATGAAATATAACACCAGTTGGACCCAAGCATTCTTCTCGCAATAAATCGGGATCATTCCACCTTAGGAGTAATGAGGTAGAAACTCGTGTCGTGGGGATTAATAAGTAATATTTATAATTATGTGTTTTATCTCTTTGTAGTTGTGCTATCCGAGAGTACTTAGCTCAATAACAACTTCAAATCGTTGATGATCTACTCTACAAATCAACGTTTAAACAGCCAGACCAATGTCCTTAACATCAACTTTTTGGGCGTTTTTTTTATATTAAATTTTATTTCAATATCCAGCTATTATTAAGCTCCAGAGGTTGACTAAGAAAGTGTTTTGGGCGTAAACATAGCACTAAGAAAGGAGTATCAAGCAAGATACATATACGAGTATGTTCGAAGATTTTCACGACTGTTTTCGACAGGTTTAAAATGTTTGTGAATGCGGGTGACTAGGCGAGTGCTTTTTGACTCAACACAGTAAAAACGCTGAAAAACACTGTAAACAAGCTAGATACAGTTGATAGAGGCAAATCAAAATAATGTACAAATTACATGCTGGAAAATATCTGAAGAAATCTTAATGTAAATTCTTCAATTAATCAAATTTAAGTGTTTTGTTCAAAACTTTTTTTTTGTTAAGAATATGAAAAATGTATTTTTTAACTTTAACGATATGAAATTTGTACTCAAAATAATTGGTATTCTAAACATTTTTTTGTTAATTTTTAAGTTAATGTTCTTTAAAATGAATGCGTTATTTTAGCTCTATATTTTTTTAAATGGATACATTTTAGCTTAATATCAACTTCAAATTAATTCAAATATTTTTTCCAAAGAGTATTTATAATGAGAGAGTTTTAAAGAAATATATTTATCTCTTGATGTGACAAGATAAAGTTAAAATGATTTTCCATTATTTTTTTATCCATCGGACATCCAACCTAACCCTTCGGGATAGAAGTACGAGTATGTATTAAAGTTCTTATTTTAATGAAGTTACTCTTACTCTTATGGATTACTACAAACTATATAATATTACAAACTATATAATTACCTTATTCAACATCGCTTTCGGGAATGTTTTACTTTTGGTTGTAGCTTTATATGAGAAAAGTATTCTTGTTAAACGGTTTTAATGCCTAAAATTAAATAGTATTTTTAGTTAAAATGATTGCAAAATAATGTTTAAAAAAATTTTCTCTCTATCTTTTGTCCTACACATTATAAATGTACGACCTTCGTCGCCTAGTTGATTAGACACCTACCTTCCAAAGCGGAAGTTACACCTTCAATTCTTATGATAACACAATTAATTCTAAAAACGGTTTCCATTTGGTTTTCACTTAATTAATTTCTAGCAACTTAGAACTCTTCTAACCAACAACTTGTTGGTTGGTTGGAAGAGATGAACATATTACAATAAGCCTCTCAGATTTAAATATTTAGTTCACAAAAAACTTATTTTCCAATCATGGCCCAACAGAAACTATGAAAATGTTAAATACTCGTAATTGAAGATATTTTTTAACATTCTTAAATTCGTAGATTTTTGTGTTTGAGATCGCTTGGCTTTTCAATTATCTTTTGTAGATGCTAAAGGAAAATCACGATTATTAATTGACACTTGTTAATTTTTTCTCAACAGTGAATCAACATAAGAAAAATATATGCCAATATTCACGGCAACAGATGATGCTTCGGGAGCCTGTGGTTATAATGGAAGGATAGACCGGATTTACTCTCGTAAGCCCCCAGGGCAGCGACTAAGGGATTGCTGTGATTTTGTTGACTTTTATAAAACTTCGCGGTCCAAGCGAGGATGTGGTGCTGTAGGATTTCTTCTTGATGTTCGGCGTGAAGTTGGGAAGGTTTGCTCTGGGATGAGTGTTGAAAGAAGTTTTGAATGCCTTATTCTGCACTCGTTGGCGTTTCAGGTGATCCGTGTTGCTTACACTATCCCGAACGGGTGCAGCAAAGGTCAAGATAGGACGAATAAGATTTTATAGAGGAGAAGCTTATTTTTGGGTGAAAGGAAGCTGCGTCGATGAAACGTCGAACTGATAACCCCTATGCCCTTATGACCCTTCTGTCTGATGGTATTCAGATGGGTTTTCCACACCAGTCGCCGAAGTATTTAACCACGTCCTGCCACTCAACCAGGCAACAACTTATGAATAAGGTGGGATTGTTGTCTTGTGTTAAAAATATTATAATAATATTTTTTGAAAAATATCGAGTTTTCTCAAAAAAATACCGTATTATTCCAGACTTGGGAATTTCAAATTAATTCGATATTTTTAGCATCATCATCAAAACATGCCCCTGCATTTCCCTTGCGCTACTGGGTCTAATTCCCTAGAGAAGCGAACGATCAAGACTCCGCTATTGTCTTAACCAGATAATATTTGGGTTAGAGAGATGTTCCCTAACGGCGCAGTTCTACTATATAACTTTCCATCTTGCCCTCTCTCACAAGCAAAACAGTTATAATCGTTGAATAAAGGCCAGTGTTATTCATACATCAAAGAATGTGTGTATTATTAATAGATTATTAGAGTAGTCTTAAGCTAGCGGACCAAAAGTAAGATTACGTCCATTGAAACTATCTCACCTGATGCACATCGGCTTTTAACTCTTATTTTAAAAATATCAATTTATTGTAAGTTCACCATTAATTGTCGATTTACAATATGTACACAAAGTTTGCGACTAAAATTGTTATATGATTTTATTTAAAATCACGCATACTTTTAACAATGTATACATATACTATTTATCAAGAGTATTTTGAAAAAAAATACTTTAATTTTATTTAACAAGAAGGGAAATATTTAATTTAAAATGGTTTTCCTTCAAAATTAACATTTATTTTGGTTATTGTATGAAAAAATGCTTGTCAGAATTTCTAAATTATGAGTTTTAATTATAGCTCCTAAGCATTAAATTAAAATATTAAAAAACCACAAGCTTGCTATAGCTTTATTGATGTATACCTAACTAGCAAATTTTTAATACATAGTTAATGAAAAAAAAATCATAACGCAATTTAATGTGGTCACTTTATTTAAACGGATCTCGTTTTGTTGCTTTTCACTTGAGTCCCCAGTAAGTTAGGTATTTGTCTGCATCTTACATATATAGTATGTTATCTTGGAAAAATAAGTTGATATTTTTTTCTGATTGTTGATTATACAATACCCCGTTGAAAACTCTTACATTTGCTTTTCAAACTTTTTGCTCTAGGGACATTTTTGTTCCTTTTGAGAAATTTTGTGAAAAATAAATTACCTTCCCTCTGAAACAGGCAAAACGACAGGATTGATTATTTGAGGACTGGATTATGCGGACAAAATTATCAATTATGAAATGGTTTTCAACGGAGTTTACTTAAACTCAATGTCTATCGGTCTTATTAACCCTGAGAGCGCTACGAGAAAAAAATATAATTGTCTATCTAGTGCTGAGATATATTTACGATTCGGACGTTCGTGATAAATATTTATTTTAAACAACAAAAAAACAAAAAAAATATATTTTTACAACATAAATATATTTTAGAATATGTACCCTTGTATTCTAAATGAATATCATTCATTTAGAATACAAGGGTAGAACAAATTTCTTCCACTGCTATAGCAGTGCGCCGATCTCTCAGGGTTAAATAAGGAAAATCCAAGGTTATAGTTTTTTTCTAGACATTACTAAGGCCAGGAAATATAAAGGTTCAAGACCTAACTTGGTGTACTATATATATAGTAATATAATACTTGCCAGAAAACTTAGCCAGCGATATCCGGATATGAATAGTTGGCCCCACATTCCACAGTATAAAAGCCGTCAGGAAGTCCCGGATTTGCTCTTTCAGGGCTGATTTTCGCCTGTTGAACGCGTGCATATGAGTTATTTATGTATTACTTTATGGCTATGTTTTTTGGCATATGTTGCGAGCATAGAACAAAACCACTGATGATTTTTTTCATAGAAAATATTTCCTCCGGATTCTGGGCTTGCAATGGAATGGTTTCATAGGATTCAAGATGATAGGGGAATAAAGCTCTAGTAAGTTTTTATTATGAATGTCTGACTTTTATTCAATGTATTGTTTTATATGTCATATGGTGCTCAGGCATATTTTTTTAATAAATTATCATTGGTTTTTAATAAACAAAATCAGTTCAATGTTCTTATTTTGATAAATAAAAGACTGTCAAAACTTTAATTTAGTTAATCAAACTTTTATTTAATTAATTATGACCATCCGCATTGCATATGTATATTCAAATAATGCAATATATTCCGATAGACTATTTGAATCGTCGCTCTGAGATGTTTACATTCAATATTTTAATGAAAAATATTGAATGATTTTATATAATATATTTTATGACTTAGTTTGTTGATCTAGATATTATAAGGCCCTTAAATGTCTTTGTTCACGAGCTGGGGCTTTTTTATGACCCGAAAATATTTTATAACAATTTTAGAATAAATTGATCGAATGGGAAATAAAAAGTATTTTATTGAAAGCTGAAAGAACAAGAAAAGTTAAAAAATATCCAGCCACCACAATATCCACCCTCCACAATATCTAGCTACCACAATATTTATTCATCATCATTAATATAAAGCCAATATTGATTCATTATCACAATATCCAGCTACCACAATATTGATTTATCATCGTATGAAGGAACCTATCCAACTCAAATTTATATTTTCGAATATTGAAGGAAAAAATGTAATATTCCTTTGAACAATTTGTCAATGGTGGCAAAATGGTTTTTATTTTTCAAACGTATTTCCGTTAAAACTTTTTTTGTAGTGAAACGTCAAAAAATATCTACGAATTTTCCGTATGTTTATTCTAGAAACATGTTAAAATACCAAGGATCAAAGAAAAGTCCCTTTTGAGAGGAATCATTTTATGACACGTGTCATATAAGAAATCGATTGAAAATGGAATGATGTAAAAAAATACTTACTACAACTATGAGATAAAAGATAAAGGCAAAAAGGGATGTAAGTGTATTTAAAATTATATATTAAATTTCCTTTTCAAATTATTTGAATGAATGAACATCCAAAATAAAAGAGTAATCCATTTAACAAGAACTATTCGAGAAAAAAATGTATTTGAAATTTACGTCAGAGATGTCACTGTTTCTAGAGCTGGTGAGAACCAAACGTAGCCAAATCCATATTAAATGAAAAATAAAATTATGAAGCAGAACCCGGGTTCAAATGGAAAATAGTGTTATCGTCGTCGACGTTGCTGGGCCTCGTCGTCAAGGATCTCCTGCCACACCAACGTCAATCTTGAGCTGCTCTTCCACATCTATCAAGTGATCTTCTGTAAAAAAAAACACCCGATCCTAGAAACCCACTCCTTTCCGCAGATATCAGAGGCATGTGGATTCTACTGAGTCGCTTGGCGATGCTGACGCATGTTTGCAGCACGCTGACTATTTCTCAAACGTCTAGTCTTTAAGATGACATCTGCCCGATAATAGATGACTCTCCGTCCTCCACGATCCTGTGCTACCTACTCTCAGACCTCAGGTACCCTACACAAAATAAGCGACTCTCGGAGACTGCCTTTATAGCGTTTTGGGAGCCTGTGATCGCCCATGCATATCACATGTCCGGTCCACCGCAATTTCGTATTTGCAACCATATCCTTTATCGGTTTACAGTGGAAGCGTTGCAGGACCGAGACAATTGTGGCATAACCCCTCTAGTGGATCCAAAGAATTCGACAAAGAAAACGGTGGTGGGACATTTCAAGACTTTGAATATGCCTTCTATAGGGAACCCAAGTCTCAGACCTTCAAAGAAGTTTAGGAAGGACAATGGACTTGTAGACTGATGTCTTTGTAGACTGGGAGATGTTACTGCTGTAAAATACTCTGTCGTTCAGTTTAGCAACAGCTGCTGACGCGCTCCTGATGCGACTCTCCAGTTCATCAGAATTGTATTATAATAAACAATTGGTAAATTTATATTGGTGAATCTAAATTCAAAACAAAAGTGATTTCCTTAAAAGTCAAAAAATAGTCATCGATAGCTCCAAAATACATAAATCTCAAATAAAGAGAATAAAACGTGCTTACATTTGTTTAAGGCAGGGATTTAATTGAAACGGGAATACGTTTTAAATTATACATTAATTAAATATAATTACTTAACATTAATATTTGTTTATCGATTCCGTATAAACAAACAAATACTTAAAAACTACACCTTAGAAAATTAAAACATCGCTGGAAGCCGTAAATATAGAAAGGCACTTTGATGAATAATTCAGATTTTGATAAAATTTATTTTATTTAAATGAAATCTAAAATTTTATTGAAACATTTTAAATTTATATTTGTTGAAATAAAAAAGTGACCAGTGAACATTTTAACCTCATTTTTATTAAATTTCCGGGTCATAAGAGGTTGAGCAGTTTGCAAATCTGTTGAAGAAAACTAACTGACTAGATGATGAACATTTGGTTAGATGGAAACCGAATTCTTGCGAACAGCAAGAATTTTCTTCCACTGATCTTAGATAAAAGCTGCAGATGTAGATATGTATGTAGATAAAATTATTGATTTTATATTTTTAGGTCAAATTTATACGCGAAATTGCACCAAATGTCCGTGGACGGTGGTTTTCTATATCTTCAGCATCTCAGCAATCTCTCACGTCGTAGAACTATTATGATTATTCTCGATCAAAGCTTTGTTTTGATCTTCATCAGTGGTAATCGACCTTCCAGAGCGGACACCATCTTCGAATGTTTTATCACCATTATGGATTTTTTAAACTACATTTAACACACGATCGCTGCATCTTCGTCATACACTATACATATATTCATTTTTGTTCGTGTTCAATGTGTTCTGTCACGCCTTTCTGCTGTATTTAGGAAACAATAATTATATGTACACAATTGATTATTTAAATCTATTCACCAAATATCAATCTTACCAAATAGCGACAGGCCCGCACAGGTCAGTCGGCCTCTTAACGAGACAGGAACTCTTTAGATCTCTGGGATTCGTTGGGTTCTCTTAACTCTGAATAAGTCTCTCTCAAATCTCGCTGGGACAGGCGACACAATTAAACAAGAACAATTTGTAATGAAACAGTTTATTATATTGTAAAAAAAAAGAAAAAAAAAGAAAAAAGAATATATAAAAAAAACTCGACGAATTTCGAAAAAAAAAGTTTAAAACTGGCAAGAAGAAATGTGTTGTATTAGGCAAGGAAGATTTGAATAACAATTTGAAATTATTTTTTTTTTACTCGGTGGGTATTTAGCGTGGCGATGAAATCCACATTCAAAATAGGAGAAATAATATTCACCCGTAATCAAGATGGCGTCCTGGAGTTCTGTGATATATGAGGAAAGCGGTGTCGGACCAACGTCTGTATCTCAGCACGGTCAGCACGGAATAGGAGGGGAGCCAGCGAGCCAGCTTCCCCTTGGCAAAGAAGTACAAAGAGACAGTGCTGCCAATCTCGACCTAAGTCGCCCGAGACAATGTTGTCATAGAATAAAAATGTACCTGACTGCAAGGGTAGTTACCCTTATTTTATTGTCTTTTTAGTATTTTAAAATATTCAAGTATTTCATAATATTTTAATCTTCCTGTTTTCAAGGCAAGCACATGGTCTCGACACCACAAGTTTCATAAATTATTATATGTCGCGAATTAACAATTTCGAGGACGCGAAGTATGCAATTTAACAAATATAGTCGTAACACCCCACCCGAAGTTATTGAAAGAACAAAAAAAAACAAACAAAAAAAAATTATCCTCCGTATATCACAGACGCATCAGTCCGAGAGATGATTCTAAGGAGCGAGGGGTGTATGTACCCCTCACCGGATACGGTTTCGTGGCCGATTTATCTCTAGTCAGCATTTGCCATAGGTGTAGTCTTAATTGGTGTAAGACCGACCACGAGGAAGGAAACCACGTAAAACCTTTCCTTAACTAGGCTCCTAAACAATTTAACTTCAACACATAGCCGGTTACACAGGAGCGGGAAACAATCCTTCCCAACTCCTTACACAAAAAAAAAATACACAATGGTACAAGATTACAAGAAATTGATACAAAACAAAACAACGCACAATGGTACAAGTTACAGGAATTGATACAAAACAAAACAATGCACAATGGTACAAGATTACAGGAAATCGATACAGTATTAATAAAATCAAATCACACAACAAGGAAATTAAAATAATTCTATACAATCGGGTAATATAATTAATAAAATATTAAACTGCAAGGTCAACTAACAATCAAATGTTGACCAAGAGGGAAACAAATCAGTTAAGCCATTCTCTCATTACAATATTCTGAGAAATGGACACAGCTTAACCAAAATAATAAAACAAATCTGCAGTCTTCTCCCAAAGGCTGACTTTAGTGGGTTCACTGTAGGTCACGGGCCAACCTATGAACCAGCTGCTCTTCAAAGGTGATTCCTGAAATTCTCCCCTTTCCATGTGGATTATCTTCAAAGGTGATTCCTGAAATGCTCCCCTTTCAATGTGGATTATCTTCAAGGTGATTCCTGAAATTCTCCCCTTTCAATGTGGATTCCGTCCAACCAACCACCCACATGGCTCAACACAAAATTAGAATCCCACTTCCCTTGATACACCAAAGACAACACTTTACAACACATTCCTTTCCTCGCCCTTCCCTATACTGCACAGTCGGAACCGATAAATTTTAAAGCGGCCCCATATCACGGGCGCTTTCCACAATACGACCGCCCCTGGCACACAGCACAAGACGGTCCAAACTTCCGGCCACTACCGGGCGTAGTGATAACAACAATGATAACAATAAATTTCGCAATTGCCAATATTTATCATTTAAAAATTTCAAGAGGTTCACACAGAACCTTATACGTCAAATTACAAATATCCTATGGTTCACACAGAGCCACTTTCGAGGACTTGTAACTCCTTAAGTTCAGACAGAACTTTATACATTGAATAACAAATATCCTATGGTTCATACCGAACCATTTTCGAGGACTTATATCTCCTTAAGTTCACACAGAACTTTACACATAACTTGGGTTTCCTCAGACTCCAAGGTCTGGACAACCGTTGCAGTAACAATTCACCACCACACAGAATGGTAACTGTATAAATGGAGCCTTCGTTCCCTTTAAAAAGAAAAATACAAAACATAATACAAAATTGGCGAGTAGCCCCGGTTGAAAGCAGGACGCGTCTACGGACCCCCAGAACAGAGCCAAGAATCACGTGATACCACATACACAACTTTGGTCATCTAGGATCCGAGCGACAGACACGCGACCCTCACGAACCGAAGCTACCTTGGCCCGAAACGTGTACATGACAGAACATATCTGTATTCGCAATTGCTAATATGGGTTCATGAGGCCCGTGATGGAGACACACAGCAATCCATCCCAGATGTATTCTCAGGCCATCTTCAAAACCTTTATCGGTTGGGAGGCTAGCTTCCCCCAACCCGGACTCTTAAGGCTGCCCAAGGCCTCTCGGTGATTCACACCGAGCCAAAGTAAGGAGACAATGATAAACAACAAAAACTGGGAATTCAATTTACCGAGCGAGACCCACCATACGTCCGACCACAAGGGCACGGGTTCGTTTCGAGATTTAACTATCCAAGAAACGCAGCCCCCAGTCATGACGCATGCTGCCAACACTACAGTAACCAGAGCTCTTATCCCAAAACTCAAAACAGAGCAAACAATACAACGGTAATCACCGTAACAGTTACATAAAATCGGTACAAGTTCAAAACAAAACAAAAATAGACGGCAATTACCGTAACAGTTACATAAATTTGGTACAAGTTCAAAACAAAACAAAAATAGAACGGCAATTACCGTAACAGTTACATAAATTCTGTCAAAGTTCATTCGAGAACGCACTATACTCTTATCCTTATTCCTCCCAGCAGCACCACTACAACCTCCACATTTCCCATAAACCTTTCATCGCGCTGCCTAACAGACTACCTTGCGACCCCGTACTCGGTGAGTGCTTTGACAGAACAAAATATATTATAATATTTTACACAACAACAAAAAAAATTAATCATTTTTATTTCAAATTATATACTCCACACTCAACAGGAGCCAATTCGTCAACAAGATGACTTACTTCAATACTATAGCCCTTCAACACCGTGGAATGCTACACTTCCCCAACAAGAAATTCCGAACACATCAACGGTTATTATCATCATGGAACCCCGTCCAATAACTAACACTTGCTACGTGCAACTATCCGAAACGGATACTCCACTGTACCATCTGTACAATCTTTTCCAGAATTCTACTCGGTGGAAAGCAACACCTACTCCATAGCACTACTGAACAATTCTACTGCTATTAAACTTACGGACCACCGTCCAGCGATAGCATTAGCGCAAAGCAATTATCCACGATGGATACTCTACTGAATCCTCAGTACGATCTTCGGAACGCTACTCCCGGGGGAAGGGTACACCTCTCCGTCAAGAAGTTCGGAATACATCACGAATTCTTATCAGATAAGACAACAATTAGGAAGACAATCCTTCCCTAATACGAAATTCTGAAGACTTCCAAGAATTTCTTCACTTAATGCCCTAACTTCTGCAGTCAATAATTCCGATAGGGAATCTAATGAGAAGGTAGCAATTACCACTAAATAAACCACAACAGCTGTTAGGTAACCCAATACCTAAGCTACACAAGAGCAATTTGATCCTGAATGTAATACGTGTACCTTCTACAAACGGTACTAATCATCTATGTATTACATGAATTCTTACTTCAGAAGGACCTAGGTCCTTCGTTGAGATACATATAATCCTACTCTAGGCTCTCAGCATTCCGCCACTCGTGGTCCAGGCTTAGGTTCATTGAACGCCAGGTATTCTTTGGTTAAGTCACCGGGTTGAATACCAGCCCATACATAAAACATATGGAAATGAATCCATACGAGATTGCCCACGGCCAGCCCACTTATTCATTCACCCTTGTGCAATAATAAATCCGCACCGGTGACGTCACTTGACATACTAAACTGACATTCACCAAGGAATCGACAGTGTATACCTTCAAGGTATTATAACAAAATATTTAATTTAATTATTTTAAGAACCATTTTCCTAACCATGAATGACTCCCAATTAGGCGCTGACGAACCCATCACTGCACTGTCAACTATCAGCTTATCTATAATCCACCCGGGCACAGAAGCTGTGCTCAGGACCGGACCCATATCATATGTTTGCGTCCTTATCGCGTGACGACGGACTCACCGCATAAGGTCTATTCTAAGCTATACTGTATTCAATAGTCAATTTATATAATATTTATGCAGCTACTAAACTTCAGCCGTATTCTTATAAGAGAATAACCCCTGTATTCCTTCCTTCTTACAAGACAAGAATGATATATTTAATAATTTGACTCCAGGTCACGCTTTCTAGTTCCAACCGAGTTCCAACCGCGTCCTAACCGTGTTCCCAATTCCGTTTCTGGTAAAACGACCAGAATTTTATAATCTCCAGCTATCACCTGGCCACGCTTTCCAGTCTACAATGAGAGAATACACTATTAACTCTCCTGTTACTACAACGACAAAGAGGCTATACTCGCACTCTGGTTAACTAGCCACGCTCTTTGGTTCTACGGAGCGAGTAGTCATCTAACGCTCCGTTTATTAACACAATCGAGGGTTCTATGCACAACTATTGGCCACTCGACCACGATCTTTAGTTTGGAGAGTGAATACTCCCCTAACGCTCTCTTCATTAAGACAGAGTTCTCTAATTTCAAAAGAGAAAATACACAATTAACTCTACCGTTATTGTAACAACAAAGAGGCTATACTCTATTTATTACTTGGCCATGCTCCCTTTATGTGCTTTGACTACGAGAATCCGGACTAATTCTCTCCTGTCTTTATGACGTGGAGTGCTATACTCCTCTGTCGGTCACCCGATCGCGAGACTATCATTGGTCAACCTTTGCAATGTCCTTCACGTGATATCTCCCTACCACTTTTCCACTAAGCTCCGACAGCTCGTAAACCGAATTGGAGATTTTCTTGCTAACTACACTCTTTATAAATCTCGGTGCCAGCTTGGCGCTGAAGTAACGACCTGCATTTGACTGTTTAAAGGACTTCCTCCATACCACCTGTCCAACGGACAGACGTCTCTCTCTACGGCGTAGGTTATACCTAGCTGCGCTACGCTTAAACCCAGTCAATAGTTTAGCAGTGACGGTCTCGTACAATTTTTCCATTCTATTTAACCCTTGGAGATAATTAGGAGATCTCGAGGAAGAGACAATCTGATTCGAATCCAGTTGGTCGTGGAACGAAGCATGGGGAACCGGATGGAATCCGTGAAACAGATAAAAAGGGGTGCTACCGGTGGCTATGCTCACAGTATTGTTTAAACAGGAACAGATCTTTCCTAAGAATTCGCACCAATCTCGTTGATTGTCCTGTACCAAAATGGATAGACACGTCAGAATAGAAGAATTATATCTCTCGCTGGTATTGTTTTGCGGGTGATAATACGCGTTGTAAAAGAGGTCTCGTATCCCATAGGATTCCAGGAATCCTCTGAATTCCTTCGATATGAACTGCTTACCATTATCCATTACGATGGTACGTGGCACCGAACACGGGAGAAATATTGACGCTTCCAAACACCGAATTATAGCCTTAGACGTGGCCACTCTCAAGGGAAAAGCCCATACATACTTACTAAAGTTATCAACTACCGTTAAAATATGAGAGTTCCGCTTCCTAGACAAAGGCAAGGGGCCTACGAGGTCCATACTCAATGACTGCATGGGCCGGGATGCTTGCTTGGGCTCACTCATAAGGCCACATGGGCCCTGTGTGTTATGTTTATAGGCCTTGCACGTTTCGCACCGCGATATAAAATGAGTTACTGCCTCAGATAATTTGTTAGCAAAATACGTCCGAGTAATAATTTCCATAGTCTTCCTAACACCCGGGTGACACAGGTTCGAATGTATATCATCGATCAAGGGGACCAACGCATCCTGGGGTACCACGACCCTCCAATCTCGTTCTCCCTGGTTGCGGACAGGGTCGTGAGAGGAACGACACAACCGCAATAGATGTCCCTTTGCTACTTTAAAGTTTGGCCGCGACCGTGGATCCTTCTCACACTCTCTTAGGATCCGTAAATACCATTCGTCGGTTACGTGCTCGAACGGAGGGGAAAAGCTCATCGCGGATACCTCGATTCGACTGAGGGCGTCAGCCAAGCGATTCTCGCAACCCTTTTTATAAAGGAAATCAAAATTATATTGTGAGAGTCTACAAGCCCAACGGGCTAATCGGCCGCTCGGTGAAGACAGATGGTCCAGATATTTTAAGCATCCATGATCGCTCTGAATCGTAAACCTGGTTCCGTCTAGATAACTACGGAAATGATGGACTGAGTCCACGATGGCCAGGAGTTCGCGCTCGGTGGTACTATAAAGCCTTTCCGCCGGGGAAAGCTTTCGTGAAAAATAAGCTATGGCATGTTCAACACCACCCGGCATGGATTGTGAAAGAAAGCTACCGATGCTTATTCCGCTCGCGTCGCAGGTGAGTATATATGGCACCGTATAATCCGGTGGCTTCAGAACGGGAGACGTAATCATGGCACGCTTGAGGAGGACGAATGATTCTTCAGCGGTCGAATCCCACTGGAACTTCGAGCCCTTAAGTTTGATACTAGTCAAGCGACAGAGGGGCGCAGCGATCTTAGAAAAATCTTTTATAAATCGGCGGTAATATGAACACAAACCGAGGAAGCTTTTCACTTCCTTTACACTCCGTGGCCTAGGGAATTCCTTCATCACCTTAATCTTTTCAGGGTCCGTTCTCAACCCTTCGCGGTCCACTATATGTCCCAAGTACCTAAGGCTTGACTTGCAAAATTCCGACTTGGCCAATTTTATAGTAAGATTGGACTCCTTCAACCGGCGCAACACCAAACGTAAGGTGGCGATGTGTGAATCGAAATCTGCGCTGCAGATTAAGATGTCATCTAGGTAGCAAAATACATGATCGCCCTGATCGGCAAACAGTTTATCCATTAGCCTCTGCATTTCGGCAGGAATATTTTTTAGACCAAATGGGGTGACCACAAATTGGTACTGACCCCGGCCTTCTACGAAAAACGCGGTCTTGCACTTAGAGTCTGGGTTCAACGGCATCTGCCAGAATCCGTGACTTAAATCCAACGCGGAGAGATATCGGGTATCCCGTAAATTGTCTAAAATTCTATTAATATTTGGCAAACGGTACGAATCTGAATTCGTAATGGAGTTCAATTTACGCGGGTCCAACACGAATCGAGCTGAACCGTCCTTTTTCGGAACGATAAACGCATTATTTAGCCAGGCGCTGCGCGACGGCTCAACCACTCCTAATTCGAGCATTTCGTCTAGCTCGGAAACCATCTGTCGTCGGCGGATATGCGACAGAGGGTAAGTTCTCTGTTTTACGGGTGAATGACTGCCTGTATCGATTACGTGATTGACTAACGTGGTACGACCCAGTCCCACCCTTTCAAATGCGACACTATTGAAGTCCGCAATCAAAAGGTTCAACTGCAGATTCTGTTCAATAGACAAATCTGCAGCCGATGTCAAGCATGAAGGCTTAAAAGACTTAATTCCTATTTCGGACACAACGGGTCTCAAAGATAATTTTTCTATACTAGAAGAAGGAAAGAGATTCGGGGTAAGGCCCGAGTGCTTTAAGAAAGGGGTACCCAAAATCAGGCACTCCTCCAAAGAAGGAACTATTAGGAAATCCGCCCAAACGGTCTGGTCATCGTAACATAAAGGTAACTGTACAGAACCCAGCACACGGTGCTCCTGGCCACCCGCCGTATGCACGATTCCCTCGCGAAGTAGAGACGGACAATACTGACTTTCAAATTTTTTAAAAAGTTCTCCACCAATTACGTTAACCGACGCGCCTGAGTCAAGCAAAGCCCTAAATGGCAATTCTTGAATATAACAGTGAAGGTAGGGTCGCTCGTCCCTAGCATTAGTAATCTCTACAAAATTTACGAAAGGGAACGATTCTTTTGAAGCTGACTGACGCGACCAACCCGGGAAATCCGACGTAACTGAATCGGGTTGGTGCCCTACCGGTTTTTTGGAGCGTTAATAGACGGGGGCGGTCTTGACAAATCCGGTAACAAAGCCAACTGTCGAGAGGGTACGGCTCTGGCCTTCCAAAGGTTGGTAGCCGTCCGTACAGGTCCCTTCCTAAAACGTGGCCGGCTGGGGCAATTACGCGCGATGTGATTAGGAAGCCGACACGAATAACACCTCTTTGGTAATGGTTCCTCAGCATTTGAGGTGTAAGATACCGGTGACAACCGAGCACCCATTCTTGAGAAAAGGGGGGCGGAACGAGGGGACCTTCCCTCGTCCCTGTTCATTAGGTCGAAGGCCAGGCACAATTTTTCCAACTGGTCAACCGAAGACGGTTGCGAGCTGACAAGGACTGAACAGTACCTATGATGTAGGCCGCGTCTAAATACTTGTAATAAATCCTTGTCAGTGAGAGGCGGTTCCAAAGACTGATTCAAGTTCTGGATTCTCGAAACAAAATCCGTAGATGATTCGCCCGGTTTTTGTATGGAGGCCCAAATATCCATCCTGCGCTGAGTCATAAAGTCTTCCGACTCATACTTTTCTAAGAAAAGTTTCGTTACTGTGTTCCAATCTTTAAATATCTTAACCTTGCTCCTAAAGAAGGTTAATGCTCCCTTACGTAAAAACTCTGGTAAGACCGCCGGAAGCGCGTTTAGGTGAACACCTCTGGCACAAGCTAATTCTTCCATTCGTGACAAAAATTCCCTTATACAACCCGTTCCGGTATATGGATCAATTGGCCAACACGAGAAGTTTATATTCCATTGTGGCGACGGAAGTGGAACATGAGAACGGGAAATCCCAACCTCAGTATACGGAGATGAATTTGTCAAAGGCATCGGTGCCAGAGCTCCCGAAGCGTTATCCCCATTATCCGCCCTCTCAAATAACTCCGGAGCTTTAGAAAGGTTTAAATATGGTCGAGTTCTAGGGGGTAAGGCCACCTCCCTCGATGATGATGGAGCGAGACCTTTATTGTATAGACTGGCCTGACGACGCAATTCGTAAAAATTATTACTGGGGGAGAGTCCGCGCTCAAGTAATTCCCCTATCAATCTAGCCTTGGTCGACTTCATTACGTCCCTAATTGGATCCATTGCCAACAACAACAAACAACAGAAAAAAAAAATTAAAACAATAAACAAGGCCCAAAAGAAGAAAAGAAAAAACGCGATATCAGACCCCACTAACAAAAACACACTTCTAATTCAAACGATATGTTAAACAAACAAAGACTTCTCTCTGAAGCGTGGTACAAATTTCTGAACACCCTAACTTTTAAATCGAGTTTAATAAGGAACACACGATTCTTAACAAGAAAATATTTGGAAAAGTTAGCTAGAAATCTATTCCAAAAAGACTCGAAAAACGGCCCTTCCAACTCGGAGCCCGTAGCACATGGGCACAAAGATGAACACGCGGGAACAAAGATGAACACGCGGGAACAAGGATGAACACGCGGGAACAAAATGAACACGTGGGAACAAAGATGAACACGCGGGAGAACAACAAAAAAAAACAATGGCAGTAAAAACAAATGATGCAAACACGTGGGAACAAAAAATAGAGAAAACAAACGGTCGTACACAAAAAATTACATATAAAAACACTTTTCTGAAAATAAATTATTATTTAAAACACACAAAACAAATTATAAATAAAAAACCTTGTCCCACGAGAGATCAGAGATACAAAGTATGCCCCACGTTCTGGAGCCAATTATGTCACGCCTTTCTGCTGTATTTAGGAAACAATAATTATATGTACACAATTGATTATTTAAATCTATTCACCAAATATCAATCTTACCAAATAGCGACAGGCCCGCACAGGTCAGTCGGCCTCTTAACGAGACAGGAACTCTTTAGATCTCTGGGATTCGTTGGGTTCTCTTAACTCTGAATAAGTCTCTCTCAAATCTCGCTGGGACAGGCGACACAATTAAACAAGAACAATTTGTAATGAAACAGTTTATTATATTGTAAAAAAAAAAAAAAAAAAAGAAAAAAGAATATATAAAAAAAACTCGACGAATTTCGAAAAAAAAAGTTTAAAACTGGCAAGAAGAAATGTGTTGTATTAGGCAAGGAAGATTTGAATAACAATTTGAAATTATTTTTTTTTTACTCGGTGGGTATTTAGCGTGGCGATGAAATCCACATTCAAAATAGGAGAAATAATATTCACCCGTAATCAAGATGGCGTCCTGGAGTTCTGTGATATATGAGGAAAGCGGTGTCGGACCAACGTCTGTATCTCAGCACGGTCAGCACGGAATAGGAGGGGAGCCAGCGAGCCAGCTTCCCCTTGGCAAAGAAGTACAAAGAGACAGTGCTGCCAATCTCGACCTAAGTCGCCCGAGACAATGTTGTCATAGAATAAAAATGTACCTGACTGCAAGGGTAGTTACCCTTATTTTATTGTCTTTTTAGTATTTTAAAATATTCAAGTATTTCATAATATTTTAATCTTCCTGTTTTCAAGGCAAGCACATGGTCTCGACACCACAAGTTTCATAAATTATTATATGTCGCGAATTAACAATTTCGAGGACGCGAAGTATGCAATTTAACAAATATAGTCGTAACAGTTCCTTTGCGGTTGTGAATAAAACATCAAGCACCGAAAAAAAACAACTTATATTGTTTCATCTTTAAGATGTTAAAATAACCACTAAATACAATTACCAAATAATACGTATTTTTTTTTAATTTGTATAACAATGTACATTTTACAAATTTGGAATTAAGTTAGCATCAACAATTTTGTCCTAACGACTTCTATCCGAAAAATATGGATCTACTTGACAGACAATATATTATATAATTTTGAATAAGAATAAAAAAAATCTTCTTTTTATTTCGTATGCTACCATTCAACATATCGGAATTGGTAATTTTAACATATGGAAGAGCGTAAAGAGCATTAGAAAATATTGTCTTCAACTTCGATAATAGAGCCTTCGGGTTAAGAACTATTGGAGTACGCAAGGGACTCTCGGTTCCTTATTGCTCTTATTGACAGCACTACTACACATGAAGACGCAACGAATATTGTCCCCATATAGTCTCATACCAGACTATGACTCTTTTTGAATATTTTTTTGTGATTACCATCGAGAATCGAACCCGATATCCTCAGATGGAAGTCAAGCGCCTTATCAACTAGGCTACTGAAGTCGAAAATATTATCTTTATATTTCACGTTTTAAAATGATTGTGAATGTGACGACCTCCGTGGCCTAGTTGGTAAGATGCTTGTCTCCCAGCCCGGAGGTTGTGGGTTGAAATCCCGTTGGAACCCAGATTTTTTTTAAAAAGGATTCCAGTCTGATTTTCACTAAAGAGTTCTTTAACATAATTCTAGTTGGTTGAAAGAGATTGTCACGTGACAATATACCCGCCAGGTTGTATACAGTGAAAGTATAATAAAAAACAATAATAACATACAGTACAATAAAGTACAATGTGTTCAAAGCCTTTTGGATTTTTTCCCGGATGTTCTCAATCGTATCCTACAAATTTTTTTCTAGTCAGAATTCGGTTAGATAAAAGCAGGATATATTGTAGTAACAAACAATAGCGAGATATTGTTTTTTACTTGTAACAAAACAGTTTTGGCACAAATTTTGAGAGAATCAAAGGAATCGATCAATCATGTTTGAAGCGTTCAATAAAATGCAATATAATACTCACAGAACAAGAATAAAATACCGACGCATGAAAAAGATTTACTTTATTTATTAACCTCCGTGGCCTAGTTGGTAAGACACCTGTTTTCCATTCCGGGGTTTACGGAGACGATTTCCGTTAGAACTCAGTTTTTTTATTAAAAAAAAGTTTAAGTCTAGTTTTCAGATAAGATTTATGTAACTTTCTGATTAGTTAGAAAAAATTGCCTCATGTCAATCAACTTGGCAGATTGTTCCATGTACGAGTATAATAAAAGTTTAATACAATAAACAATACTAATTTCTCCCGTACGATTCTTAAACAAAAATACTGATAGCTTGCTTTAAGTCAATATAGATTTTGATTTGATATATTCAAACCGTATTTTAAAAGAAACCAAGATTTTGCACGCAAATAACAACATTTGTGCTTCAACCACAGTAAACGCTGTTTACCAAACATAAAACAGGCATTTTTTAATCTTCACATTGTAATCAATTAGCCGAGGTCAGATATCTTGTAAATATTTTTTCATATTTCATGATTTGTTTTGATGTGATTTATAAATCAAGTCTGCTATGATATAACATGGCTGTCAACTGTACCTTCAGTTAGTGGCCAGAATGAGATATTTTGGGACGTGGAGTAACATGTGTTGGTCCGTGTTTATTAATTGCCTTGAAAATTGTACCACAATACTCTGATATGC
Source organism: Odontocerum albicorne (assembly GCA_949825065.1). Classification (NCBI taxonomy): domain Eukaryota; kingdom Metazoa; phylum Arthropoda; class Insecta; order Trichoptera; family Odontoceridae; genus Odontocerum; species Odontocerum albicorne. The sequence continues at coordinate 30,780,574 of OX463846.1, forward strand.
GATCGGATGTATGTTTTTTTTAAACATAAAAAGGGATTTCAACACTTTTTTATAATTTTCAATTCCAAAATTCGACTGAACTGATACTCGTAACACAATCCGAGATAGTATTTAACCATTAATGACATTATAAGTGATGATGAAAGCCAAAGAGTCAAAATTTCATTAGTTACCGTATTCAGATTCAAATAACTCTAATCGACCACTTCAACCTACTAAAAAGGTAAGAAAGAAAAGGTTTGACGTAGATAGTTCTTGTTGGTTCTCTAGTAAGAACAAGGCAAACAGAGAGAAAGGAAAAAATATTTAGGCAGAAAAAAGAAAACAATGGATCATGGAATAATAAAATACCGAAGAATGATAAAAAAACTTTAAAAAAGGTGTAAATGTAAAGTTTCTGAAAATGTGTCTTGAAGTATTATTCTATATCGGATAAGGACAGAATAAACATTTTTAACCAATTTTGGAACTTAAATTGGAAAGAAAAACGAATTTATGTAGATGGGCTAATGAAAGTTTTACCGGTAAAAAGACCGAGGGGTAGAATAGATCCGGAAAAATCCATTAGAGTGTCGTCTACAACATGTTTTCTAAGAAAGAATGATTCTGACATACGGGTATGCAAAACGATGTTTTTGCAAACATTAGATTTAAATAGGATGACAGTATTAAACTGGAAGAAGAAAAGCGGTAGTTTAGAATTTGAAAATGCAATTATTGTTTAAAAAGCAACAGGAATTGCTTTGTGGAAGCTAATGAGAATCATACTAACTTTTTTAATGAGTTCCAAAAATGGAGTCCCATTTCTGCCGAAAAAAAACTTCCATAAATTACTTGCCCGAATGGAGATCAAAATCAGATTTTATATTTTTTATAACACCGAATGGTGCACAACAAGAGATATGCACAACAAGAGATTCACAAACATGTGATCTAAATTTGCATTTCCATGTAATATTATTCAAACTATGAAAACTGAAATAGCTACATCCATCAGTAAACTTTATTTTTTACTAGTTATAATTTTTATTTTATTCAACTTGTTTGATTTGTGTATTTTATCATCACTCTTGCATTGTTTATATCCAAAAAAAATACTTCAAATTATTTGTTTTTCATTATTAGGAGACCTCCACAGTAAAAACTAATATTAATGTGCAATTTTGCTAACTCCTACAATAATTAAAACAATTTTTAAATATTTACCATCGCAAAATTGCTAACTCCAATAATTATCGATAAAATCATGATGCCATAATGATATTTAACTTTGTTTTACTCGGAGTGTGTCTCTTGGTCGTCTTGATATTTAAGTACAAAAAAAAACTAATAAGACTTAATTTAGAATAGTTATGCAGTTTTATTGCCGCCCTGTAAAGTTGGTATTTATGGAGTTAGCAAATTTACAAATTAGGGTAGCGATAATTACTATTTTTTTATTAGTTGCAAGCGCTTTGAGAAATCGTCAAATTTAAATATAATCAATGTATCAAGCGAATAACATTGCTTAAGTATCCTTATATTTTTTTATAGTCATTGACATGTTACAAAAATGTTCCCGATTCCCGGTTCCGGAAAAAGCTCCCGATTTTCCTTTCTTCTCCAACACCTTTTCCTATTGAATACTTTTATTCTTTACATTTATATTGTGCATGAATATTGTACAGATTAATAATAATTTTGGAAACTTTCTCTATTTTTTTGTTTGGTTAATTTGAAGAGATTACTACCTGGTAACATGCCCTCCAGATTGTTTATCAATGAAGATCGATCAATAAATAATATATATCGTTTTAATTTATTGGAAAATTTCGACTCATTTCTACATAATTTTAAGTCAATTAAATGGTAAATATTTAAACAAAATCTATTATAAATTTGAATATGAGTCAGTATATTGGACATGGTTGATTGACGATCGCATTGGATTACCTATGAGGACCTCCGTGACCTAGTTGGTAAGACGCATGTCTTCCAGTCAAAGGGTTGCGGTTTCGGTTCCCATTGAAATATTTAATTAAAAAGGATTTAAGACAACTTTTCCCGTAAGGCCTTTTTGAAACGTCTTTTTGTTTGGTCGATAGAGTTATATTGTGATACATCCTTGTATTATAATCAACGAAATTGTACAATACTATAATCAACAAAATTGTAGTGCAAAATATTGTGATATTAACGATAAGCATTAAATTTTTCTCAAATCTCTCAAAATTAATAATAAAATACCAGCTCGAAAAAAAAAGATTTACTTTCGTATTATAACCAAGAGCTATGAATGTATACCCAAACAGTCACTGGCCAGCATCATGAATAAATCAAAATGTTTTCGGCGTGAATCAAAATAGACTCTGTTGATAGCTAAGGAACATAATGGAAAATATGAATTTTCAAGAAACAGATATTAATTATGTGAAAAGAAAACATTCGTTAAATAGATACGAGCATTCTCATAAAATTGTACATTCACCGAACTTAATTCAAAATAATCAAGCACTACGATTTTTGTTTAGTTTTAATAAAATACAATAGTAGAACATAAATAAACAGTTATTTTCTTTATTTGGTAATGGTCACATGAATTTATACTAAGGTATTTGTATTCAGTTTAAAGGCATTTTTCCATCACGACACCCGTGGCCTAGTTGGTAAGACACTTGTTTTCCTGCCCGAGGGTTGGGATTTCGATTCCGGTTGTTACCCAGATATTTTTAAAGGTTTGAAGTCTAGTTCACTTAAGGTTTAATTAACACCTCTCTAGTTGTTTGAAAGATATATCATAATGGTAATACATCTGCTAGGTTTTATTGTATGCAACGAAAGTATAAAGTGTGATAAATTTGGACTGAATTGGCATTTATTAACATTGTTTTAAGATGACATTAAGTGATCAGGCCTTCAGCTTACATACACCATAAAATTTAGATCAAACTCCATCCTTTCAGGGTACTTCAGCTAGTTAAGTGTCTTCAACAAATGATTAAGTCGGTCGAGTGTGCTTGTATAAAACACAAATTTGTTTCTGCGATGAAGATTGCCTTAGGTTGCACAATATAAACCCTATACCAATGATCAAGTTGAGAGATAATGAACGTATTTACTATTTGACTTCATTCGTTTGAAAACTTATAACTTGTTTTGTCTGAGAGCAAATAATTTGTATTTGACTATTCTAAATACTATATCATCAAAACACATTTGGCTGTCGTACACGTATATTCTTAGACGGTATAAAGATTCTCCCACATACAGTCATTGGAACAAAACCAAACTGTTTCTGCTTGTGAGGAGAGACGATCTATAGAAACTTAATCTTCCCTACAATAAGTTTGAGTTTAGCTTCAAACATTCACCACACATAACCCTGCATATACACTTAATGATTTCGTCTTTAAGGCCGACTGTTTCCTCTGCTTCGCAAAATTAAAAGATCAAGCAGTCATTAAGATAGTCATATCGCTCACAGCCAATATTAGGAAAAACTTTACCATAGCTATAACTGATTCATGCCATTTATTCAGGTAGAATTAAGTTTAAATTAAAATTTTACATAAAAGAATATCACTTGTTAGAACAGAAAACTTATGTCCATTTTTTGACATTAACTACGAGGACTCCTGTACCTTGTAACAGACTCCCTTGTTATATCTGCGAGGGTTATATATAATACCGTTAATATATTTTTACGCTTCCAGAAATAATATGAGCGCTGAAAATATTTTTGCTCCCCATATCAACTACACTAAAATCATATATATTTTTGTAAATTTAATACTAAAATTCTTTCCAATGTTCTACAGTTCCCGTTTTTCTTTAAAGTTTAGCTCACTTCTTCATTGGCCTACTTTCAAAAGCCACAAATAGTTAAAGTTAGGATGTGAATATTTATATTATGGTGAAATTTAATAATCCACATGTACACAGGATTTGAAATTAAAAACCTGTTTCTAACGAACCACTGTGTTTCGATAAAGAGTTAGTTTTTTAAGTATTAACAAAATTGTTGAAATTACGTTATAGGAAAATAGTAAGGCCGAATAAGATGATGATTTTAAATTTTGGAGTATGCCATTAGTATTTATGAAGCACAAAATATTTGTAAAGAATCTGGTTCAAGGAAATGATAGAATGAGATTCTCACAGATCTGGGTATTTACATAATAAGAGGTTCCAACAAAAGTAACAGCCTTTATATAACCCGGTTACCTTAGAAATAATTTAATTAGAGTCCTTCGTCATCAATTTTAAATTCATTGAATCTTAAAATATCTACACTTTCATCAGTTTTCAATACAGTTTTTATTTGTCTCATAATATTTAAGGAAATTTATTCGTTATACATCCTTACATTTGCATTAAAACTAAGATATTTTGATTGTTTTCTTGTATATAAAAATATATAGGTATTTTATGTAAATCTATAAAATATTAAATCAAAATTTGAATTTTCCATGAAACTCATTTCTCTTATATTATTCATATAATAAAGTTATTTTTTTTGTTTTGAAAGGGAACCCAAAAAGTAAGGTATCTGATATTTTCATCCACTTATTATTTTTTCACGAATAATACACATTTTTTAAGGATTGATAGAAAAATGAGAAAATCTTTTTTGTGTAATCTCGTGAGTTTGTGTGTACATTATTTGTATTTCATGTTTTCTTAAAATGCGAAAGAAACAAGAAAAAATATGTTGGAATATATGAAAAACAATTCCGTAACTAGTAACATCACATCGTTTATCAAGGAATGTGGCATTGGTAGGATGGTTTAAGTCATATAATTTAAGCTAGTGAATTTCAGTTAACGGTTTCATTCTATCACGATTTCAAGATGTTTGCAGAAGACAAACACGTTCACCATAGCTTTATTTGGGTGTCAGTTAAGATAAACAAAAACATTTTGAAAAACAAAAATATCTGAGACGTTGGCCTCCTAGTTGTGCCTGGATACATAAATCTAAATATTTATCATGCTCGAACTTTTTTTACTTTTCATCGAGTGTTCTAGAAGCAAATTCATAATACACTGTTTAAATTTCATGATTTCATTAATTTAAATTGAACATTCTTAGTAAAATTAAAAAGAGTGTTAATATGGTTTAGACATGAAGAGGATGAACTTATAACCACATTCGTATGTTATGTTATTTATTTTAATTATTTTTTGTGTTTTACTCACTTTAATCATCTGGTAAAAGCATTTCATCCATTTTCAAACAATTGTATTCATCCGTCTCCTGAAAAAAAAGAAACGACTTTCAAACAATGTGTATTTGTGCATTAATTTGTTAACTTCATATCACAAAGAAGAATTTCACCCAAAAAGAAAATAAATTGTTTTTATAAAAATTAAGAAACATTTTAATTGTATACTTCCTCTTCGAACGACTTACAAACGTGGATAGTAGATTACAACAATAATCAGATTATTTAAAAAAAAAAACCTCTCCAACACTTGATATATTTATTATATTATTTATAGTTAAGACATTAACATTGTGGAGGTTTAAATACATACTTTTTGTAACGGCATAATCCTACCAGTTTTAAGGCTTTCCCCTCATCATCAGGGAGCACAAACAAGACTGAATTATGTTCGAATTGTACTGATATACACGCTTCTAACGGTAAACATTCGGGTAAGAGACTGTGGGGGGAGGGAGGGAGGAGACAACCTCAGCTGCTCGCGAGATTTTCGGAATGTAACATATGTGTTGGCCAGATGACTTTGAAAGACACAAAAACACAAAAAGACTTTGAAAGACACAAAAAGACTTTGAAAGACAATAGTTTAACGTTAACCAAGACAGACAAAGGTTAATCCATAGTTATATTTCATAGGAAGGATTATGAGATAAAAGTTCTACATTTTTTGATTAACAATAAATTTCAAGTAAACTGGTTTTTAAACCAGTCCTTTAAATTCTCAACAGACTGAAGTAAAATCCGTCCTTAAAAATTTCAACTCCATCGTGAACCAAAATTTTAAAAAGGATTTGTGTATAATGAATACACAAATACCTCGATGATATGGCTTAGCCAAATTACACAAAAACAATATACCCATAAGACCTGTGGTTTCATATAGCCAGGCACCAACCTATAAAATATGCATATACACTTTGTACACCTCAGCCAAGTCTTCCTTTATGAAGATTTTCCCTCTTCTTTATTTCGGAATTAAATTTATTTGGCTTTATAACAATGTCCTCCCAAACATCTCGTACTCCCTGTTATACTTGTACAGACCATGTTTGTCCTCCCAAACATCTCGTACTCCCTGTTATACTTGTGCAGATCATGTTTGTCCTTCCAAACATCTCGTACTCCCTGTTATACTTGTACAGACCATGTTTGTCCTCCCAAACATCTCGTACTCCCTGTTATACTTGTACAGACCATGTTTGTCCTCCCAAACATCTCGTACTCCCTGTTATACTTGTACAGACCATGTTTGTCCTCCCAAACATCTCGTACTCCCTGTTATACTTGTACAGACCATGTTTGTAAAATTTTCATCATTAATTCTTTCTACGTGAGAACCATCTCAATGTTCCTTTATTCATCTTATTCAGTACGTCTTCTTTCAATACGTATACTTTTCTAATATCCTCATTCCCTTTTCAATCATACATTGTTTGGCCACATACTTTACGATGAGCTCTAATTCTATCACATTCATCCTTTTTTTATTACGTCCGAGTTTCGCTTACATATTATAATAGTGGGACCTAAATTTGCTTCCAACTACCTGAAAGTTATTCAAGAAGCTAATGAAACCCAGTAACATTCCCCTTTTTTTAAATGAATAGCAACGGGAATGGAAACCGCAATCCACGTGTTGGAATACCAGGATCGTAACAACTATCAAAAATTATTTAAACTATGAAATACCAAGTGTTACAAATGCCGTGTTATCACATAAACTTTATTTGCGAACTTTTTACTGAACGCTTGTATGAAAATAAATGTGGTATCGTTAGATTTAACCGAGCGCAAACTTAATATCGTAAAACCAAATTGTTATATGTGTATTCACACCATTTGGCAATAAATATATCGAGATAAAACTGTATTTATTCAAGAGATAATTGTTTTGCAAAAAAAAAGAAGGAAAATAACCTCTAAACGTTTATATTTTACCTTTATTTCCTGGGTAATGTAAATCTTAATGAAATTGAAAGACTCTTTTAATCACGAAGTTAGCTATTTTATAAATTATTGGATTACAATTACTTCCAACTTCTACATGTGAAGAACTTAGAAAGAAACAACATTTTTGTATCAGTTTTGGGATTTTTAGTTCATAATATGCGTAGTAAAAATATATATGTTTTACCGTTATTCATATCAGAGATTTAAAGAGAAGTGACAAATATGCTCCACTATTGTTCAACTTAAAGGCACATTTGCGATACGTTAATTAGCCTCAGGAGTTTTCAAAATATGTACATTCAGTTCATTATATGGATATGAAAAATATAACTTGTATCACATTTCTAGATAATTGATGTCAGTGAATTCATTGAAAGTTATTAATAAGCGCTACCTTCATTGAACCTCGAGGCACAAATGTGATACAAAATTAGAACGATTTGAATGTATGATACATTTAATATTAATATAGATATAAGCGATGCCAGTGTAGTGAAGATATTGAAAATACTCAGTCCTTATAATAAATTTTTATTTATTAGGTGTTAACATACTCGTAAATTGTGTCCGTTTTTTTTTTTCAAATTTAAAAATGAGCACCAAAACAAAATGGTAAAGGTTGTACGTCATTCGAAAGAAAATTTTCTGTTCTATAAGATATTGTATTTGCTTTTACGTTACATATATTATTTTATTTGATTACAAGCCTTCAAAATGGAATGCCAAGTAGACGAAAGTGAGCATTTTCGACACCTCCTTCTGTTCACGTTAAACAATTAATTTTTGTTGTTTTCACTCAAAACATGTGGAACCCAAGCGCCGAACTTCTGGAATTTTCCCATTGATTTAAGATGGCGGTATATAGTCATGTGACTACAATTCATCTGCTCAGCCAATTCTACGGTGGTTTGAAGGGGATCTTCATGAATAATATGGTTTAAGAGGTCCTCATCGAAGTCCACTAGTCGTTCGGAACGCTCCATATCTTTCAGGTCGAAATTTCCGTCTTTGAAACGCAAAAACTATCGACGAGCTGTCCTTTCATTCATAACATCTTCACCATACACTTCGCAAATATCGCGAGAAGCTTTGGGTGCTTTATTTTATCGATTGAACGCGAACAGAAGGAGGTGTCGAAAATGCTCACTTTCGTCTACTTGACATTGCATTTTGAAGGCTTGTAATCAAATAAAATAATATATGTAACGTAAAAGCAAACACAGTGTCTTGTAAAGCAGAAAATTTTCTTTCGAATAACGTACAGCCTTTACCATTTTGTTTTAATTTTGGTGCTCATTCTTAAATTTGAAAAAAAAACGGACACAACTTATGTTAACACCCAATATATTCATTTTTGACACTTTCACGTATACACATATAATGGATTTTCTTTGTACCAATTTCTACTGATGAACAAGTTTTTGTTTTTTACTTTTGATAAAAATGTATATTTAATATCCACAATCAAGGCTTCGTCGTAAAAAAAATTACACACGGAGTATTGGTAAAATAAATCTACGAAAACTAAAATAAATCTAATGGAAAAAGGGATAAGGGTGAAAATTGTAGGGGAGTTGGGGAAAGGTAATTTTTGTTTTAACAATTTTTTTTTTGTTTCCTTTTATTAAGATTAAATAAATATGGAGTATACTCGTATCTAACAAAATCAGAAAGATCACCCAAATTTGTGCAAAATTAATTGCAAAATAATAGGATTTGTGACACGCTGGAATACAAAAGACTCTCCAGATCAAATAGATATTCTTTATTCAGATGAATGATTAAATTTTTACAAAGTTACGGAAGATTTTTGTTTTTGATTAACGAGAATGATTTCATTTGGCCACAAATAACCTTTATTATGTCATACATTTCCTTTTTTTAAATTCAATTGTATTCAGACTGCATTGGAGTTTCAATAAATGTTTCCCCTATTTTTAATACGATCTTTTATAAACTCGAGTATTTTCGTCATGATTTGGAAAATTTTACGCTCTGGTGGTGTATTGTAGTTACTTTTACGAATTTTATTTAAAAAAATTAAATGTGGCGCAATATGCTTATTAAATACAAGAGTTTATCACTTTATTCATGTTCAAGGTGTTTTAACATACTCGTACAGACATATCATAACACCGTGTCCCTTGTAAGGTAGTGAAAAATAATAGATCTCCCACTATTCAATCAAATTAAACAACTTTTGATTCCTTTACATTCATATATCTCGTTATGCAGGGATACACTATTATTAATAACAGGTGACATCCGCCTTCATCTCTTGCCAGGGAAGACCCTTCACGCGACCGTTAAAGCCTGCCTAGAGGCTCAGTTGTAAACTTGGTGACATCGATGGTCGTAAAGCTTCGTAGGAAGAAATAAATTCGATTTTTTTCCCTTACATCAAGGTGCGACTCGATTTCCCGTGGTCGTATCAAAGCTATTGGAATACCCAATTTCTCGCTAGCCATGGGAATTTTAATGGAAAACTTTTTAGCTTAAATCTTGTCCATTCGCCCTGTTATAATTTTTCTGGCCATCTGAACCAATCCATTGATTACGTTTTATATTGATACTGCGATATTAATCGAGTCATTAATTTCCGAAGGTATCTTCAATCAACCTTACACCGGTTCATATTCTGACCGATTGACAGCTCCAATCTAGTGGCGTCAAAGGATAGTTTAATTGCATTCAAAATTTTCTATGAAAGTATTGGCGACTTGCTGGAATATTTGAACTCCAGACCTTAAGCCACTACATAAGTATATGAACTGCACTTCAAGTCGTTTTCTTTCCCCAGTAATGTCTGATCTTAAGTCCGTCGTCCCTACTATTCTTTTCCCTCTTAGTTGTATCGCCACCGGAGAAGGAGTCCCTCTTGGCAATTTCTTCTTCATCACTGCGTAACGTAGCGCTCATAGAAAAAATAAAGAAGATTTCGATCTTTTAGTATATAATGCGCTGGATGAGGACTTATTTTGTTCCCCATAACAGCGTGTGTGGTTGTGGGATCTAACAGACCGTCTTATTATACACCCTATATTCCGTAAATCATCTTTAAAGTCAGTTAACACAATAATATCCTCTGCTTGCAAAAGTCAACATATAATACTATTTCCTCATCCTTCCATTATTTTAAACCATATTTTAAATTGCAAACAATGGATTTGATTTACAAACTTAACAACCATGGTGACATCAAACATCCTTACTTTACACATTAAGTCATTTTAAACCACTCAGTAAGTTCTCCATTTGCTTGTACACGTATACTACTGTCTTCATTCAGCTAGAATATTACACTTTATCATTTTGATTGTCACGTGATATAGGAATCTAGTATACTATATTGATTCTTGCTAATATAGATTTACTTAAATAGACCCATGCATATTGTATATATCACCGTATAGAACAAATATCATAGTTGAGCACACAGTGAAGATTGGCCACGGCATATTTTATCAATAGATATAACGATGGTAGTCTAAAAAAATCCTAACTAATGTTCTTACATATTAATAAATAACACTTATGTTATAAACACCACTCTGTAACAGGGGAAATCCATGGAAAGTGGCCAAAAAAACTGTTAAAAATAATAATTAAATTGCTAGTTGCTAGTTTCAACAACCAAAGAATATTGTTTTTGTTAAATATCTTGTACATATTGTATTTATTAGCTAATATTGTAAGTGTTATATTATATGACTAACTATGGAGATGCGTGCGGTAAGAAAATATGGTGTGGAGTTTCCATTTATGAATAAAGGCAGAACGAAGACATCCAAAGATAAAACATAGATAAATGTTTTAAGTAAGATGAACAAAAACTCCGTGGCCTGGTGGTGAGACACTTGTCTGCCGATCCGGAGGTTGCGGGTTCGATCCCCGCTGGAACCCAGATTTTTTTAAATAGGATTCCAGTCTGGTTAACACTTAGGGCCTATAAAAACATATTTCTGGTTGGCTGGAAGAGATTGCCACATGACAATAAACTCGACAGGTTAAAAAAAATAAAAAAAACAAAAGTGTTAAGATAGTATGGACACGTGGAGAGAATAAATGATGAAAGAATGACTAAGCGAGTATATAATCTAGATGCACAATGTGTCCTATGAACTAGACCAAGTAAAACATGGCTGGATCAAATGAATTTAATTTTGAAAGAATATAAATTGAAAAGAATAACTTATAAAATATTGTGCACGATGAGATGTGTGTATGTATACTATATACGAAAAATTATTTAGTTCTTTCAGTAAAACACAATAAAAATAATTTGTTTTATCAAACACTGTTTATTCCACTTTATGTAAACAGTGTTTGATAAAACAAATTATAATGTCTTTAAACCTCTACAATGTTAATGCTTTAACTATAAATAATATATAAATAATTTATTTAATTTGTTGGAATTTGTTGTCGTTTTATAAAATCTCCACTAAACATATAAAATGCTCTATGAAACGTAAAAAAAACACTTTACAAACACAAATTTTAACATTATACTTTTGATTTTGAAGCGTTCTCGAGATTAAAGAAAAAAATATTTAATAAATTAAAATATGTAATCCGATTATTCCATTATTACTTTTTTTAGTAAAATCCTGCTTATTCAACATTTTATAATCCAGACTAGATTGAACAGAACAATTTTATATTTTCATGAACTTTATTAGTTTGACAAAAGTAAATTGAGCAAAAAACCTGATATCCAGAAGTCTGAATTTAGATTATTTGAATCTATTATAGATTCAGACTTCTGGATATCAGGTTTTTTTTTAATTATGTTCAAACTTCATTATTGTGTTCAAATTTCATTTAGAATTTTTTTAGAGAGAATTAAATGACAGGATTTTACAACTTAGCTAAGCTTTCCAATTAGGGTCAAAAAAATTTTAGATCTCCATGAAACCAAGAAAAATACGACAATAGCAAATTTGTACAGTAAAGATTGCCAAATGATTTAAAACTGGCCGTTCACACAAAGCTAATGCAAGGAATGAATTAAATACACTGTAGAGCTGTGCTTCTACAACTCTCTGTGTTTATGAACTTGTTTTATGCATTCCAATCCATCGCCGACCAGTATTTTTATGAAATAAAAATATATTAAAACAAGGAGATCAGAAACAACAAGGCGCTGTCTCCGCCTAACTCAACAGGGAAATGGCGAGATAATCATAAAAAAGGAAAGAAGAAATTGATATATTATGCGGCTAGCGGCTAACGAGCTGATGCTAGCAAAAATAATAAAACAACTTGTTTTGAAAATACTTTTTAAAATCATTTTTAAATTCTTTATTATCGTTGTATACAAAATTATGAAATTTTAAATGAAATCTCGTCGCGACAGTAAAAAACTATTCGCAAACCAGTATTGATACGGGAGCTACAGTTTAAGTAGCACTGTTGTAGAGAACAGGCATTTCTATGGTAGCCTCTGAAATATAAACATTGTATTTGTTAATGTCTAGATATAAATTCTGTCTGTGTACAAAGCTTTGTTCTAATAAGGAACTCTCAGACATTGTAAGCTGAACAAAAAGGGTGTTTATTTTAATCGTAATAAATCGGCTGTTGAGAAAGAGGATATATGGTACCTTCAGCAAAAAAATAATTATTTAATCTTTCACCTATATATTTTGCTAGGCAATAATTATCAAGCAAAAAAAATGACGACAGATTTTATGTGAATATTTTTCAGTTTGATTTTTCTCGATTTTTCTTTTACCATCACCGAGTTTGTTACTTGCATATTGCTGGTATTTGACGTAACGTATGTAAGTATAAAAAAAACAACTCCGGTTTGTTTTGCACTATTTGCCACAAGCAACTTAATTGACTTAAAGTGTTGATTATTTTTTTCTTACCATATTGACAACGGGTAGGTATTTAAGCGAGTTAAGGAATTTTTTTATCATTGAAGTATCATATGTTCACATCGGGTGGTCGCGCTAAATGCGTAATTAAAATATGAGTAGCAATGTACAATATAGTTGTTATTGGGTTATATAATGTATTATGTGACCAGAACCGAAAACCTTTGTTACCTAGTTGGTAAGACGCCTGTCTCTCAACCCGAAGGTTACGGGTTCGATTCCCGTTGAAACCCATACTTTTTAAAAAGGATGTCAGACTGGTTTTCATTTAAGGTCTCTTTAACATCATTCTGGTAAGTTGGAAGAGATTGACACATATCAATAAGTCCTCCAGGTTTTACTGTACACAAAGAAAGTGTAATATAATATTATATTATACAATACAAAATAAAAAAATACAAAACTAGCCCATTATAATAGGATTTTGTTCCTAACATAAAGGCAAGAGAAACTTTGACGCGGCAAAATAGTGATTAAAATATGATTAATGTGATAAAAATAAATCCTTGGAAATAAAATGTGTGGAAATATATAAAAAGATCACTCAACGTATTTAAGGTACAAAAAGTTTGACAAATTAAATCAAAAGTTAAAAGCCTTTATAAAAGTAGAATATACTATAGATGCCGACGTGTATGGCCGTGGCAGAACGGAAAGGGGTGTGTCAGAAAAGAATGGAGTAGAGATTTGTTCTCTCTATCTAACAAAATACGGACTTTGTGTGATGATGATTATGAACTACGACACGATTTTACAGACAAAACCTGACTAGCTGTAGACCCAAATATAAAGTTGTCTTCCGGCCACAACCTTCAGCATATTCGTATTATCAGTTTAGATACTACGGGGAGAAAATCATAAAAAACAAAGACCAGAAATCTTGTTTCTTTAGCACCATAAAACGTTTTAAGGGTATTATTTTATGGGTACTTTTATTGTAGTGTAGCATGTATCATAAAGAGTTGACTTAAAAACATTTTTAAGGCTTCTAAACCCCTTCCTAAAAAACTGCTAAAAATAATAATCTTTATTAATCGACCTAAAATCACCTATTTTAAGAAAAGTGAAAGTTGACACAGGGGTAATTCATTCCTAAGAGAATTTCGGAATGTGTTTCATTGATGAAACAAGTGGTTTCAAATAAAATTCAAATAGATGTCGATACATGGAAGTTGATATGAATTTAGACCCTTTCTAGTAAAATGTTTTTACTAAAGCAAATATGTAAAACAGTATATTTGCAATATAAATAATATTTGAGTTTGGCGGAATGTAATTTTGTAGGCCGATTATTGCTCATGACGACCGAATCAAGGCTTTAATCGAGAATAACTAGCTCTTTACAGCACGGAAAACTGCTGAGATACTAAATATATAAAAAAAAAACACCTTTTACGAGTGTTTGGTGAAACTTGGTTTCTAATTCAAGACAACCACTTATTCTGGTCCCTACAGAATGCTCTTAAGGAGTAGAACTTCGCTTCTCTGAATTTCAGGAAGACTGTCGAATTGTGTTTATTGTCGATTATTTGAGGGCGGAGGATGCTAAGGATGGATTTCTTACTAAAGCTGCTCTTTTTTTATAACGAGAAGGATTAAAATAGTTACTTCGAAGGATTCTTAAAATATAGTTATTTATGAAGAAATACTCAATGGTACGTTTATATGCAAAAGATTTAACACATATTTGACGTGTTTTAATATATTTGAGGAACTCTGGATCGGATCATGTTACCGTCATTTTGCATAGGTTTTCATAGAATAATTTTTCCTGACTGAATTAAATTTGTAAATACACTTTTTTGCTGGTTTAAATTTTGAGTGAATGAGATATTGTAGTATGTTTTTTGGGCCCACTGCAAGTAAAAATTTTATTTGGTTTTATTATCAAACCATTAAAACAAAATTATACGTTATAATAAAATATTACATAAGACAGAATATTATTTCATCCATTTTAAAATTGACCAATATAATTGTTTGTTTACAAGATAATATTTTTTAGTATAATGGGTAAGTTGGCGTTCAGCCAGTGAACGAAACATATCTATTTTCTTTCAATTTTTGATGCTCAGTATAAGAAAAAAGTAATTTATTTCAACCATGTTTCAGTTTACGTCTATTCAATTTTGTATTGTTGTCACGAATGAATAAGTTAAGTATTTATTTATTTAAGAAAATGTATCATTTTCATAAAAGGTAAGTAAACAAACATGTGCTGGACTTAGACTTATTGTAATAAAATATTATTTTTGAAAGGCTATGTTGTTTGTACGATTGTAAATGTGCTTGATAAAAATATTCTTAAAGGCACGTCTTTCACTTTGTGTCAGTACTTTCCAAAATAACTGCAATTTGGCGGAATAAATTATTATTACACAAAGCACATATTTCAAGTTTTTTCTCGTTATAAAATTAATCAATAAACTCCCTGTCCAATGTATTACAGCGTAACTACTCAAGACATATCAGGTCCTTGACAAAACCAACTTACACCTCAAATCTGTTTTCTGGTACTATCATCGAAAAAATAAATAAAATACCAAGTCAATAAATATACGTTACTCGCATGACAACAAACCTAATGATTGTTACTCGCATGACAACAAACCTAATGATTGTTACTCGCATGACAACAAACCTAATGATTGTTACTCGCATGACAACAAACCTAATGATTGTTACTCGCATGACAACAAACCTAATGATTGATACTCGCATGACAACAAACCTAATGATTGTTACTCGCATGACAACAAACCTAATGATTGTTACTCGCATGACAACAAACCTAATGATTGTTACTCGCATGACAACAAACCTAATCTTCACCATCCCTAGATTAACAACACAAAAATATATTTTCCAAAGAATTAATTACATAACATACTTTCAATTGGATAAAAAATTTCAGCAATCAATAGTGAAAGTTGTATTGTATTTTATCTTTCCCAGATATATATGTTCGAGCGTTTTCTCAGCAAATCTAATTCCACAAATATGTTCGTGGTAAGTGTAGAGGATGTTGTAAGAAAGGCTTTAAATTTATGTAAATTGATACATTACGCTAAGGGTTGACTCGCGTTGTGCATATTTGTAACTAGGTCTCACAACTTATCAAGGCAATGAAATTTTTTTACGAAAAATTTAAATAATAATCGGTAAAAATCTCAACATATTTTTCATACATTCTTAGTAAAACATCTCAAAAATCCTAGACAGGCAGCAAACCTGAATTCATATTATTTGAGAACGCACGCTTGAAATTGCTTTGTTTTTGTTTGCCATATTTTTTCTCATCAATAATTGTCATATAAATGAAATTAAGTAAAGGAATAAAAAATACTATTTGCTGTATTACTTATATTTAAAACTTACAATGCATCGTTTAACTGATAAAATGACCAATCTATACAGTTTTAAGGCGTTCGTTTTTAATTTATTCTCGTTGAAATTCTACGTAACAAAACAAGCTTATTTTCTTTTCAGTTATTTTTTAGTGTCTTTAAAGAATTCTATATTTATCTTGAGAAACTTTTTAAATCCTTAAATCACATTTTATTTCGCAAAACACCTCACTTAAAATTGTTTTTTTTTACGGTTTTTTAAGCTTTTTAATCTCGAAAATTAGCCCCTTTTTCATAAAGCAATCCTTTTCTGAATTAAACAGATGTAAAGTGTTTTGTCAAACATAATCTAGTTTACTTTGGAATTAATGTCCAGTAGCTTTATCAGGGTTCATGAGATTAAGTTCTCAGCTGATTTCGCATGAGTTTGTTATCTCTGAGTTCGTTTCGTTTGTACATGTTGGTTATCTCTTACATTGGCTACTTATAATAATACATCAATCTTTATTAATTAGTGCATATCTACTTAATGCATTTCGTTTTGTATCAATCGTAAAAAGTTTCCCATAGCTTAATATTTTTGCAAGAATATGTCAAAGCGTAGAGCGTAACAAGGTAAATGCGATAAAAGGCAAGGTTAATTAATGATCATCAAATTAAAACCAAATATATTTAATTCATTCGTATGGCACCCTTACATTTACGTTAACGTTGATAACGTTGTCAACGGCCCCATTCATTGATAATCATAACGTTTCTAAGTAGATTATTTGTTCATGAGTGCATGATTAGATCAAAGGCATGAAGTATTCATTTTAAAATACTTAAATGGTTGAAAATTTAAATCAACATTCACTCACCTTCTTTCGGGTGAATTATTTATATTTTATTGATTTTTATAATTCAGGACACATTTAGTGGAAATCTTAAACACAACACTTTAAACCAGCTTTTTACATAGGAAAAAATATAAACCTTTTCTGTTTCATACTAATTCGAACTACAATATAATATTCATAATCCGAATTGAGATTATCAGATAAGCTACAATAATTGCAATGCGGATATGAAAACAAGGAACTGCAATACACAAATTTAAGAACACATCAGAGTAATAAAAAATATGAATATCTGACTTCGTAGAATAACTAATAATGTATACACATAAAACACAAAAAGTTTCACATATCAATCACACATTACACAGCAAAATATTTACAATTCAATCAATAAGTAAGCAAAATAAAAAAATCATCAATAATCAATTAAATTCATTCTCATCTCCACATCTTACTATATTATCTATGAGACGACAAGATTAAGAAAAATTCTCCTGCGACAACACTGAAAAAGAAATGGTGTAATTAACACGTTATTTAGTTTTATTTATTCACCTAAGAAGGACACTAAGTGTATTAAAATGCATATACTCGTAGTTATATGCTAAAAATATAGTGGAAGAAAATAAAGTAACGTGTTTGATTTTCACATTCTATTTCATTGGGGATTTTACCAAAATGTTATTGTTGTCTTTTTGAACTTGGTATAATAATCGTTAGTTTATTTACAGATTTATTATAACAATAAACTTTTGATGATTTGGCACTTTTAATTCGTATATTGATCCACTAATTGCGTCGTCTCGCTTGTCGACTATCGTAAATAACTTTTAAGCTTAATGCTTCAACAAATATTCAAACGTACGATATTAATTATAATCTTTCGACGAAATTGCTGTTTTTGATATTTATTCTGAATTGGAGGAATAATCGAACGTTTAAATGTATTTTTCCTCAAACCTCATAATTATTCATAAATATTTATCGTAGTAGTGATTAAGTTTTGTGTCTATGTTCAACAATATAATTTTAATCGTGTTGAATAACATTGAAGAAATGAAAAATTATGATCTATTTTATCACTTTAGTGGTGTATTCAAAATTACGAATCAGTTTGTTAATTATTTTAAGTATCCTTGGCATTTTTTCATGAATGATTTTTGGCATAAGATTTCTAGGAACATAAAAATAATTCGGTGCGTTATAAATTTCATTCGAATGCTACTGAGGTATGTAGAAAACTCTTTGGATATAGTTTCGAAGTTAATTTAACTATTACTTATTCAAGAGGAACTATAAAGGAACTTGGTATTCTATAATAATAATTAATTATTCAAGAGGAACTATAAAGGAACTTGTTGTTCTATACGCATAATATGAATTCGAAAAAGAGTTTTGTATTGTAATGAGGTTTTTTGAATAAATTCTAGGTTTTTTAAACGAAAATATACAGGTGCTGTTTCAATGTTAAAAAATGTACAAACTTTTTTGACTAATGAAGCTATTAAAATATTTATAAGGCGTGCTTTTCTTCCAAATAAGTCATGCGTCAAAATGTCAAAACATATCACTTTAAGATAAGAAATTAATAAAACGTGTAAATCGTATTCAACATCAAGTATCAAATTGTTTATTTTATATTCAACATTAAATAAAAATTGATAATCAAATATGCATTTTACTCCTGTTTTTTTATGTATACGTATAATCAAGCATGAATAAGGAACTCAAAACAAAAAACAAACTTTACTAAGATATTTAAAAAAAATGTTAGCTTAATAGGCAATATAATTTTTTGTTTTCGTATATATTCGCCCTTCTTATTGAATTATATTTCTATTGTTTATGAACTGGTTTATGAATCTTTCCTTCATTTTAAGTTAATTTTTCAGTTTATCAGCATTGACCAAATTAAATGGTCCTTCTTTCAGCATTTTCAGTTCATCTATCAGCATTGACAAAATGATGAGTAGATTTTCTTTTCATCTTTGATTCATGTCATGTATTTTCCCCAAACGTTGTAAAGCTTACGTTGTATACAATACAAACTATCGGGTGTATTGTAATATTCTCTTTAACAACCAGAGAAGCTTAACTGAAACCGATTTCTGATGAAACATCGGGAATCAAGTTCAAAATCCCCAGATAAAAAGGACAAGCATTTTACTATCTAGGTGATGGGAAGTTCCTAATGATTTGATTAAATTAAAATCATTCAATGCCATATACCCATACAAATAATCTAATGTTAATCTTATTGTGTTTTTTCTTACTTTAATGTAAGCTGTTTATATTTTATCATTCAATTATCCTTTCGGTAAGTGTCATTGGTATTAGATTCATAATTTTTTGATTGATGAATATCAAACAACATAAAAAAAATTTTGAAAGTTGGAACAGTCAAAATAATTTTGAAAATTGGAGAAAGATGAATAAGAGATTTGTTTGACAAAAAAATAAACAATATAAAATAATATAAGGATTATAAATTGGGAATATGGAACTTCTAATCAGCTGTATTTTTTAAATTATCATTAACTACCTTCACTTCCCCAATCATAATTTTCGTATCTTTTTCATTGTACGTTAAATAATCAGCCATAGTTGTGAATTTTGTCTATATAACATGTACCATATAAATTGTGGCAATAAACCCTAGTTATTGATATTTTTGTGACAAAGTGTCCCTTGCGTTGTTTTTTTTAATCGTATTATAGATCTATAATTTTATATGGGAAAGACAATTAACTGCCGCAGAAGAATATTGTCTATGTGTTAATGTGCTTAGGTGACACCTGTGCGTGTATAGGTTAATTAAGTACAAACTATTACATTTCAGAAAACACATTATGACAGTAAAATTTCGGTTTAAAAAAGATGAAAGTACTAAGACGTTAGGTTAGTTTTGTAAGCAGGTGCAATCTTATATCACAGATAAATGAAGCGATATTTTTGTCATTACGGTGTTATTTTTATTTCACAGCTTAAAGGCTTGAAAAATATAACATTCAGGTTAAGTATTATCAGAAATGAATAAATATATTATTAATGAACAACAAAAAGAAACTAAACTATTTTGAATATCAATATTTCATTTTTAAATAACTTAATCTTTTTTACATGCATTATTTTTTTGGGTGGTAAAAATGTGTTTGCTTGGATAACTACACAATGTATTAGAAGTTGTAGAAACGTTCAAAAAAGCAACATATTTTTTCCTTTCCGAAAGAGCAATTAGCAACAATAAGGTGGCTTTTATTGTACCAACGTGTAGCCTCTTAATATGTAAAAATTACACCAACGTTTTTCTTGAAATGAAATATATACGGAGAAAAATTAATTAGTTGAAAAAAAACAATAAGCTTAGATGAAGAATGTAATATAAACTTGGAGGGAATAAAGAAAATATTTTGGAAAGAAGTAATTAAAATGCGAGGAACTAATGATACGGGGGGGGGGGGGGTTATGAGTGAAATTCATATAAAACAATGGAAATATTTCGTAAGAAAAAACAACGGTTTACTCGAAGTATAAGAAATATTTCAAATGACTGTGCTAGAGTGGTAATAGAAGTAGAAAAAACGGTGAGTCTGGTGTGGTTGAGAAGGACAAAAATTGGAAAATGTGAATGAGATTTGTTTAGAAGAAATACGAATAACTGTAAAAAACATGAAAAAAGGTCAGGTTTTGATGAAGTGAGCATAAAAATAAAAGTGTGTAGTGGGGAGGAAATGATTGAGTGACAGACAGTTTTTCAACCAATTTTAGGAATCTGACTTTAAATTGAAAGACTGAGCGCATTATAAAAAAGGAGTATATAAAAGTAAGGGTGGAAGAATGGAACTTGTTGAGCCATTAGTTTACTGAGAGAAGTAAATAAACAGTGTTTAAAAATTCCGATAGAAATATTAAAAAGAAAATGTATGATGGCTCAGGGTGACTTTTTAAGTAGAAACGGATGTGTGGATCAGATTTTTAATTTGTGTATGTTCGTGAAAAATTAACAAAACATATTAAACTGTGTTGGGCGTTTGTGGACTTTGAAACAACATATGACCGCGTGATGAGAGACCAGCTATAGAAAATGTAAAATGAATATACTGTTTAATATGAGGTGCATGGCCGCGCGGCAACGCACTGGACTTCAATGGACGGAATAAAAATGTTGAATGAGAATATATACGGGTTTTTGTATGCTGATGACATTGTTGCATTAGCAGCGAATAAAGATAAATTAGAGAGTTTGACATGTTAATTGTATGAGATATGCGAAGAGAAAGATCTGAGAATAAATGTTGTGAAATCCAAATTCATGACGATGTAATAGTGTGAGAAGGAAAGTAAATGAGATATCATATACAGGATAACAATGAAATACTAGAGCAAGTTAAGGAATTCCAATATTACTATAGTATTTTCTCAGATGATGGAAGAGCTACGATAGGTATCCAACAGCGTGTATTGATAGGAAACAGAGTCATTAGGCGCTTTAACATATACGAGTATATTCTAACCGAACAGTTACAAAATCTGCTAAGTTCACAACAGCATTTTTGTACCAACTTTGATGTATGGGAGTAAAACGTGGGCGAAAATAAAAAAAAATGTTGGAAATGTTACTAAAATAAACTCTACATTGAATCCAAGAAAGACCATGCAATAAAATAAGTTGACGAGTGACACCTGTACATTTTTTTGTTAACATTTGATTTTTATATTTCAGTAAGTATGGACTAAATTTCAGAAGTAAGGAGACCACCAAAACTTTTTCTATGAGGGTAAGAAAAACTGACTGCTATAGTTTTCTACGAAAAATATTCCAGTGTTGTTTTTCTGCTCTTATATAAAATGTTAAGACTGTTGATATGCTATTACAAATATAAATAAAGTGGAATAAAATTTGGTCTGAAAGTGAAAATAGATAAAAATATTTGTCCAAACGATCCAAATCCTGCATTCCAGATTGTTTGGCAACCATGATAATGTTAATAAGAATCCCAATTGTCCCGATAAAAAAAAACTTCGTTCCCAGAGGTGATGTTAGAATACTCGTATTGCTGAAACAAAGTATGAAGATTTTGTTACATTTAATTCCATGAAATATAATACGAGTATATAAAACATCTTAGATCGCGCTGGAAAATAATCGCTTTTTGTTATTTAATTTTTTTGTAAAAGGGTTAAAGGTCATATTTCAATATTGTCTACTAAAAATCCATGAAGTCAAAATGTATTATTTAAATTCAATTTGAAAGTTGATAAATTATATTGTATTGTAAATAAAATAAAATTATAATTAATAGAAACAAAATACGTTTCACCAACACATTTAAGTTTCTCGTGTTAAAAAAACATAGAACATAAAATATTCATTCACGTTTTTGATACTAAAAACAATATTGTAACTTACAGAATTTTATAAATCAATTCACAAAAAAAGCAGTGGAAGAAGGTGAAGCGGATATTTAAAGGGAGACTGGAATTGCTGAAGGTCTGATGTAGGTGCAATAGTAATCCAAAGACTGTAATGAATGGAGATATACGTTAGCAATACTGCAACCCTGATTTGAAGAGACGTGGAGGTAACAGTAATGTTCAATACAATGGTATTGAATTTACGTAGCTTTCTTTGCATATGCTGAATTGTGTATCAAACTTAATTACTATAAAATAACAAATATTGTATAAATGGTTCAAATATATAATATTGCCACACAACTGCTGCAACTCAAAGCAACTGACCAGAAGCTTTGAATTAATAAAACTTAATAATTCAAAGCTTCTGGTCATAAATGTACTTTTAAGGCTGCACTGTAGAAAGGAAGGCTATATTTATGTAAGGCATTTGAAGCAACATTTAATCACATTATGGCGTATATTTTGACGAATCATGCGTTTTATTATCACTTTCATAAGTTTTATGTATTTGGAGAGAGATTAAGTGTTAATTCTAAACCTCTCATTACATGTAAAGACATTTTTTTCAAAATAATATTATTACTAACATTTTCAAAATAACAAAAAAACTTATGGCCATAATTAAAGAAAACAAAAGGACAGACAAATCGTTGTTAGAAAATGGTTTTGACAAACAGGTTTGGAAGGGGAGGAAATGAAAATGTTATAAATTCTGGGTACTATAATAATGTTTAAAAATGTTTTTGACTTATTCTTACGTACATGCAATTATTTATGGTTAGTAATTTATGTAAAAACAAGGTAGGTAAACAAATAATTCGTGTTTAAAGCTATCTTCGCTAAATAAACAAGGTTTTTTTTTATATTAGCAAGCTTCATTAGAAACATTTGAACGTGACATCAGTCATATTTCAAAATAAGTTTTGAACTAAAACTAAATTTCAGATTTTTTTTGTCTCTAATAAATTTCTTAAGCTCTTTTATGTATTCGAAGATGGAAAACTTCTGGTTTAGGTGAAGGATTATAAAAAAATTAGGCATACACGGAGAAAAGTCCATTAGGAATATTTTATCTACGTCTGTGAAAAACTATAGAATTAAACAATCAATCTTAGACGTGAATAAATCAAGGTTGCCTCTTAATAGACCTTTTTCTTTTAAAAAACTGTTTTAGGGCGAAATTGATTTAGGTCAATGAGTATTGTAATCCAAAGAGTTTCTTTGGGATAAGAAAATGTTCAATTTCAATCATATTTTCTCACTTAGAGGTTTCGAGCTTCACTGCAGTCAGCTGTTCCCAATTTAAAAAAGGGTTTCTGTCAGGTTTTCACTTTTAACTTTATTTATATATTTTCGGTAAGTTAGTAAAAATATCGCATGACAATAAATCCTTGTTGACGTACTGTATATATAATATAACACACCATCACAATATTTCCCTCTCAGGTTAGGCAGGAAAGACAAAGCAATTCTATCACGACATACGTATTTCGGTACCTCTCCATCCATATAGCAGCTCTTGTCATCCTATATGTCTTTTTAGATCTTAAAATAAGTAATTAGTATTTTTTTAATCAAAAAATTAATAAGTGTGAAAAACGAGTATTTTTTGTAGACCGTCGAAATGGCGGCAAAGCGAGGCCAAATGTTTCAAGTCAGCGTGACGTATTGTGTTAAGTGTCAAGATTTATGAGGAACATGCTTTAGTTTAAGCCGAGCTATAAAAGCGTTCGCAAAATAAAATTCTGAGCACATTTATGGAATTTTATTGAATTTAAAACAATCCCTTTTTAAATAGAGTTTCGTATTCCAATTTTTCATTCCATGATTCAAATATATAAAAAAATAGTCTATGAAAAAGGTACATTTAAATATTTAATTACTTGTAGGCAACAATCGTGTAAATTTTTAATGTTGATAGAAAATTTCAATTATCTTGAAATTATTATGTACCCGTAAAATCATTTACGTTACATTAAGGTTATAAGGAACATTAAATTGAACTGTACTTTATATATAATGGTTGAGATTATACTATATCATGTTGTTCCGAAAATAATAACGGATTTAAATCTTAAAATTCAAACATTACTTTAGAGTAAATAAACTTAATTAATCAAAGTAAGAGCCATTGGATTCTTAATAGTTTTACCATTAAATTACAAACTTATTTATTCTTATAAAACAAAACTAAGGTGGAGTAGAACCCAACCAATATTTAAAGACATTTTCTGCTACTTCTCTGGTATTGATTTATTTCTACCGTTAGCGAAGTGGTTGATAAGGGGAAAGTCGGTTAGCGATAGATTGGGTGAGTAAGGCGGAAGAGGTAATGTTCCGTAGGCCAACTCGTTAATTTTTTTATTAAGATCGATGCGATTGATAAATGAATCATAACGGTTACGCAACAGCAATGAAGAACAGACTTTGATTTTTTTAGTCATTAAGTTCATGTGGAACAGACTTATAATGATTTTACACCTTGCTTTAAATATACAGAAATTATAGTAGCACTAGTATCCAATTATTGTGCCATTATTCCAATAAAGCTTTTAATTTATCGTTTTTAACACCAGCAGGACGTCTTCTACCCTTTACATCTTTAAGACTTACATTTCCGTTCCTAAACTTTTCGAATCAACGCTGGTTTGTTTGTTTAGAAGTAATTCCTTTACCCCCATGTTTGGTTAATATTGCATTTTGTTTGAGATGCATAATCCCTAAGTTTAAATTCATGCAACAATTTCTACTTAATTTTTTTAATCTCATTTTTAATTCACCGTTTTCAAACAGTACAAGGACGTCCTCGATCCTCTTCATATTTAAGACTTATGTCTCCGTTCCTAAACTTTCCAAACCAAAGCCACACTGTTAGATAAGAAGTTGTTTCTTTCCCAAGTTTGATATATGTTACGTTTTGTTTGAGATGCATAATATCCAAATTTAAATTCATGCAAAAAATACACGGAAATATTTGTTTTTAGTAGGAATAAAGTAATGCAAATTAAATGCTTAACTCAATAAATAAATAAAACAGATTCTTAACTGTCAATCCAAAATATATATAAAATATTTCCTAACGAAATTATTCAATATTAGTATTAATAAAGAACTTTCGAAATTATTCAATATTCAAATCACCCATTATTTTCGAAACAAAGTTATACATAAATAATTAAGGCTAAGTCCAGATGGTCGCGCGTGAACGCGCGTGGCACAAATCACTGGAATACGCGCGTAAAAAGATTCATAATGCTCATACCATATGTTATATGGTACAATAGTTTATATGGTCGCGCGACCATATAAACAATTGCATTTGAGCATTATGAATATTTTTATTTGTGCAACCATATGAACTTAGAGCCTAAATTGAAAATAGAATATATGAAAATTATGAAAACAAATTAATAAAATATTGAATATGTAGAATTTGGTTTAGGTTTTTCAGTAAGCATTTTACTTCGAATATTTTAACAGATTTTTTTCCACTAGTTTAAAATCTTTATCGGAGCTGTCACCGTATTGAGTTGGCTTAAGTGATCGACAACGTTAATAAAGCGTGGTAGCTTTGATCTTTAATGCGATATCAAAAAATCATTTTCGGTAGGGTTTGTTGACATTGCTCAGAGGATGAAGACTGCAACGCCTTCTAAATGTCGGCTTTCATTTGAGTCAACTCAACAAGACACCAACTCCGAAAAACTTTTTAAACTAGCAGAAATCATGAATTTAATTTATTGAACCTTAGAAAAGACTTTGTGGTGTCATGTTTATAATTTTTTGAGAAGGGGTTAATAAGGGGAGGAGAGTAAGTACGATCCTTTTGACGCCTACCTACTCCCCTACCCTTATTAGCCATTTCACCCCTTCCCTTCTTCTGTAAATATTACAATTTAAAAAAACGTTTTTCAGACATAAGTTAGTTCAACTTCACCTGACGAGGAAGACGAATGTCTTTGAAACCGGCAATGAACTCAAATAAAACAGTGGTGAATAAAAAATTCAAATAAGTGTTTTATTAAAAAAATGTTAATTTTATTTATTTATTATCTTCATATCAACATTGAAAATCATTTTAATAAAAAGGTGAACCAAATTCAAGCACATACAATGCATAAGCCATTCAAGTTTTTGATATGGAGAACCACTTCACTAGGCAAGGCCAGTGATGAAGCAGCTTTATTCCTTAATCACAAATATATAATTGGTAGAGTTTTCTGAACAGTTCAACAAAAACAATGCAATGTGATCCTTTCACAAATGAACAAATTTGAATATTTATGTTTACGTATATGAGTGTGTTGATAAGTTGAAGACCTTTTTTAGCGCTGTTTATTATTGAATGTCGTATTTCTCTAGATATCTGTACAAATATTTGTTTTATTTATTTTACATACAAAGAATACATAATATGTATACATAATCTATAAAAAAACAAGACGTGCACTTCCAAATTATATGTATCAGGGTGTTGCCTGTTATTTGTTGTAACCTCAGTAAACTAGAATGTTGCCTGTATCTTACTGGGAGTGTATAAAAATATAAAAATATTTGATATTTTTACTAAGTATTTATTATTGTTTGATTTCTATGTGAAAAATTATCATTATCGCTTGCACTTGATTGAGTAAGACGTACTCGTAGTTACGAGCATCTTACACAACATACTTTATCAATCAATAGACCCTTCCAGAATAAAAATTAAAAGCTCCTTCCACAATCTCTTCCAAACACAAAGTATTTTGGGAATTCTGACAAAATGCTCAAATAGTTATCTCTGCTGAAGATTTATCTCAACATTACTTACTTTATCGATCTAGATAAGTAATATTCGATTAAATAGAGCTATTGTTCCACTCGTGTTATAGATGATATACAAGTTATCCAAACCTGTAAGACCCATAATATCTAAATGTCTCTTGCCTAAGGAGACCGAGAAAAAGGTACAAAATGTTCATTTCACGAGGAAGAAGAAGATTATAATACACCAAATCGATAGACAACAACAACGGCATTCAATGTTACTTAAAATTTACATTTTATCAATTCATGAACTTATATTCTATTACGATTTTCAGTTTACCATATAGTTTATTTCCTTCATAGTACATAACGCTATATCGTTTTCCTCGCATTTAATATTCAAAGTGTAAGTATTGAAACACCTACGAAGATTTATCCAAATATAAATGCCAAATGAGAAAATTTTAAAAACTCTGTGTGGATAATCACACAGTCTTGAATATATTTAAAGAAAGAGATCAACTTTTTATACAAGCATGGATAATTTAAATCCCATTTTTAAAATATCTGCCTGAGAGGTCTGAAAACTTAAATGGGTGACATCTGCAAAGTTTTCTTTCGTAAGTTGAGGGTCCTAGTAGAGGCAGTGAGAGGTAGGGCAAAAACCCATATAAATCTACGTGGCATGACGCCCACTCGAAATAAATCTGGGTATCATAAAATACGACTTCCATAATGTATTTTAACCTGTGTCTAGTAACCTTTTGAGTTATTATTTAAGTGAATTTATGATATATTATTTATATTAAATGATTCATTGTTTTTATAGTGACTGAGATGATCAATGATTGATAATCCTCGCATTTTACACACATTCTAGTTATTTTAAGAATGAGATAAATACACAACGTGAATACGCATAATAATCTTAGCAATCCTACTATTTTTATATATTTTTTTTAGCCTGGAAATTATATAGCTTGGTTAATCAAGGTCATGGTTATTTAATATTTATTAATCATTAAGATTTATCGAAATTTGCTGTCAGGCTTATTACAAAATTCGAAAAAAATCGGATAAGTGGAGGCGCTGATATGTCATTTTAAAATTAATTGGAATATTTAAAAACTTGTGAACTGTATTTAATGTTCATAAGCACTATGTATTTAAGCAACTTAAGTTCATGTTTATGAAGATTTTGTTGGTTTCAGGGTCAAGTGATTAGCATGTCTGCTAAGCATCAGGGATTTTGGGTTTGATTCTCGACTGGCATTAGATTATTTCATCTGAATTTATTGTAATTGTTGTTCCTTTCATCAATTCTAGGAATTATAAAACATAGCTTTATAAGTTACATCATTTTTTAAATACCATTTATAGTTGTCTTCTTCTTACCAGTGTCATGTCAGGTCGCCCCAACGTTAAATATCACTTAAGAGTAGACATATTTGTCCCCGGCAGCCCGAAAAAGATCTCCAATGCCCCTTATGCCAGTCCAATCACGTATATTGCGGAGCCAGGAGATTTGCCTCCTGCCAACACCTCTTCGGCCTTCTATTTTGCCTTGGATGATCAGGTGCAGGAATTTGTACTTTGCTCCTCTAAGTACATGACCCAAGTAGGACACCTTTCGGATTTTAATATAATTAAGCAGCTCTCTATCAACTTTGGCTCTTTGAAGAACCCTTGTGTTGCTGACCATATCCGTCCAGGGTATCCGCAGCATTCTCCGGTGCATCCACATTTCGAATGCTTCCAGTCGGTTCATACTACTAACTTTGAGGGTCCATGATTCCACTCCATGCAATAATACTGAGCAAACGTAACATTTGACTAACCGTTGTCGAAGTTTCAAGTTAAGATTATCATCGCAAATACTCCATTTACTTTGACCCCCAGATTCAAGTTATGTAGTGCTTCCTGGAAAACTATATCAGAGTACAGATTGAATAACATACTCATAGATGACAAAATACAACCTTGTCGGACTCCACGTTGAATTGGCATGCCTTTCGATTTGTTGTTTTCCAGTATAATGACAGCTTCTTGGTTCCAGTAAAGGTTTTTATTAATATTTATATCTTTATCATCTATACCCCTATATCACCTATAGTTGTCTGATACTGCAAAATTCAAAAAAATGAGACATGCAAAACGAGTTACTAAGTACATGAACAAAATATTTATCAGATATTTTCAATTCAAAAGTAAAATACGTACTGAATCACTGTCTACCATGCTTTTCGGTCAAAATCGAGAGGCAAATAGAATAGATTCAATAAAAAGTGTTGGTAACAAATGTAATGGTGAACCACGAGTTTTGTGCGTACTCTCGCTACTCTAATATCGAATTCTCAATTATAGGGGTTGAAGACAATATAGCCTTCCGGCCATGTCCTTTAATGTAAATAAATAAAGATCTTCGAATAACCAATTTGGATATATTGAAAGGTAATATATGAAAAAATAAAATAACATAATGTTTTAGAACAATCAGTTTCCAATCAATCATCAGTTTCATTCCAAAACGAATGTTTCCCAAAATGTCACCAGTCACGTACTACTTTTGGGAATGAAAGTTTTTGTGTGACACACTTCGTTCCTGACAGTTGAAATGACAATCGGAGAGAAATTTATGAAACTAAGCCCACAAACGCTGAGGATAATTTATTTTCCATAGTATTAAACTTTTTTTCAATAACTGTACATATTATATAATTATTTCAACAATTATAAAACAATTTGTCGAGGTTCTTTATGTATGGCAATCTCTTCCAACCAACCAATAACATTTTATAGATGCGAATGTGAAAAAGCAGACTGACGTTTTTTTCGATACCCTAGTGAAGGCCAAGCATTGAACAATTATGCAATATGGATAATTTTACAATATATAATGCGTATTGTTTTGAGTGATTAACAGTTTGTATTAACTCCAAATGAACCAACTTTAATTATGGAAGTTCAAATATCTCGTCTCATTTTAAAATAAAAATTTATGAAAAATAATTAACATGGGCATCCGATTTGATATTTGCAGTTTTTAAAGTGATTTATTGGCATTTCATATTCACTCAACTTACAAGGGATAATTTCATTTTACAAATTCTAAATAAAAGGTATGCAAACTTTCGTTCTGATTAAAAGTTGGAAAGCCAAAAACTTTCAGTAATCTAATCTATAGGTTGTTATTTCCTGTTTATTTCGCTTTGCAGATTGTTTTCACATTCAGTTTTATTTAATCCGAACCTATGATTAATGTTGCTTTTTTACTTCCTTAAAATCGTTTTTACCAAGAGTAATATGGAACGTCAAAAAATTTAATTGTTAAATTTTTCTCAATGAATACTGCAGCGCATTGATACTTCATTGGGCAACATGAAACTATCGTCTTTACCGTAGATATAATTTATAGAGCCTCGTTTATTTGTGAATAAATATATGCAATACACCATAAATTGCTCATTTGTTACAGTATTTTTATTTTTACCAGCATATGTTAACATTTAGTTGCTATTAGAGCTGAACGTAGAAAAACCTTATTCGCTTCCAGTGAACTGAAGAACGACAGTAAATTCTCTAAAACTTCGCGAAACTTCACTTCCCTGTCACGACTTGGTTTGTGAACACGATTCTTACTTCCGGAATCTGCTGTCCAAGGTTTAAATGATAATCATTAATACGAGCCCTTCAGTATTTTGTATTTAAAATATAAAATTACTCTGAAATTTATATATTTGTCAATGTGTAACCTTTTTTATAATTTCATTTAACGGGTATCTTGCTTAAGTACTTTTGTAAAAATAGTGAATATTTTTTTATCTTTTTTCAACTGTTTTAGTGTAAGGTTTTATGTCCGACTTTATACAGATTGTTTACTTATAATCGTTTTTTTAGTACAAATTTTCTTATAATGAAAACAAAAATATTATCAATCATAATAAAATGTAATTAATTTTACTTTCAAACTGTTAAAGTCAATAACTTTATTTGTCATACTGTTTACTAAGATGAAACAATTAAATTACTTCACATCAACACTACCATGACAATATTTGAAATGTGACTTACAGTAAGAACCGAAAAGGAACATCCAAAAGTTGAATCAAATTTAAAGATAATAGTTTTAAATTATGATTAATATTTAAACTTCGCATTATTTTTATGATACTCGTAATACGTATATCGTTGAATTTTTTTTGAACTAAGAATAGTTTATTTTAGTCCTTCAAGTATTAATTCAGCCACATCTATCATTTGGTTAGGGGCGGCGCTCACCATAATCGAACAAATACAACACGTCGTTTACAAAAATGCCTTAATAAATTAATATTCATTTAAATAAATGTTCTTTGCTTTTTCTACCGCCACAACCTGATCAAAAAATGTGTTTTATTAAATGAATACAAAAAAATAAAAAACAAATAAAATTTAAATGAATCATACCTCAAAACGCATCACAAAAGAGGAAAAAAATCTAAAAAATGAAAACGACTAAATAAAATTGCATAAGTAAATTATTTTTTTTTAATTTGAAATTGCTTTAAATTAATAACGATGAATTTTATATAAAAATTTACATACTATAGTTAAGAAAAATGTAAATACTGTCTTGAGTTGTCCCTATTGCACACCTTGGAGATGAAAAATGCTAAGAAACACGTTACACCATCTTGTTTGAAATAACAATAACGTT
Source organism: Odontocerum albicorne (assembly GCA_949825065.1). Lineage (NCBI taxonomy): Eukaryota > Metazoa > Arthropoda > Insecta > Trichoptera > Odontoceridae > Odontocerum > Odontocerum albicorne. The sequence continues at coordinate 30,812,659 of OX463846.1, forward strand.
AATACGTGGCACGATTAATGTTCACAACATCCAAGACTACGGAACAGATTTTGACTTTTGACATTTATTACGAGCAAACTTCCGGAATACGTGAGAGTTAAAAGGAAGTTTATGTATTTTTTTTGAAGTAGAAGACAAGTAATTAAACAAGAACTCAGTTGTTGAGTGATCAGCAAATGAAACTTATAAACAAGAAAATTTTTCGTAGGTGGATTATTTCCCCTCATTTAAGATATAAATATTGATAAAAGTTATGCTTAGGTTATTGCTTGAAAGCTCAGGCTTTTTTCATCTTTTATATAAATTGAAAATCTGCTAAAACTTAATAATAAATGCACATAACATTGTAGCATGATTGGTCACAATAACAAAAAATATGTTGAAATAAATCAAGTATAAAATAATATGAAGAAAATAAATAGAAATGCGAATTTCTCTCAACTTTTTTTCATGTTTTCTTATTTAACATGGTAAAGATTTTATAAATCTGAGTTTATAACCTCAAATTTCCCTGTCTGACAGAAGACCTTTTTTCAAAGAGCACTTCACTTCATGTGAACACTTTTTAGACATTTTTACATTTCTCATAAAAACGTATAAGCATAAGATTTTATCAGTTTGACAACGTACAATATGTAAACAACAATTCAGACTTGAAACATAGAAAAAATATATCCCAATTCATGAATCATATTTTCTTAACATAATCATTCGAGTCAAAGGAATATGAACAATAAATCGAGGATATTTAATAAATGGCACGTGTTATTAATAAATGGCACGTGTTATTAAATACAGGATTTATTTGTCTTACATTCCACATTTTATGTCTTGAAAAGTTATTAAAAGTAAATTTGAAGAGTTGTGCAGCCGGTGCGGTTTTAAAGGGCTGCTTATAATATAATAAAATAAGTGTTAATGTGATGCAAAGTAAATTTTGTAAAATGTAGTAAGTTTGATTGTGAAACTTTATTTTTTATTTATTCATCTAGGTTGTGTTGGTCATAGCCTATTAATATCAAATTAAATCAATAAGACTTGGATATAGTGATTTACAGCATACGTGGGTAAACTAACGTGGTATTTTTTTCGATCATCTCAGATAATCATGGACTCCGACTTCCTTTCCATGCTTGAAATACTTTTTCTTACTTCAACTGCCTCGAGAAGAATTTACTGACCTTTTTTTGTTTGGACACTATATAAAGTTCATCAATTTCTAGAGTATTAAAAGGTTTTCTAAAGAGCCATTTCCTTCTATTCATCACTACTCTTTTAATATAACATACATATATTTACAAACCAATAACTAAAAAGTGTATGATAAAAACTTTTGTGCGGTCAGCCTACCTATATTCCATATGAAATCTATATATTTTGTTTCAAATAATTTCTGGCCATAAAGCTTGCCCCTTCAAAAATACCATTTAGGATAACCCAGTATTTTCTTCCGATATGCCCTAACCAGATAGTCAGATAAATAATGTACTAGCCAGTTTCTATATTTTTGTAACGTATTTATCAAACAATTTATTCATCGACTTGAACGTGCTACTTTACATTCTTGTCCTTTGGCTCGATAGCCAACCCACAGTATCATTAGTGAATAGAATGATATTCCCATGAATCCTGATACAGATGTTCAAAAAAAATTAAATACTTATTATCGTTTATTATACATAGATAATATTCATTAAAGTTAATTGATTGTAATTTGTTTTATTAAATACTGTTTATTCCACTTTATGTTTGTGCTCCCCTGATGATGAGGTGCAAACCTTGAAACCGGTAGTGTTATACCGTTACATCAAGTGGAATAAACATTGTTCAATAAAAAAAATACAATTTCCTTAAACCTCCACAATTTTAATGCCTTCACTATAAATAATATAAAAAGTTTATTTATTTTAAATTAAGTGGAATAAAACTGTTAATAAGAAAGCAAAAAGTCACAGATAAATAATTTCAGTTAAGTCATGTTCTATTTCTTGAGTAAGAAAGTCAATGACTAATGATATTTTAAAGTAGTTTATTTCTTTTACGTAATTATGGTTTATTTACGTTCCAAATAATTGACTCACCAAATAAATGAAATTTTAATTAATTATATAGTGGAATAAATGTTATATATTAAAATACTACTTGACATCGTGGTGCACTTCAATGTTATAAGATTGTATGATTTTGAAATTTGTTTTGGTACATTTTCGTTTAATAAAACATAACCAGGTGAGATAACTATTAATTTTTCTAACTAATCTGTCGAGTAAATTTTTTACTTAATAAGCAATCGAACTTGGAAAATCCAAGTAGAAAACCGACGATCTACCATTGGACCATGTTGATTTCCACGTATTGAAATAACCATGTATGTTTATGCTATTCATAATGAATTTTCTCCGAAAATTAAAATGACGGCGAAGCAGTTCACAAGATTGATTGCCTGTTATTAACTATTTCTGGATCACAGACAAAGAAACATGATCAGTATCGTCATCCAACAATATGTTTTACTCGTGTAGTTACTAAGAATACATTTATCGGTTTTCTTTTATAAGACTCGAATAAAAGTTGAAAATATATTTTACCCGCGTTTTGTATTCCAATATTAAAAAAAAACTTTAATAAATAAAGCCGTTCCACAAATATTTTTTTCATAATCTTAACATATTTTGAATACTTTATACGAGTACTATCACTTTCCATCATTATTTATAATATTTGTGAGAATCTTTCATTAAATATTTTCTTTATTCCAAATTACTAAATGTTTTTTTAACGTTTTGCTTTTTATCTTATGTAATTCAATTTAGTTGTGTGGCCTATTTACTCGTTTTATGTACTTCAGTAAGATGGCGAAGGAGCCTTCACGTTCTGACCTCAATATTTTGCGTATTTAAAAATTCCATTTCTCCTTCGTATATTCTCGAAAATTTTCATTTTCTTTCAGAACAGGACATTCTTTTCAATCGGGCTACGAGAGTCTCATTTGCATACCAACACATTACACCTCATTTACAGTCAAATCTGCGTAACTGTAGAACGACCTTCCAAATTAACCAATTTTTTTAAGTTTTAAGCTTGCCAAATGAATTATGTATAACTATTACTACAAAAGTATATAAAAAAATTAACAACAGATAGTTTTTCTCGTTTATTGTGGGTATAAAAATACCAAAGTTTTTAAATATATATTTTTAAAAGTGATATTTGGAGACTGGTAAGTTTATTATCTTCCGCCTGGAGGCTTTGAACTCAACTTTTTATGGCACCTAATAAATAAAAAAAATCTAGTTTAAGACATCCCTTTGTTGCTGCTTGAGACACCATCTGGTGCTCGCCCTAGACGCCTGTGTACTATATTATTTATAAGACATACGAGTATATGAGTACTAACTCTACTGTAGTGATCCTCAAAAACTTTTACTGAAAGATTTAATTTCGGAAGCAAAGAATATTGCTTTTTGGTCACTATTTTCAACATGTCCATACGAGGTCCTATTTTCAACATGTCCATCTCGTACAACATTTTTGGACATATTGAGACTATACCATACGAATACATTATTTTCTTTAACTTTGACGAATTAATCTCAAGTGCTTCAAATTGAAGCTTAATCATGTTCAAATCTTAGAAGTACGTTTATATTTAGTTACGGTGTTGTTCTGAATATTAAAAAGATCTTTTTATTATTTTTGTCTTGTTTTCTTGCCATTTAGAGCGTGAGCTATGTTATTTAACTTCATATTATTATATGTTATTTAACTTCACATTCTAAAGTCACAAATTGAACTGTTTTATTTAAGATGAAATTTTCTTTTAAAGGTGTCGAGAACCTTTTCGTTCATCTGAGTTAGTAGTATCAATGCTTCTGATTTACATAATACTCGTAATACCTTTTATAAAATTTACTGTTTATTTGTCAATATTTTTTTTGTTAGAAACTCTTATACAAAATGTTCTAACAAAATTATATAATTAAAATAAATGGCGTTTTATTGGAAAACTATTATTTCTGCTGGGTAGGGCTTCCAAAAATATTGATGACGGAAACTAAGCAGAATTTATCGTCATAAAATGCCTCCTTTTTATGCCGTGATCGCATTTCATGTAAGTTTTTTTTACTGATAAGACGCGTGGAATATTTCAGATTTCACGCTTTGCACAGAGATATTTTCGGTGAGCTTAAAAATAGAGGAAATATACCATAATCATTTTCTTTTAATGTTCCTGAAAGTAAACATTACGACAAATATTTTTATCGATTCTGATACAGATAACGAAACAAGTCATTATTAATTTAGTATAGCGTAGGTTTTTAATGACCGTTAAAAATAGTTACCATAATTAATTTTCAATTAGATTTTTTTTTGAATCAACAATCAACTTACAAAAAGTATATACATTAACATAACTCATACACAAAAATATATATAAGAAAAGAGTGCGTATATGCACACCATACATTTAAAACGAGACCCAGTGCCATAACTTTCAAAAATATTTAAAAAAAATAAAAACCAAAATATTTTCGTATAACTCAAACATTCAATATCGTAGTAAAAACAGATACAAATTTCAAAATATTTTTAAAGATAATGAAAGAAGTAAAAAATCATCGAGAAGAAGAGATAAAAAAAATAATGTGAGTCACGCCGATGATTATAATGAAAATTTTCCCCTAAAATCAAAAATGCTTTATTCTCGTATAACTGTACAAAGTATTTTTGTTAAACTTTTAAAACTTATACAGGGTGACCACTGAAAGATTGAATGATATAAAACAAAAATAAAAAAATTCTCGCCGGAAGTCCATCGTCGCCCTGGCAGTATGCGCAGTAGCTCCAGCCTGTTGGAACCATACCTCCTGATTATCTTCGACCTATGGGCGTAAAAAAATTCAAGCATTGTCGTACACAGGGCCCCGTTGATTCTTTCTGGCTGACCTTCCTCATTTTCAAAGAAATAGGGTCCGAACTCTTTCAGCCATAACACCGCACCAAACAGAGAATTTTCGAGGACGCAATTGATGCTGATGTAATTCCCTGGAATTCTCAGTACCCCAAAATCAGCAGTTTTGTTTGTTGATGTACCCGTTTAAATGAAAATGGGCCTTATCACTAATTATCAAGTTGTTCAAAAAGTGTTGAAATCAAATGACGTACTGCAGGCGCTGCTGAGTATCTTGGGGTAGTAAAACTTAGACCATTTGGATCTTGTATGGAAACATTTTTAAATCCATTTTCAGAATACTCTGAAGCGATGTTCTGGCGATGCCTAGTTGAGCAAAGCAACGACGGGTAGAGGCAGATGGATTCTCAAGAACACTACCGTACAGCTTTCACCACTGCGTCAGTTCGCATAGGACCTCTTCCCGGAAGATTGCCGACTGATCCAGTTCTTTCAAACCGGGCGATTAGGTTCCGAATCATGTTATCGCTAGAAGACATTGAAATGTTGCCAGTATTTTCAATAATTGATCTTTTACTGGAATAGAAACCCCCAATGATTTTTACTCGTTGCTGGGCATCATACGTAATTATTTTAATATCCAAGAGATGCTCTATAATCTGAAAAAAAAAACATTGAAAATAAACAAGTTATGACTTTTTCAAACCCTTAAGTCTTTCAGTGGTCACCCTGTATAACTGTGATTTATCAAACGTTGACTTATAAATTATGTATTGTTTTGTACGTATATGTAAGGTGTATATGATAGTTTCACGTTCATTATATAATATTTAATTTAAATTTGTCAACAACAGAACTCTTAACACTGAAGAGACTAAGAAATGGTTTTTCTATCAAAAACTTGGATGAAATTAAAAATATCTGCTGGTTTGAATAAACTTTAACACTTGTTCCACATATGTCGCCAAAAATATTCAACATTTTTTTCAATTATGAACTAGTGCTTCGCTCGAGTCAAGATTGCCTATTTGCATTCCCAGTTCCCCGCTTTTTTGCATTGTCCTTGACTACCAATGTACTGGGACTGGAATTGGTTACTGGCGTTATACTCACCTCGTCATTTTCTTGATCAAAACAACGTGACCGTGTCAAACCCTTAATTTCTATTCAGTGACGTAACACGTTCTTTTCCAATTATTATTTTGTGTCCGTCATCGTTTTCGTTTTTCCATCGGTTAAAAACATTTTTTTCCATACACATTGTTTTTTAATTTTGAAGAAGGGAAAAATAAGTTGAATACAATGTATACCCATCATTTCCCGGAGAATGCCGGCTGCGAGTGGGGTTTGAATGACGTCAATATAGACCATGTATTTTTTCGGTTGCCGTTTGCAAGGAAGATTTGTTGAACTAAAAGCCATATCTTGACTGTGTCCAATGAATGTTACGTTTCTTCGTAGAACATTTCCACTCATAGATCGATTGTTCAAATTTTGAAACTTAATCAATTGAAACATTAAATTATCTAAAATTAGTTTTTTTTTAAATAGTTTTTTATAATGACTCGTATAATTCTAAAAATCTTAATATCTAAAAAATCGAAAAGTCTAAAAATTGTACTGTAAAATACAAAAAATTAAATAATCCGTTGCTGACTTTAAAAGTTGAATATGCGATCACCATAAACTTAATGAAAAAAATGTGCTTATAATTTCTAAGAGCGTCATAATATACGATAATAGAGAAACACTAAAGATAACTTATTGATCCAGATTATGTCTCACATAATTTTCTGAATAATTTTAAATAATGACCGCGGAGATTCCATCTGCAAAGATAATTTATTCCGAGCTAAGGGAAATTATTATGGTAGTGGGTAATATATAATAAGATTCAGCATTTGAGTGCAGGTTCATCTGTTGAGGATCATAAAACCATCGTAAGTCGTGAATTGGAGCTAACTATGACGTATTCCGCTATTCTTCATGAATGAAAATATTTAAAGTGCGCTCAATTTATGTCTATGCAAATTATTAAAAATCTGGATAGTGACGACGTGTAAAGTTACAATAACGTTTTAAAAATATATTTTATCTTTATTTATAATCATCATATAAAGTTCAATAAGTGCTCTTCAAAATACAATCCTTACAATAACAGGCAATATTATGTTCGATATTTAAATCTTGTAATAAATTTATGTTTTTACTTAAGAACTATTTTTTTTAAATAGGCAATTCACCCAAACTAGAATGATTTGTGCCACCAAATCAAAGTCATTATGCAATTATACGAGTTAATATAATAAAACCGATTTAAAAAATTGACGATTCTAGGTAATACAAAGTTTCAACTTTGTATTACCTAGAATCGCTTAACAAATTTAACAATCGATTTATAATTGGAAAGATTCCACAAAGAAAGAAGAAACGCAACATTCATTGGACGCGGTAAAGATATGGCTTTAGTAATTAAAACCTTTCTCGCAAAAGCAATCGGAAAATAAAAAGTAGTTATCGCAATAAAATTTTGATATTGATACTCAATTCGAATAAACGGGAACTATTCAGATTTGGTTTTCAAAATTCGGTTCATCTTTGTTTTTATAAGAAATTTTTTACAAATTCAAAGTATTTCGGGATACAAAGCAATGAAGCAACGCACTGACAACATATTAAAAAAAATCTGACTATTTAAAACTCTTTCCTTTTTGTGATAGAGATTAAGCATTAATAATTCACTCATTGTTTACAATAGATGATAATAGTTAAAATAACAATTTAACAAACTGAATCTTGGTTTTACTTACCTAAACATTGGATGGATAAAAAACAACATATTTAATTTTTGTTAAGACTGAAATCAAAACCATTAACAAAAACAACTTTCAACAAAATGTACGTATACCAATATTTTTTATTTCTCTGTTATTTCCTGGAATATTTAAATTTGTGGTATTTTTTTTCCTATATATAATATATTGTTTAATCATCATTTACATTAGTTATTTTACCAAGGACTTGCGGAGAGGAAATTTATAATTATATAATATATTGACTCAAAAGCTTTCAACATTTCGAAAAAAGTGGAAATAATTTTATATCATAAATTGTTCTACTATATTTACGAAGAATAAAACAGTTTGAGTAACATAAAACATTGATTCAACATTATATTTTTTAAATTAACATTACATTTATGACGACTTCAGTTTGTAGTGATGTGGTGTATTTTTTTCAATTTAAAACATTTTGTATTACACAAAGTATATTTCATAAAGATTCAACTAATTCCAAAGTCAATGCACTTTTTTATCGTCAGTCGTGAATATTTATGTAAATAATTTAAATTTGAATTGTATATTTAAAATTTATTTCGTATTTTTTTAACTCATTTTTGTAAAATACGAGATATTTTCCTTTATTTTTATATACTTTTAATTATTTAAAGATTTATTTAGAAGGATAAAAAGAACCCAAAATCGATTTAATTTTTTTATCGCTCTTAGCTTTTAATGTTGTTCCATTTTTACACTTGGGTCTATGTCTAATTTCAAAATTCCTCTTGATGTAAAAGAAAAGCGATGCGAATTTCCGAAGGGAAAATTATTTTCTTGACGTATATTTTACGCAATATCAAATATTTAAAATTAATTTAATACGAGTATTTTTACAACCGTCGACGTGAAAAATGAATGGAATCGAGTAAATGTGATGAAAATGCGTACACTGAAAATAATATGACCTGTATCGATGTGTGATAGAATAAAAATGTAATTACTCCTCAAATAATAACGAAAAACTGTTGTGTTGTTTGGACATATTAAACTGACAAAAGACAGGGTTAAAAAATATTATGCATATGAATCGTGGACGACTGCAAAAATTTTTATTTGAAATTTTAAAAGAAATAAATATAAAGAGTAAAGAATCAGAGTGAGCTGTATCAGAAAATTAATGGACGTGGATAAGATGTAAAAAGTTTGTCGTGAAAGAAAAATGAGCCACTTTGTTATCTCTACTAGCCCGCCAGATAAATGCCGTAATGGTTTGTATTATTATTAGCAAGAGTCAATCATCTGTTTATAACTGAAGGAAAGCAACGATCTTTCTTAAACTGATAAAAAAAATCCAACAGGCTGTATTTCGCTAGTAAATGAGCATAGTTTAAAAAACTTTTTGACATAAAACCATAGTTAAATTTTCAATGGTTGGCTGCTGTAGTCATTAAGTTTTTAAAAAAGGTGCCATTATGTGGGTATGGGAGTCTAAGAAAACTATGTATCTTTAAATTTTTTAGTGACAATATAATTTGGATCGATTTACTTTAAAGTACTCAATCAATCAATAAACTCAAAATATTTCAGATAGTATTTCTTTTGTACACTTGATGGGGCACATATGTATCACTGGAGACATATCATATTTCCTTTTTAATGTTTTCCAAAAAAAAAAAAATGGAAACAAAACATTAAGCGATCTAGTCATGAAATCAGTGTTTTAAATAAATATAGCTGCACTGAAACATTTGAAGTATGCTATAAAAACTACAAGAAGCGTAATAAGGGAGTTTTATAAAAAATAAAGGCGTGTTTCTAGTGCAGAAATCTTTTCAAGAAACCACCTTTATATTATATTTTTTTTATATCCCTAATTTATTTTTAGGGATTTGAAATCAAATTTCAATGAAAACTAATTTGGTTTGAAAGTCAGTGATAAAGGGTTCAAAGCAGTTTCAATTTAATATCACTGAAACACTTTGTTCTTTCAAGCGTTTCTTGGTGTTTAACCAAGAAATGTTACAAAATGTGGCGTTTGATCCTTAAAGCTCTTGATTTCTTAATATTATACTTAAAGTTTAATTCTTCTTAAGCAATTTTATACTGAATATATTTCGTCCTCATCATCAATACAATATATTTTTATTTGATAACTTTAAATTGTAAATGTGTTTAAGGAAAACTGTTGAAAGTAAAAAATCCCTCCAAAAACTATTTTAATATTTATAAACATATTTTTTTGTTACGACAGTTATTCTATTGAGAATCAATAATAAGTGACAAATAATATTGTACGAGAAATATTGTAACTATTATGAACAAAAAGATTTACTTAATGTATATTTATTGTTCTAGTATTGTTCTAGTGCATTGCTGAGTTATATAACATATGTTATAACACAACAAAATTAATCATGTTTATAAAGCGCTATTTCACGGTTAAAATCACTTCAAGAGCGCAAATGTAATATTCAAGCGTCTTTCAGAAATGATAACCTTTTAAATAAGCTTTTAAAATGTCAATTTCTCCTAAGAATAGCAATACTCGATTAAGTAGTCTGTTTTATACTAAAACGCCAATCAATCAAAAATATTTATCGAGTAAACTGAACATGTTTGGTCAATTCGCCTATACTCTGAGACCCACCCGATATCCCAAAACTTAAAGGGACTCGTCTTCAGAATAATGTCATGTAATAAGGTTTGATGGTATAATAGGATTCAACAAGCATTAAAAACAGTTTGAACTTCACCAGTAAATCTTCTTTTATAGCCGAATTCAAGGGTTTATAAATCAATCGAGCCGCTAAGTTAAATATTATGTGTAGTCTTTAAAGATCTGGCTTACGAAAATATCAAGTCAAATTTTTTTTTAATTGAAAGTCATTTTCTTTTTTATGATATCCTTTGATATATCCGAAATGGTGTTTCGGGTGTATTGAAAAGCGCAACCGGGAGACAATGTTATTTTCGGTCCGAGTCGGTCAGAAATCCTGAGCGTTTAGGTTTCGAACCACTGGATAAGACACGAAACTCATGGTTCGTCATTTCACGTGTTAGTAATACTACTTTGCGCAAAAAAACAACTCTCACACACGTACTAGGGGCGTGTTAGTGTTGTTACTTGATGAACTATTTTACCAGATAAGGACCTTTTTTGGGTAATATCGGGAATCGTACCCGAAATCCCTGGTGGAAGTCAAATGACTTACCAACTAGGCAACGGAAGTCATCATTTAAGTCGAAATACAAACAGGTAACCATTCTGGACACTCTCACAATTCTAATTAACTAAGGTTTATATTTTTATTATAAAAAGTGTCAGTTACAATAATGAGTAAATACCGTTTCATTGTTTTACAAAAATAAATCATTATGTTAATTCTCACATAATTCCAAAAGCAGCAAGTTCTACTTGTAGGAAAAAAAATTCAACAACCAATATTGAGACGACATACATTGCGTAGTTGGTAAGACATATAGTAGGTTCAAATTTTATAACTACTCAGATTTTTTTGAAAAAAAGATTTCATTCGAGTTTTCGCTTAAGGCTTCTTTAAACACCTTCCGAATCGGTTGCAAGAAATTGCCACCTAGTTGTAGTGTAAACAACAAAAGTGTAATATAAGTCATACAAATAAATGTTTAATAAGCACAATTTAAGATGGTAGCATACTCGTATAAATCGTCCACCTCAATTTATACACAATTATTTATATACAAGCCTGCAATCTATATACAAGCCAGCAATCTCAAAAAATATCTTTCTAGAATTATTATTTTTGGAGAATCTCATTAAAAGTGTCATTTATGTCGTCTTTAAGCTCTGGTGGTCTATTTTCTATTCCACTTCATATAATGAGAAAGGGTAAACGGATAATATCATTTTCGAGCAATTTTCTTAATAAATTGAATGTTTTATGTTATAGATTTATTTACATTCCAGAGAGTGCAGAACAAGGCATTCAAGATATCTTTTAACACCCATCCCAGAACAAACCTTACCCGACTTCACGCCGAACAGCGAGAAGAAACCCTACAACACCATATCCTCGCTTGGACCGTGAAGTTCTATAAAAGCCAACAAAATCACAGCAATCCCTTAGTCGCTGCCCTGGGAGCTTACGAGAGTAAATCCGACCTACCCTTCCGTTATAAGCACAAGCTCCCGAAGCATTATCTGTTGCCTGACTAGTCCACCTACAGTATTAGCTGGGACAACCAAGGTCTGAGTGAATGTGATGGAATACAAGTAGCCTGAACGAATGGACTTGTTTTTGCTAAATAATAAGTGTAAGAATTGTTATCTAGTTAAGTAGTATGTAGGTGTGAATTATTTCTAAGATCTCATATATTAAGATTGAATAAATAAAATAAAATGATATGTAGGAAAATAAGATTAAGTAAGTTCATAAATTATAACATATAATTAAGATTAGTTAAGTAATAAATGTGTATATAGGTATAGCCTTGACAAATGTTTGTACAATAATTTACTTTGTTTAATAAAAAAAAAAGATTTATTTACACGTATGTGAAATTCACTAGAAGGTTTATTGAAAAGGAAATTGTCTCCGTATATTTACAATTTGGAAAAGAGGTTAAATACACCATAAGAGATGTGGCATAAGAGATGCGTTAACGGTTTTTGATTAACGTTATTCAATTCATTGTTGTCTTTATTAAAATCTTGTTTCACCAAAAATCTACAGGTTTAGTGAAAAATTATCTGCAATATATCGATAAATATTCACGGCATTCCAAAAATATTAGAAACTTCGAAATTGTGGTATGTATTTTGGTTTCATAATTGTATTGTTAAGCATTGATGCGGATTATTGGTTTCTTAATGTATGATATGTGTGGTTTGAAGTATTTACGCTTGTATTATGAACATTGCTATTTAATCGCTGAATAGAAAGGGGTTGTGAATTCCCTGTCCAGAGCTAGAATACAAAATAGTTCATTACCGTCTCATTCGGATTAGCTTAGGTTGCTTGGCGGATTAGTTTGCTTGAAAATGACTACCCAGGTGTAGTCGAAATATTACAATTTAAAACATTCTACGTGGCGTGAAGCTAGCGAATGAGCTTAACTTGTCGTTTATACCTTTCTTTTGAACGTATTTTATTTCTTAAAGAAAGACTTGAAAGTTTTATATCTTTCGTGTCATTCAGCTTCAAGATAATATTATTTTCTGACAGTTATTGAGATTCTTAAATTTCCAAAAGTTATGACAGTTTTTCGCAATTAAATATTCGATTGTAATATATGGTATATTCGTCCCGTTTTTTTTTCATTAACTTGTTAATTCTGAAATAAGTTCTATCTTTCTTGTTACTAAAGAATGATTCTATTCCTGGGATTTATTAGCGAAAAACGAATCCAAGTGGTTTTAGCAAGAGTACTGATTCGGTATATTTACAAAATTCTGCATGGACCGAAACAAATTATGGTCAGAAAATGCAAGGTGTGGACTATATAGTGGATATACTAAGACATCCAAATCAAGTTGTAATTTTCTTTACCGAGTGACTATAGAAACTAATCTTGCGTTGTTATATTGAAACACGAGGTATTTTCTGTTAGCCAATCCTAGCCCCTATTTGTCGGTTGCTTGCATTAATTTGGTTAATTGTAAGCAGTACTTATTGGAAATTATAGTTTGGTTTGTTAGCAATGGTTCATAATACACGATAACTTTCCAAGTCCACCACATCCAATGAAAAACATTCTTTGGATGCATTTCAGCCTTTTTAATTGTCTGCGTGGGCTCATCCCAACGAAGCCATGATCTAGTCCAATTATCTTGTAAATAATCAACTTTTCCTCACCATTCGTCGCCTGGGAAAAACTCGTATTATTTACGTTAAAGAAACGAGACGCAAACATTAATTCGGATTAATTTTCCCCCAAACTTTCGTAAATGTCGTGTAACAGTAGTAGCTGTAATGTCCTCTGCCTAAACAATCCCACATATCGTCAAATGATGATCGATATCGATCATTGTCTTCATTTTATCCACATTTGTGGAGACAGGTCGTCTGGCGTGAAACGCATATTTGACATCAACATTTCCTTGTATTTATGATATCACTTATAGTATGTACGTTGTATCATCTACAGCGTTGGCTCCGTATACAGCACAAAATTTCGTCAATTTCACAATGCGTTTTTGCTTTTTCGGGAGCATACATGATAAAGATATTTTTTTTACTTTCTGATTTTTTAAATATCACATATAACTCTAGGGTTCGCCGACCTCTACAATTTTTATTTAAATGATGTTAGAAATGTCACCTTTCAATTGAAATACAATATTTGTGTGCGTGTAGCTAGAAACCGATCGAATAAGCAATGATATATCACAAAGATGCCTCTATAGTTGTTGTATTATATTCTAGAGCTCTTCATTTTATACAAAAGTACAACGGTTGCTTTCCTCCAGTCAGAGGGAGCATATCCATAGTTCCAACATTTATTAAAAAACACATGCATCCATTCAATCAATATATCCCCTCCATATGCAACATACTCAAGAGGTATACTTTCACATACCCCTTTTTCATATTCTTGACAGCCGCTTTTACCTCATCTGTAGCAATTCCACATATTATATCAAACATCTCAATAGGCACATTAGCACTCGCATACTTTGGATTATTATCGTTAGGTGTACTTTCATAAACTTCCTTCGATATTTTCTTCTTACTTTATCTTCTCTGTTTTTATCGCTCCATTTTATCTTCCAGTTCACTCATTCCTCCTACATTTGAAACTATAAATATGAATAATATTTAGTGAATGTAAAGTTTCAATAAATAACGCAATTTAGAGTGCCTTGTTTATATTCCTCAAAATGTCTTCAGCCTAATATTTTTTCATAGTGCTAGGAAATTTTTATTTCTATTGAAAATAGCATATATTATTCATTAGCTATTGAATCCTCATAGATTTTTATTTTGGGTAGAAGATTTTGTATAAGAAAGTAAACAATATCTAAAAAAGTCATTTTCTGAAAAGTCTAAGCAAATCAGCTATTCATTCCAAGTCTTGGGTAAATATCAACAACTATTGTAAATACAAAATATGTCAAGCGGTTCGGTCTGAAAATTGGATAAAAGACGTAGACTGCTTTGAGTATTCGAAAAATATATTTTTTTTCTTGACATCACAAAACTTTAATAAAAAATCTTCACAAATAGTTTAAAATAAACGATTCATTTTTGTCTTTGCTTCATCTTTGTTTACCAATGAATAACTATTGAACGTTAATGATTTATAATTTTCTAGTTTCTATAATTTTTAATAAGCGTAAACAAACCATTACCACGATGTACAAATAAACAATCATTATTTGAACGTATATATTAAAGATGTACCCAAATCACGAAACATATATACGTCCATATACAACACAAAACTTTTAAGTGATAACTTAAAAAAATAATATGACGAAATTTTAAATATTAAAGAAGAAATTGCTAAGGTTTTCCTACAAATAGTAGGTTCAATCACCATAATACGTATTTTGATCTCCTCTGTTGATGTTCTCTTTATGTGAAATGGTCTCGATCGGTTACGAGATCCATGTTTAGAATATATTTATCTCATATTTCATAGTAATTGCATGTGGCCTATTAACCCAAAGAAATGTTTTAATGAATCATGATTTTTTTGCATTCTTTGTTTATTTAATTATATTTGGTTTGTCTTACGCCTAGTGTAAATACGAGTATCTAATGTACATCTCGTAAACCACATTATGAAAAAAAAATCATAAAATAGAGTTCTTAATTTTTATTGTTAAGTATTCAAAAATCAACGTTTTTTTAATAAACTCTTGGGGTGTATCATTTCAAACGTATTTTTAAATATAGTTTTTAAATCAAAGTAAAGTTAAAAAAATAATTAAAAAAATAAATCATAATTCCATGTTACAATTATACAATACTTTTACCTCGACAACAAAACAAACAAATGCTTTCTAATAATAATAAAAGTGCAATTGATATTGAGCCGTTTAACGTGATTTTTAACTTAAAATCTTTGGAAAGTCCGGGAAGTTAACTAAAGTACATTCAGGAAAAAAGGTTTAAACGATCTAAAGTAAATCATTTTTATTTTGAGAAATATGATAATTCTCCAGAGATGTTTATCGGTACTTATTTGTGAATGGCAAATTAATATTAACTACAAATATATGACTTGTATCGCGTTGTATCATAAAATATTATCCCGTCAAAAGATCTTCATTTTTTTCAATTTATAAAGGAGCTCTTAAAAGTCGATAAAGTCATTTAGATGTAATGATGTCTTAAAGTACATGAAAAACATGTTGCAAATAATAAATAACTAATATTCATCAAAGTATTCGCATCGGTAATAGTCCCACTGATGTTCAGGAATATATCTGGATTATAACTATTTTATTTATTTATTTTATTTATTTATTACACATGACAAGAAATATACATAATTTGCGAAAAAACAACAGGAAATTTAATTTGTACATACAATTTTAATGGATCTGGGTTTGTTGCCTTTCATTTGTCGTGTCCCCAGTAAACTAGGATTTGGCCTGTATCTCACTGAGGATAAACTACATATTAACATATAATGCTTTAGGGTGATAAATCCTACGAGGTTGATTATTTAAAACTCCGACAAAATTTAAAAATGGTAGTTAACCTTTGGGTGGCAAAAAGTTTGTATTGTGCACTTAGAAAATATCGTATAGTACTATTACGAAAACATCGTACATATATTATCATGCAAATATCTACATTACAACTTTTTTAAGATATTTAAAGGAAACATCACCGGTTCACATGGAATTTTTTTTGACTTAATGTAACCATAAAATATACATGTGAATAAATCAATATTTTTGAGCATGTGGCATTAAAAATTCAGATAAATCAAATAAATATATTTGTGAGTCGAGAAATTTACGTACGTCCAATAATTAAAAAATGCATGAAACATTAATTGGCCTATCTGAGTTTTATCAAGCTTAATTAAGTTATCTGAAATATGTAATTAAAACTATATATAAAAATTACTTTTGCGATATGATCTCTAGTTTAATAAACAAACTGATTCTATTTTAATAATATTGAATATGCATGAAATAAATTTTACTGAATTAAACTCTTAAAATATTTTACTACTCCAATTAATTACTTGAACATTGAATAAGAGTAAAAAGTTAGAAATAAGAAACTGGCCAATGAATTCGCAGAAAAATTTAGATGACCTGTGAACAAACCGTTCACACCGTCAAAGTCTGGACCGTTTGTATCTAGAGTCCCAATTAAATTTTCGCTGAGAAATCCTCGTCCAATTTGCCAAAGGTCAAAAGAGAGATCAACGAAAATACTCGTTACGTACTATATTGTTTTTTTAAATATTTTAGAAATTTTATTTATATGGGAGTGAATTTTTTTTATTGCGAACCTTTTGAAGAATATCTGATGTTATATATGGTGTAACGAAGAATGATTGGGTATTTTTTTATTAAAGAAACGAGTGAAGATATCGTGAAATAGTTTGGCAACATTAAGAAAATGAGATAACTGAGAGTAAGAAGTACAGAAAAATATGTAGAAAAATATGTTTGGAGGCTAGAAGTCAGTGCGTGGATTAAAAAATATGACGATTTGTTATCTGTACCTTATCTAAAAGGGACATGTGATGGAATGTATGTACATATGTAAGATTTTATTCGAATGATACGTATGTATGTAAGTTTTTTATATAAAAAAATCTGATTGAAATAGTATTGTATTAAAATTTCATTATTGATTTAAAACAGATTTGGCAAAGTAATTGTGAGCTGACTCAAACGTAAAATGTAACAGCGGATTATCAAACCATTTAACTAAAAATCAATGTTTCAATGTTTCTAAAATTTTACATCCTCTTTTTTTAAACAAGTCTCAAACTTGAAAATGTATCTATTTTTTTTTCTTGCTTAACAGTAATTTATATAGTATAAGAACTGTGAGTAATGTTCATTTCAAGTGTTATATTTCTTCTTTAGCTATTGAAATAATAATAAAGAACTGTTCGAACATCATACAAACATTCTGTAAAAAGAAGATTCGTCCATGACTTCGTTGGGAGTAAAACGTAAGATGATGATAACGTAAGCATATGCCATGTTGCTGTTGCTACTAGTAAACCCAACTCGATAGACAGTTGCTGATGACAGAGACGCATGACTTGATATGTGCAATGTTATAAAAGTTCAGGAATCAATTTTACAAAGAATGACCAGACGGGTTTGTGTAACAGTAATCTCAATCTTTATATACCACATAGTTCCAAAAGTTCCAGCTTGAACAAATATGCACGTATAATTACAGATACTATGCCTTTTGATGGTATTACGCTCAAAATGTGATACCTCTACCTTCAGTAGTATGTCAACTAGCGCCGATAGAAAACGTGTAGTTTCGTTATATTCTGAAATATAAAAAAAATATATTTCGTAGTTATCAAGTTTCTTTTAAAAGAGGGAAAATCCCAACTGAAATTAAATGACGTTTAGATGCTTCTATAGATGAAATTCACTACTGGTACCCAATGCTCTTCTCCACTCATCCATCCTAGCAACAAAAGGTCATTGTTCCAGTGGTTTTATCACTGGTCACTGAACCCATTGAGGCGACCCTTGGCAGCTCGGTCATTGAACTCACACTGTAAAGAATGCAAGACAAGCACTGGGCGAAGATCGCCGCGTGGTCATTGAACTCACTAATAGCGAACAGCGAGAGTGAGACACCGATATATCTCTTGCCTCTCCTGCAGACCGTAGTATGAAATGTATATGGTACGCGTGACAATAACCATGTGTCCGGCGAAGCGAGACGGCGACATGTTCTGCGCCCTTCTATACATTATAAATACAGACGCTCTCAATAAACTTTCTCTCTTTGCTTATCTCGATCTCGACGACTTTTATTCAAACAACCTCATCCTTCTATGCGAAACGCAAGTCCCTAAAGTCTCATTGAAATAGTAGGAGGCTAGTGGTTTTGATAAGGATGTCCTTAATAATTTAGTAATATTTAATTATAAACAATATAATTTCACATATTTATTTTAATTTCTTTAGAGCAACCAAAAAGTGCTTAAAGATTCCTTAACCCTGAGAGCGCTACGAGAAAAAAATATAATTGTCTATCTAGTGCTGAGATATATTTACGATTCGGACATTCGTGATAAATATTTATTTTAAACAACAAAAAAACAAAAAAATATATATTTTTACAACATAAATATATTTTAGAATATGTACCCTTGTATTCTTAATGAAGGATATTCATTTAGAATACAAGGGTAGAACAAATTTCTTCCACTGCTATAGCAGTGCGCCGATCTCTCAGGGTTAACTGAAAATCAGGCTGAATTATTTGAAAATAAATCTGGATATCAACAGAAAACCACCCACTTCCCCAAGATTTGAACAGGCGTCTAATAAACTAGGCCACTGAAGATTATTACATAATATTAAAGAAATCACACGCGATTTTTTAATCATGCCCTATAGATGAGAATATATTTTTTTATTTATAGACCTTTTTCTTCAAATATTTTTGGAAGGCAAAGAAATAAATCATATATCACATTAAAAAAATCCTAAAAAAATATCAGTAAGAAATTAAAAAATAATTAAATTGCTAATAGTGATTGTAACGTCGACTTAACAAGTAATTTTCTATAATTTACTACGATTGTTTGCTCCTGTCGTGAATTAATTGCATTTGTTCAGATACACTTTGATGCGGGTATTGAATTAATGTATTGAAATTTGTCTCAATGGAAAATAAGCGTATTTCAACATACGAAAAAAATGGTTTCAATTTTTCTAAGCCAGAATTCACTGAGACGCTAAAAAAAGTATTTTATCGCAAAGTTGGCTAGTTTTTTTAAGCTTTCATTGAGTTCCACCTTTATATTGATGGATATACATGGCAGATTAATTAATATACAGCGTATTCTGCCAACCAAACAGCTTTGATACAATATATTTAGTTTATATTGTATCCATTAGAAGAATAATGCATGATTTTGACGTTTATTTTGCAAGGAAATCGTTCATTTATTTAACACATCATTTTATAGTGTACAATACGGCGGATTTGTTGCCAAGTGACAGTCCATTCCTACCAATCATACAATTATTTTACAAATTTTGACTGAAAGGTAGGGATTAACATTTTGAGTGAAAGGTAGGGATTAACATTTTGAGTGAAAAGTAGAGATTAACATTTTGAGTGAAAGGTAGGGATTAACATTTTGAGTGAAAGGTAGGGATTAACATTTTGAGTGAAAAGTAGAGATTAACATTTTGAGTGAAAGGTAGGGATTAACATTTTGAGTGAAAGGTAGGGATTAACATTTTTCATGTAGAGAAAAATAAACGTATAAAATACCTTAATAATAAAAACAACAAACAATTAAAAAAATCTAATATAAATGTATCAAGGTAATCGGCGGTTTGAAGAAGGAAATGGATATTGGAAAAAAAAATGACGGAATGCAAGGACAGCCCCTCTCTGTCGCTGAAGTAGACATGATGTTTTGTGTTTTGCTTTTGAAGGAAAACATAAAACAGTAAATGTGGTAAATAAAGTAGTATGCAGTTAAAATACGGCGTAAAAATTTAAGAGCGGTCGACTGGAAGTTGTTGTGACAATAAAAAGTAAATAAGGGCAAAGCGACATTAATACTTTATTATTTAATTATCTCTTAAATGTTGTTAAGAATGACACTAAGATGATCAACTTATAATAATCGATTGGCTCATGAATAGAAATGATGTTTTACAGGAGATATGATGTGTTGCTATTCTAAATTAAGTTATTCCTCATCGCCATCCTGAAAAAACATCGATTTTCTTAAAGAAAGTTGAAGTTTTTGAGAAGATTCAGTAAAGAATCGGGATAATAAAGCACGCGGACCAGAGTTGAAATGAATCGAGGATTCCTTCGCTGTCTTGATGTATGCTATATGAGTCTAGTTTAAAACTTAGACACATGTTTGTAATATGCTAGTCATCCGCCCGAGGTTTTAGGTTCAACTCCTAATGGTTCCAAAAAAAGTGTAACATTAAAGAAAACTGTCTGCTAACAATAATCGCAGACGCTTACCGTATAAGAGTTGTTGCCTGTCTACCTACGGTAGTATTTCCAACATGTGCGATGACGAACTCTGAATTATTTACTTACTCCAGTGGGTCTTAACCCGAAAGCTCGATTGCAGGGCTCGCAAACAATAATGTCTCCCAGTCACGCTGTTCAACATAGCCGTTTCATTTATGTTTATATGTTGTGTAGTATAATATGAATGATTAGATTCATCAAATTTTCTTTGTAATGTATGTAAATATTCTGGTAAGCAGCAGATAATATACTCCACGGTAATAAATTACTTCATGTTACATTTGGTCTCGAGTTCCTTACCCAACAGTTTCACGACCAATATTATAATTTTGAATTAGAACGAAGTTAGTCGATCAGTTAACAGAACCGGTTATATACTCTGAATAATTATCACATTTACTCTCATGAAAATTTAAACGCTGAAGCTTTATAAATCCCTCATCTTCAGGATCGTATATTTTTCACTAGCTCGTTATTTTGGGTAAGCCAAGGTTTCTTGGTCCACAACACACCACCCCACTGCCGAATCCTCGGTCGTCTAATAAGTCAGTCCTTTGACTTTTCACTCCTTCCAAGTGCCTCATACATCTCAATCTACGTATATTTATCGAGCTATCAAATTCGGGTTCTATTTTTTAGTCCATGCAGGGAGGAAAAATGGGAAACATTATTCTTTTCAGTAATGATACTTTAATTGGCAATCCATCGACACTAGGATGATTTATGACATCAAATTAAAGTCCCTTGTGTATTTATATGAAGCAATATAATAAAATGAATTTTATAAAATTATAATTTTTAACAATTTAAAGATCCCATTGATTAAACTTCAAAAGTTTCACAATCGATCTATAAGTGGAAAATAAGAAATGCAATATTCATTGGACTGAATCTAATAAAGGACAACCAAAAACACATGATCTATAGTTTTTTTTTCATTCAGACCACACTCGAAGCTGGAATCCTCCACTATACTCATTCTGTAAAGATGATTAGACACCACGCAATACCGGAACTTCCATCTTGTTGATTCTCATTATTTTAAGCAACGGTTTCACAATGATAGATTATTGAATTGGTTTATATCGAGAGTCCTTATTTATACACATCAGTGCCAAGTACCATATTTAATTTTATTTAAAATATCAGTTACTCGCTATGAAAAATTAGATAGAGGACAACCAATTGAATATATTTATATTGATAATAAATCAACACATTCATTATCCGTGATACCAACGTGTGAAAGAATCCAAGCAAGACAACCATCTATATTGTTTAACATGAATTGGTTTTGATGGAACAAATATCTTTGTATAAGTTATTTAAACAAAAACCTGAAACAGAATAAAGAGCACTTTGGGATTCAGAGAAGATAACAAGCCGTAATATTTATTTGTTATCATTTTATTTAGAAGAAACCAACGAAAAATATGTTGAGGTCTTAAATGAAAACTAGACTAGAACTCTGTTTCAGAAAATTGGGTTCTAACGGGAATCGAATCCGCATTCCCTAGGTCGAAAGGAAGGTATCTTATCAACTTAGCCACAGAGATGGTCAATAAACGTTTTATTACATGTAATCTGTAAAATATTTTATATATAGTATCTAGAGTAATAAAAAAAAATCAAAATTTTCTTTTAAAATATTTTTAATTTTTTTTTTAATATCAGCACATTCCTTCTATAAACAATAGTAAATTTCTTATTTAAGATTGTTATTCTGACAATTGATTTCCTCATAATAATCTCTTTTGTAAAGTCAATTAATCCTGAGTCATCTTATTTGATTTTACATTTTATGTTCAATATATATTATTAAATTCTCGAGGTATCATCTCCTATCGGAGGTTAGCCAACATCTTTATAATCCTTATCATGTTCACTGCAGGTAGAAATGCCCCAGAAGAACTGCACTCATGCCACTCCCGCAAGCTATTAATCCAAGAGATGCGCCGTTTTCTTCTGCCTCGTTTGAAATTTATTTTCCTTTTGGTAATCAGTTACTTTATAATGTATGTTGCCCCCCTCATTTTGTGACCATGATACTGCGACTTACAAAAGTTCACCGTTTCAAGCAGTGATCGGTTCTTAACATACGAGCAATCACATGACATTAATCAAATTTAAAAGAAAAATCTGCTTTCGGAATACGGAATACGTTTGCTTATATTTCGGGAAACGTCGAACCTTTTTTTCCTTAAGGACGCCAAATATTCTGTTCATTCTAAATAATAAATAAAGATAGAGAATCTATGATCACTCTAGAAAAACCGTAAGAAAGTAGTACATTAAGAATTTCGAAAGGCTATTTATTATATCGGAAGAATTGTTCTCAATCAGTTTCAACGATTTTATACGGTACGTTTTTTTATAGATTTAACTTCATTTTGAATAACTGTTGTAAAAGAATGTTGTAACCTTTTTTGTCATTTTTTAAAGAATGTTAATATTTTGTGTTCAAATACGTTTATCTTGAAGAAAGTTAAAACTCATTTTCACCAAAATCCAAAAAAAATCGACCGTCTACTATATACAACAAGGTGTTGAAAATTAGATTTTTTAGAATCAGACCGAACGAATATGGCACAATTGAAGTAACCTTCCTTTTTTATAAAAAAAAAAAAAACAATATGAATCGAGTAACTTACTTATTAAATATTTATGAGAACTCTAAGTAATAGGAAAAATCAAAACACCCATCTTTCATGTGAAAATATAAAATGATATATACACCAATAAGTTTGTTTCTTCAAAATAAGGCATACACTTTCACTTAGAGAAATAACACACATGAAACTTTGATAAACGTATCCAAAAAAATCAATAAGAAAATAATATATCATGGGGCTACTACCAAAAGTTGTAAATATCGAAAACATATACGAGGTAAATCGTAATTTAAACCAGTAAATAAATAACTTATTTTGTACCTATAAAGACAGTTTATAAGAACCACTAATGAATTTAGCTAAAATCGTGTTTAAAAATAGATTTAAAGTCGGGATTATAAGTATGCATTAAACCATTAACTTAAACACCAAATAAAAAAATAAGTTATTATTGTGTTCAAATACAAAGTAAAATCTGATATTAGACATGTAGTATCAAAAGAAGACAAAAATGTAAATAAAGCAAAAACAAAATATTTGAGTCACATACTGTCCTTCATATAAAAGATGATGAGAATATTTATCATCTCTTATATGGATGAAACAAACAAAAACGTTCGTGACATATAAGAGCAAACATAATTGGAAGACCCTTAAACACGTGTACTGATAAGATACAGCTCACGCATATGAACGTGCTCCAATAAGTATATGGTTATAGAAAATGTAGTGATGAAATAAGAAAACAACTATTTCAGTCATATTGCATATACGAAAATACCCAAGCGAAATTTTGGTAAATTATACGTCCTAAGGCTAACAAATATCAAAGTTCAGTAACATGTTACGTACTGAATAATATTTGAACTTCTAAAGCATTTAAATTCTTCACGTTAGCTTAGGGTCGTCTGTTAGGTTTCGATGCACTTTTTCATATTATCGTGGAGCGTATAATACGAACGTGTAATACGAATTAATCACTTATTATTAAGATTTTTTTGTAAATTAACAATGTATGCTACACTGCTATCGAGTGCGGTTAGTAAGTATATAAATTATTATTTTCTTAAAAAGTTGAATTACTCTGTTCATAATACTTATTTGTTTTTCATTTTGTATATTTGTGCTGTTTTTTTTGTATTTATTTAAATATTATTATAACTAATTTCATTGCTTGTGTTTGCATAACACATATGATACTTGCTGGAGAATATTATTCATCGTAGTGGAAGCAAGAGCCTCGGACGCAACTATCAGAACAAAAATATACCTGCTTTAATATGTAGCTTTAAGGCTGCGTTCTTCGACTTCACGTATATTTGTGAAGCGGATTCTTTACAGATGAAACTGGTTAAGGAGAGTTGTACGTCTGATGACCATTAACGGCATTTTTTCGACTGTGTTGTATTTTTCTAAATTTAGAAACATGAAACGTTAAATAAAGTAGTGGCATGTATTAACTTCCAATATGAATAGTTAAAAAATCATTAGTTGAATAATGTCTTATTTATTGTAATCTTGTCGTGTAGTTATTTTTTTTAAATATAAAACAATATTCAGTTTTCTTTTTATCAAACAACAATTTGTGCTCGTAATTAGTATTAATAGTTTAATAGTTTTTTTTTGTTTTTTTTTTCTTTCATATTATGTATTTTTCATATTATGTACAAACAAAAATCTCCCCGGTTGATAATGTATTTCAGACCACGAAAAGACACAATAGCTTACGATGAGGTCAAAAAGTTATGCAACTTCTATGCTCTGATCTACGAGTATAAAGCAGTACTTAAAAATTGCTGATATTTTTTTCTTAACCGTTGTCAAACTTATATAATTTTAAAATGAAACGTTCTTAACCTTGCGTAAATTAAAAAAGTTTTTTTAATTAATAACCAACGCATGCCGAACAAATACTACTGAATGATTTCTTAATTACTTTTTTATTCATAAGCTTCAAATTAATTAGAAAATCACACATTTTCAGAATATGGTAAACTAATTTAAAGTACTTCGACACTAACAAATTCTTAATAACGCCTACACGTCTCTTTTGAATCGAACGTCAACCTTTCTCCTAAATAAATTTTGCTCTATATGAAACGATTTTTTAATGCTGATTTTTTCCAAATGTTTTTTACAAATTTTACCTCAATTATTTATCACGATATTTTTCAATCCGTACACTAGATAAACCATTTTGTAAAATATATTTTTTTATTATTTTTGGAATATTTAATTACCTAATAATTTTTAAATTATAATTAATTAAATCAAGATATTAAAGTAAAAACAGCCAATAAAAAAATACGATATTTTTGCAGAATTAAAAAACGTTTTATTCATAAATGTCTGGAATTCGATTAGTCATTAAGTAGAATCTTAATTTGGTTTAAGCGCCCTTTAAGTTAAATAATTAAATTGTGCAATAAAAATATCACAAATGATTATTATAATACGCGATAGATAAAATCTATAAATCAATAGTGCCAATTGTATTTGGTACACCGTAAAATCTACCGGTCTACTTGTCAATTTATTATAATCAACCGAAATGATGATGCTTATGCTAACGTGAAGAAAAAATATGTCGGCGGCCTTTTTTATGTTACCAGGAATTCGTGATTCTCGAAATTGGAAAACATGACTTACGATTATTTGACCACGTAGATAGCCTAATCGATTATACATTTTGATATGTTGGTATTATTCATCAAATTGTTTCGGTCATTATTTGAAAGCAAAACAAAAACACAAAACTCAGAGACATGTTATCTACCACTAAGCAAAAGTGACGGTATTTTTACATTTCGTGCTTTACATACATTTAAAAGGAAATAATCACATTAAAAATGTCCAAATCAGGCTGGGAAAATAACACGATATACATTTTTTAGTAAATTTATTAATTCATTAAATATATTAATGTGTGACATGTTTTTAATTAACTCATTAGTTTACGTTCGCGTTATGGATTTATTTGACACAACTTGACGCTATTCAAATTAAGAGTTTATTGACAATTTGTTTTCAAACCTGATCAAGAATACTGAATCAACCCAAGGACAACCTAAAATATTTCTTTTAATTTCTGTTTAATCTTCAAACGCAGCTTTTTTTACTTCGGTGAACTTTTAAACGAGTCGAGCGAAACGTAGAGCTTGAGTTATTTTAAATTAACTTTTATAGGGTATTTTACAGTTAACTAAATTACCAATCACTAACCATGTGTATCCAACCAAAACCATCGTTTCTCGGTGGTTAAGAAAGCAAATTAAATTTACTTATCTTACACGAGATAAATTCTGTAAAGATTTATAGAGGATTATATATTGTTTACTAAGATAGAAAACCATTGAAATTTGCACCTCACTCGCGGTTCGTCTGTTAAAGAGGGCCAATAGTTAGAATCGTACTTGGAAGCAATAATGCTCGCACAGTTAGAACTAACGTCAGTGACAAACTCTTTTAACCTTTTGACCTTGACTAGGGATTGCGTTGAGGGAATCATCGGAAATTGAAT
Organism: Odontocerum albicorne; assembly: GCA_949825065.1. Lineage (NCBI taxonomy): Eukaryota > Metazoa > Arthropoda > Insecta > Trichoptera > Odontoceridae > Odontocerum > Odontocerum albicorne. The sequence goes on from OX463846.1 coordinate 30,839,655, forward strand.
TTGAAACCACTAGGTAGAAGGTAAGCGTTCTACCAACTAGAAAACTAAGCCAATCAAGAAAGGCCAGCTCAAATAGCAAACGTATTTCAGCTCATAAATACCATTTTAACGTTGATCGGTTTTCTCTAAGAAATCAACATTAGAAGTCATGTTGGGAAGGAAAATTATTTAAGTTTTTCTCATAAAAAAATTATTTTAGATAATACCGTTACTACGATTAATATTCAGTTGCACGCACGTTTAAAAATCTTTTTTATCACTTACGTTTTTTGTAATAAAAGACGAAAATTGTGTTTGTACGTGTATGTTCGGTGTGAAAAGCATTTAGAGGTTTCTTTCCCTTCCATGCGATAATTTATGATTTAGAGCACGTGTTGCCAGTTCTAATAAAATGTTTGCGCTTATCACATGTGGAATTCAGGAAATAATACATAGATAATACGTACAAAGATTTTATTAGAACTTGTAGTAACCAATGGGTGATTTTAATTAGCAGCTGCTAAAATCAGTCATTCCTAATGTTTTTTATACATTCTTTAAATAACTCATGCTATTTTAAGAGTTTTTTTAATGTAAATTTTAAATACTGGTTTACAGTAGATTGATTCGAAGTAAATTGGAATCTGGTTCAACCATACAGAACCCAAGAGAAATTACAGATTCTGATAGTCCAACGCTAGTCCAAAATAAATTTCTGAGATACCTTTAGTGCAGAAAATATGGATTTTACCCATTTTTAATGAGTGTGCTTAACTTTTATTCCATAAACGTTTAAAAAACTACATACCTGTTCATACTCGTACATTTATACACTTAGACACTCGTTTGTGATTAACAAACTTCTGTTTAATATAACACTTATTAACTCTACTGTAAATTAAGTATATTTTTGGTACCTTAATCAAGAACTAAGCTACTCGTATTAAGAGCGTCATCACTCACACATGGAATGACCTTGTTGAACATTTCTTCCGATATTGATAAATTGAGGATTGAGCTCCTTAATACACTTCGTATGCATAACTTAGCCACTTCATAAAGAAACATAAGTAATTAATATTCCTGTTGTTAATTTTAGACTTAAACCTATTTATTTTTCTTATATTATGCATTTTTTATTGGCGTAAAAATGTATCAAATGTCAAATTTAAGAAATAATGTGTATTAAAATCAGTTCCAACAACAGATACATGGCGCATTACACTTACTTAATCAGTTATTATTTTTTTCTTTTTTTTAAATAGACAACCCACCCCAACGAGGATGATTTGTGCCACCAGATTAAAGAAATTTTACAATTATATGAGTCAATATAAAAAATCCTTATTTAAAAAAATGATATTTCTAAACAATTTAATGTTTCAACTGTTTCACAACAGCTTCAAGAATTTAACAATCGATCTTTAAGTGGAAAAGTTCCACGGAGAAAGAAGAAATGCAACATTCATTGGACACGGTAAAAATATGGATTTTAATCAATCAAACGACAACCAAAAATGCATGATCTATAGTTTCATCATCCAGATCACATTTGCAGCCATCATCCTCCACAATACCTACCACGCAGTGGCCCGTCCGTAAACGACACATTTTTATTTTTATTTAATAAGAATATTTTAACTGTTATTTAATCAAAAGCTTAATTTCAAAAGATCTATTCACTTTGAATCTTGAGCAGTATTCTCAATAGAGTTAAGTCGTTAAGCCTAAGTGAGAGCATTAAGTAATTATTCATTATTAACGTGCCGGTTTTTATCTACCGCTCAGACTTTTTGCATTTATTCTGCTTTTTATCACAATTTATAAATTAGTGAGGAAGAACTGAATTTTTTTCGGGGTGTCCACATGAAGTCTGGTGTAGACTACACCAAATATAAAAATCGGCGCTAGATAAAGACAAAACGAAGATTGTAATTCCGACTTGAAAAAAAGTGGAATACAACGATATTGTACAGTGTCGTTGCATATGTCAATAGTCTCTCCAGGTTATACAACACAACCTAGAGGGAATATTACAGTGGGGCAATATGTTGCATCCAATAAGAAAGGTGTTAACGAGGTCTTAAGTGTTAACCAAAAATGACCCCTTTTTTTAAATGGGTACCTACGGGAATCGAACTATTGTGAGGAATATTTTTTATAATTACATTAAATTCAAAATGGCTATAGTATTTTGTGTAAATTATATTTTATCATTTAATTAAATTCAAAATGGCTATACTATTTCCAGAATAATTCCGCGGGCGCCATGTCATTACAACTGGTCGGCCCAGTAAATTGTAGGATCATAAAATACCGTTAAAAAATATCCGCCCGAACCAACCTGCTATTACGCAGTTAGGCCGAGCGAGATTTGTTCTAGAACAAAAATAATCGAAAACTCGTGACTTTTTCAAGGTCCCCGTCTTTGTTTATGTTTTGCCCTCAAAATGCACCCAGAATTGACATCACGCGGTTGTTTCTTCTTGGCTTGAAGAAAGGAGCGGGGAGCGAGTCTCCCACTCTTTTCCGACCCTTTAAAAGGGCGGGCGGTGGGTGGCCCCCGGCATTCACCGCAGGGCAAGCTCTTGGTCTATAGTCCACGCTTGTTGTCATATTGTATTTTTTTTAAATTAATAATTACTCTCGAGTTTAATTTAAATATATTTTAAATCCAGTTAAGGTGAAATTCCCTGTCAGGAATTCTCCCTTATCCAGGAGCTCCTTTCTGTTTGTCACGATCTATTCGATCAGATTATGCAGTTGTTATTGCGTCCTACCTATGTGCCCACGTGGTAGCTGCAAGTGCGCACCTCTCTGCCAGACCATCCGAGGAAGTCCGCAGCCGGTGTCATGCTATCTGTGAGTAGCCCTCAGCTGCTTTCAAGAAGTTTGCCACGATTGTCATCAGGCCGAAAGCCGTCTCAACTTGTCGTCGTCGACTAGATTTCAAGTACGGTGGACACATCAGCCGCTATTACGTCGTACATTTCTCAAAGGTATGGTGTTATACATTTACTGTAATCTTTTGGTTGATTTCGCTATCCATTGTAAAATGTTGTTTGATCTTTCATCTTACACGAGTCTGGTCTGAATTAAAATTGAATTTAACCTCAAATTGAGAACATCAGTTATCTGTTTGCCTATTCGAAATTAATTGAATCCTTTTTTTATCGGATCTTCGATCCAAGTTTTTTTTTAATATACAATAATAAATATTATATTTTTCCAATCATCTTATGTCTTATCAATTACTTTCCCTTCCTGGTTAAAGCATCGAGAGAGAGAGAGAGAGAGAGAGAGAACTTCAAAGTGATCCATCGAACCCTGTTTTGAAAAAAGTCCTCGCTCATCTTCATATACCGCTGAGCTAACCGCGAGTCAGGACTGTTAAGAATTATAGTGTGGTATTTTGAATTACGTAACTATTTACGTAATTAGAGTAAATTATATTAGTTGTGATACTATCAACCCCCGAGCTAGGAGACAGACGTCTTACCAACGTGGCCGTTACCAACGTGGGGTCTTACCAACGTTATACTGTATATCAAAAGGAAAGTTTTTAATAAGTGAATTTTACCTATTATGGTATATGGCTGTGAGACGTAGACTTTGATACTGAAGAATAAAACTAGGTTCAGAGAAGTATTATTGGCATAACTTGGACAAATAAAAGAAGAAACCTTTGAGTTTGCTCAGTGTCAAAGATTACCAATATATTGGTTCAAGTAAATGAACGATGAAAGAAATACGCTGGTAATATTGCAAGGATAAAAGATCGACGATGAACACGCACTATCAGCAGAAAATCAAGAAGATACCCAGATATCAAGTTATTGCTCTTTTTGTTCCTTTCTCGCCATTCTATCAAGCTAATCCATTAGATTAGATTGATAGAATGGCGAGAAAAGGGAAAAAATAAGTACATCGCGGGAGACTTTCACCCTACAGTGGATGGTCACTGACTGAAGGCTTTACTTAAAAAGATAATTAATTAAGATATATAAGTTTCGGTTGTGGTAAGCATTTGTTCCGTCCGCTAGAAAATGTATTCCCAAAGAAGATCTTTTAGTTGAATTTTAGCGGAAAAAGAATTAAACTGAGAAAAGAGTGAAAAAAGGCAAATAAAATAAGCTAAGAATCTAAGCCAGCAAATCCCGCCTGGATTATGCCGTTGACATATTTGTGATGTTTGACAGGCTGGTTTGAAAGAGGGAACAAATAAAGATTCAATCCCAACTCGATAGAAGAATGGAACAATTAGAATAATAACTTGATACATTGAATTTAATAAGTGGGTAGATTATGAAATTCTCTAAAAAGGGTAAATTTTACACACACGGAATTAAATCTCAAAATTCTCCACTCAAATGAAAAAAAAAATTATCTTTTAAAAATAAAGTATAACTACGTTTTAGTATTTTATAAACCCTGTTCTTCACGAAAAAAATCGTAAGTTCAACCCTGATTACAGTTTTCATATTTGAGTTTCTTTTCTTATTTCACCAATGTCAAAGGGTGTATTTTGAAACATAGACAAGTTATTTTATTGGAATAGTAAATTCAACATTTAACTACCTTTATGTCGACAAAGCAATGCAGAGAAACGAAAAAAGAATTCGTTAACAATAAACTATCGAATTTTCTTTAAGTTATTGTATGTTAATAAAATGCTCAGCGATCAATACAATATATAAAGATATTTTATGGTTTCAAATACACAAAAGGTATTGAAGAAATATGAATTCAGTTATTTCTTAGCTATACATAAATTAGTTTTGAGTTACCAATAATAGATACGTGTATATCTACATTAATGCAATTATATTTAAAATTCAAAATTGAGACAGAAAATGATCAAGTACTATGAAAGTCAATTTTATTCTAAGGAGTCAAGATATGTGCCTTAAAGGTACAGAAGAATATTGAGAATAACTGGGTAGAACTATATGAGTAAGTCTGATGTATTCATTAATCCTGAAAATCAATGGGAGTTACTCATTAATATTAAAATTCTTAAAGTATCATATTTGGACCATGTTTTACGTCGTGAGAAAGAAAGTATTAACAAAGTCTCGGAAAAGACTTGTTGTTTGGCAACATTAAGGAGATAACTCCCCAACACCACTTACTTGAATAAAATAAGAAATGTGGGCGAGCTGTGTTATCCGGCTCAAGATAGAAAGGTTTTTGCTTTGATGATCACCAATGTCAAAATCACCTGATATGTACGTCAGAAGGACAAAACATTAATTTGATAGAGAGGGTAGAAATTGTATTTTAAATTATACTAAATAATATATGTAATAAACAAAAATCAATTGATGTTAAAAAAATTTAAGTATGTTGTTTTAGCACACTTGTTTATTTAGTTCAGTACTGCATAAATATGTAATAGTTGTCTAAATCATATCTGCGAAAAAGCTTCTAAATAAAAGACAATGTTTATTTTCTCTGACTAGTAGCATAAAAAATCAAAAGAATTGAAAAAAAAACATCTTGTGTGCTTATTGTGTCTGGGGGAATTTGTTTTGTACTCGTATATTTATTTTTGTGGAACATTTTACAAATAAAATACAGAAAATAGCAGAATTATCAAAACGACTTTTAAATATGCTTTCTACATTATTTTGTCAAATTCTTCTCAGTACCAAATAAACAATCCAATAAAACAGAAAAATGTTACAAAAACTCTCGTTATATCAAATTTTCATGTTTATTATCATTTCATGCCATTTTTTTTATTATTTTTGTCATTTTATTAACGGGCAACATAAAGGGATTATAAGAAATAAATATAATTATATACCATTTAAAAAATTACTTCAATTTTTAGTAGCAGGGGTGGGAGTCGTGTTTAAGTACGACCGAAAACAGTGTAGTTGGATAAATATTTTAGTAGCAGAGCTGGGGGTCGTGTTCAAGTACGACCGAAAAAAGTATAATTGGATAAATATTTTAGTAGCAGAGGTGGGAGTCGTGTTAAAGTACGACCGAAAAAAGTATAGTTGGATAAATATTTTAGTAGCAGAGGTGGGCGTCGTGTTAAAGTACGACCGAAAAAAGTATAGTTGGATAAATATTTTAGTAGCATAGGTGGAACTCGTGTTAAAGTACGACCGAAAAAAGTATAGTTGGTATGATGATATGTCTGGATGTGGGACCTCATCAGGAAGTGTATCGCAATTGAAAATTTTGGTGATCCGTCATCCACTTCATCATTTTATCACCTCTCCCCTCATCATCTCTCACCTCATCACCTCTCACCTCATCACCTCTATCATCATTTCTCACCTCATCACCTCCCCCATCATCCCCTCTCACCTCATCACCTCTCACCTCATCACCTCTCACCTCATCACCTCTCCCCTCATCACCTCTCATCTCATCACCTCTCCCCTCATCACCTCTCACCTCATCACCTCTCACCTCATCACCTCTCACCTCATCACCTCTCACCTCATCACCTCTCACATCATCACCTATCACATCATCACCTCTCACCTCATCACCTCTCACCTCATCACCTCTCACCTCATCACCTCTCACCTCATCACCTCTCACCTCATCACCTCTCACCTCATCACCTCTCACCTCATCACCTCTCACCTCATCACCTCTCACCTCATCACCTCTCACCTCATCACCTCTCACCTCATCACCTCTCACCTCATCCCCTCATCACATCTCACCTCATCACCTCTATCATCATCTCTCACCTCATCACCTTCCACATCATCCCCTCTCACCTCCTCCCCTCTCACCTCATCCCCTCTCACCTCATCCCCTCTCACCACATCACGTCTCACCTCATCACATCTCACCTCATCACATCTTACCACATCACCTCTCACCTCATCACATCTAACCTCATCCCCTATCACCTCATCACCTCATCAGGAAGTATATCGCAATAGAAAATGTTGGTGATCCGTCCTCTCTATCTAATTCAAATGGCGTGATATTGAACACCTATATGTATACGAGTATATTGCAGTTTTCAATCTATGAAGACGATATATTAGTTGTTATATGTATTTGTCTGAGATTGAATCTTGAGATGTTCAATCCAATTTCGTATCGATGAGTCAACCAGATGCCGGTCTGGAGACATAATTATATAAATGAATTTAGTCAAATAATCCAAGGTCAAGTTGATCCATATATGACCATATGACCTTTTAACGTACAAAACTGTTGAAATAAAATTTTCATTACTTCATATATTCACACAAAAACAAGTTTATTTTTTCCACAAATATTCGAGTTCATTATTAATCTTAAATATGTATATGTTTTTTTTTCTGCTCTACAAGATATTGTGTTTGCTTTTACGCTACATATATTATTTCACCTGATTACAAGCCCTCAAAATGGAATGTCAAGTAGACGAAAGTGAGCACCTTCGACAATTCCCTCTGTTAGCGTTCAATTGTCGAACGTTGATTTTTGTTGTTTTCACTCAAAACACGTGGAACCCAAGCGCCGAATTTCTGGACTTTTCCCATTGATTTAAGATGGCGGCATACAGTCATGTGACTACAATTCATCTGCTCAGCCAATTCTACGGTGGTTTGAAGGGGATCTTCATGAATAATATGGTTTAAGCGGTCCTCATCGAAGTCCATTGGTTGTCCAGAACGCTCCATGTATTTCAGGTCGAAATTACCGTCTTTGAAACGCAAAATCTGCCTCTGTAAGAGAGCGTGATGCCCGCCTTTGTAAAAGATTTGGCCAGATTTATTATCTGGCCATGGGTTTTGTCCCCTAGAGTGATAATTACCGGGGGGATCTTCGAGGTATTCCTCTTTACTGGTGCTCGGAAACCAGGTGTTCTAGGGCGTCTCCGACCTCCGGGAGTGCCTCGAATCGGTTTTGGTTCGGTAGCGATTGAGCCGGGACTGGAGTTGATTGTTTAACTCCATTGCGTGGAGTGATCCACGCACTGGAGTTGCTGGTACTGGTGTTTGCAGCTACACCAGGACTCGCTTTCGTGGAGAGGCCGGAATTCTTCCTCATGGGGGTGGCTCGTGGCTTGGCGTCCATGATACGGATATAATATGTATTTTATTAAACTATTGAAATATACAAGACAACCTGGTAGGTTAATCGGCACGTTGTTATTTCTTTAAACTAACCATAAGCTACTCCCAGGTAGACCCTAGTGTAAGACGAGCAATGAAAGTCTATGAAAGGCTTCAGTTCAGCTCGATCCCACCTCTACCTAAGATATTGTGGGGACAAAATAATCATATTTACAGTGCGGTCTACACTAGAAGATCGAGTTTTTTTCATGAGCGCGAGGTCATGTACTACGAGAAGGAACTGCCGAAAGGGACTCCTCCGAAAAATCTCAAAATAACTCTGGTAGCTAAAAAAATTCGCAACAATAAATTATTATACACACCCCCACGCCGTTTCCCCGTCGGGGTAAGCAGAGAAGACTGAATAACAAACATTCTAACTACAACACATGTCTTTCGTATTATCCATATCCACACACCTTCTCATGATACTCCTATGATTTTTCTGATTTTGAATACATACTTCTTTCAAAATTTCATTAATTTTGTACAACTTTATTTTTATTAGTTTTTCTCTACCATATTGTAATAGTATATAAAAATTAGAGGTACTTACCAAAAAAAATGAACTTTATATTTCGAATTTTGGAGGTTTCCACATAGTCACAAGAGCGAATGTAGAGTGTATGATGATGAGTTATTTGTAATGATTGTTAAGATTATGATGCAGTGGAAATTGCGTGTGTGATAATTTTGGATTAAAATGTGTTTAAATATGTGCATCCTGAGTGTGATGTTTCAGCACAGTATTAAATACAAATTAAGTAATAACATAATTTCGGCACAAGACTTACTTGCAAAGCGCTTCTCTAAATCTCTTTAAATAAAGGATTTTAGCTTTTATTATTTTTAAAAGACATTTTATGGATAATAAAACTAAAATAAATATATTTTTAAATATTAAATGTAGGAAGAGAAAACCTTTCACATCATTCATTGAGAAGCGGGATAAAGTTTTGAATACTCGAGGCGCCAAAATACCTGAGGGAAATCCTGAGTAAGTATGCTAATTACGTGATCGAAAACTAATTACAGATCAATTTATTTGGGAAAATTGTGTGGGACGTTTTGAACTGATTTAGAAAATAATTATATAAATCTTCAGGGATAAATATAAATTAGTACATGAATCGAAAGATTAAATTCGATTTAAAATTAATTTCATGATACTAAAGAAATAAAACGAAATGTTGTCAACCGTGTCCATTTACCCAGTCACCAATGCTAAAGCATATACATAAATCAGGATAACGCTTATCAGTAGTATGTACTTAGCGGGAGATTTAAAGTTTCTTCTATAAAAATCTTCTTATTGTCCTTAAAAATCCTTTGCAAATGAAAAAAATATTGGTCTATTGTTTGTCAGTATTGATTTATTGAGAGCTCGCCATTGCTTTGTAGAGCACACATAGAGTTCAGAACTTAAAGTGTTAGCATTGCAGTACAATTTCTTAAACAATCTGATATATACCCAAATTTTAAATCTGACCTTAGCACTTAATATTAAATTTTAACTAAAAAAACAGTGCTTTCAATTAAGTTTTGCACATTTTTTTCGTTACTTCTTTAAATAAGGGAGTTACGTGGTTTCATTACCTCGCTTGAAAGTTTGGAGCGTATAAAGTTCGATTCTGAATACAAATCACGAAATTTTAAGATTAGAAATGAGTATTTAGATTAGACTATGAATTCAGATCCTAATCTGATATATCCTACGTCGAGTAAATTAAAAGAAGCGCTGTGTTTCTTCCAAATATCGTGTCAGGGATTTTTTTTAAATTACCTAAGAAATGTTTTTTACAGTATTAAAGCATGGATACTCACAAATAACGTAATAAAACCATATAAAACAATATAAATGTCCATTTTTAGACGAATTATGCACACAAAAGGAATAAATTAAGGCAAAAATAACATTTTGGGCATATCCTAACTTTTTTGTTTAGAAGCTTGTGATCTCGCTAACGGCCGTTGCGAACACATACGATTATGTATCAGATTGCCGGGACCACTGTCTCAAGTTTTCAACCACATTAACACTTTCGATCCTTGACCTTCTTCATCTCGGTATTTTTCCTTGTGATTTATTGAGGAAATTTAATACATTCAGGCGCAATAATGTAACCGACAGAATTTAATCCGAAACGCTAGGATTCACTACCCAAATAATCACTTCACCACAAGCGCTCCGCCGAATCTCATGTTTTCCGAAGAATTCAAGCAATTTTGATGGGCATTAGCTTCATTTATTTTTTGTAGAAATTTAACGAATCACAAAATGAAATTGAGACATTTATGCATGTCTTTTACATGATTAATTAAAAAACAAAATTTACTAGTTGAATATGTCTTAGCATCCCCAAAAATACGTTGAACAAAAAAATATCACGTAAATTTTGTATGTAATTTTTTTTTAATTGGTCAAGGTATTCCTAAAAATTCAATATTTTAGCATGGGTATAAGTTTTTTCTTCAACTGTAATTTTTTTTAAATTAAACCTTCTTATATTTTATATTCTCTTTGATATTTTGCTGTAATGTTAATCAAAAACTTAGAACGTATATCGAAAACCGGTACGTACCATAAATATAAAGTGAATTAATCGCAATTTCTCAACATGCGACACTTTAATTTTATGGCAGCTCTCACTGATGTGATCATTACAATGATAACGTAATACCCGAAAATACCATAAGAGCTTAAAGCGCAAGTGACAGTTACCACAGATATTTTTTTCAATACTCGCTAAAGCGCTTTATAAAGATGTCGCACGATTGAAGCGTTGAACCTCCAACGTGTTAGTTTCTAAAACCACTAAAATGCAATAAAGACCGCAAGTTTTCAATTAATATATCAACTTAGTTTAATGTTTTTTAAATATTATGAATATAAGTCTTTGTTTACAGACTGAAAACATTTTTACAGTAAAATGTTGCTGAATGGACTTAAAACAAAAATACTATTTACTTTGATCATCAAGATTTGAATCGAACATTTATTGAAATGCCATTGTCATCGTCTTTCAATATTCCAACAAAAATATGAATTAATTCTTGTTTATCCTCCAATTAATTTACATTTGTTTCACAGTTTTTTTCTTATTTTATGACTATTGTTATAAGTGCAATAGGGTTCAATCAGGTATAATATTGCACCATAGTATTAATTCTATGCATTAAACACCTTTCTCTGTTGTCTTAAAGCTTTAAAGTCACATAATCCTTTTCAAAATATAATCGTCTCTGAAATAATAAAATAAATTGTAATATACAATATTTTGTTATCCCTTTCAACCCAATAAAAAAATGGAATCTCTTATCTTAATTTCCAATCATTTTCTTGATATTATTTCACAGATACAAATTGAGTACAAACAAAATAATTCTTTTCTCACTGAACCTCCTTAAACCACTTGATGCATCTTCCATTTTTTTTCGTCGCTTTTATATACAATATTTAATTATACATAACAAAAATTTAAGTTTTATTATTTGAAGAGGATTTAAATATCGATAGTGTTTATTTACTTGTTTTTTTTTCATCAATACCATGAAGGCAATGGAGATCGATAGTTATAATAGGTTAATCAAAAAGTTTTGAAATCGACATCTATGGAGTAGTAGAAAAACCAAAATTTCTACGCCATTTTAATATTTCATCTTTCATAAGAACGTACTCAAAATTTCATTTCGATCTGTCAATTCATTCTTTGTTTACAAGCTATTTGAAGTTGACGTGTCAGTATATTTTTTAACAATGGAAAAATCCGAATATCGTGCAGTGATTAAATTCTTTGTTTTGGAAGGTTTATTGGCTACTGAGATCCATGCAAAGATAGTGAAAGTATTAAAGGAGTCTTCTCCTTCATTTCCAACCGTTCACCGATGGGTTTTGGAGTTTAAGCGTGGCCGTACAAGCGTTGAAGACGATCCACGCTCAGGACGTCCAAAAAGTGCATCAACACCAGAAATCATAGCGAAAATACAGGATATGGTTTTGGAAGATCATCGATCGACTGTGGATGTGATAGCTGACACCATAGGCATCTCACATGGAACAACATGGCATATTTTGGCTGAAGTTTTGGGTTTCAAAAAACTGTGTGCACAATGGGTGCCGCATTTTCTAACAATACAACAAAAACACGTTCAAATGCGACTTTCTGAGCAACATTTGGAGCGATTTCGAAAGGATAAAAATGATTTTCTGCGTCGATTCATTACTATGGATGAGACTTGGGTCTACCACCATGATCCTGAATCAAAACAAGAGGCTAAGGAGTGGTGTGAACCAGGCACTTTGGCTCCGAAGCGAGTTCGTGTCCAGAAATCGGCCATGAAGGTGTTAGCGTCAGTTTTTTGGGATGCAAAAGGAATTTTATTGATAGATTATCTCCAAACTGGTAAGACAATCAACTTTGATTATTATTGTGACCTTTTGGACCAGTTGGATGAAAAAAATTGTGAAAAAAGACCCGGTTTGCAGAAGAAAAAAATCATTTTTCATCAAGACAATGCACCTGCTCACACAGCTCAAAAAACCATCGCGAAAATCAGTGAATTGGGGTACGAATTGTTGCAGCATCCACTCTATTCGCCAGATTTAGCTCCCTTTGACTTCTGGCTGTTCTCACACCTCAAAAAATTCCTTCGTGGAAAGCATTTTTCATCAAACGAAGAGGTTATAGCCGTCGTAGAGGAGTATTTTGCAGGCTTTCCAGAAAGTCACTTCCGTGATGGGACAACAAAGTTGGAAGATCGTTGGACCAAGTGTATTGATCTTATGGGAGACTATACTGAGCAATAAAAGTGATTTCCCCCCAAAAAAAATGTATTTTCATTTCCGCTTTCAAAACTTTTTGACTAACTAGTATTTTGAAAGAAAAAAAGTAAAAAATCAAATAAATGGTAGGAATTCTATGATAATGTTTATGAATTACGAATTACGAAGAAGTGAAATGTGTATTTTGTAATACAAAAAGTGGCGCTCTATCTTTTTTGCCTACGTATGTATGTACTGCCTTTCGACACAGTTACATTTATGTGTTAGACCACTATTCAGTGCACCTATGTCAGTCATTCAAAAAAGATAATTAAAAACATGAGTAAAGTTGTAACTATCAACGAAGACGCGATATTGTAGTATAAAATCATGTGCAGTTCTATAAACCGATAGGGCTATCCAATTTCGTTTGGCTTGGTTACGTCACAAGTTTAGCTGTTACGTCAGAAGTTACCCGCCCAATTGAGTGTTACGACGGTTTTTCATATAGATTTTGCAAATTTATTTGCCATGACCTGATTGGCCACACCTTATTTAATTTAGTAAGTTCCAACATAATAAATTAACTATATTTTTTTTATCGATATATTTCATTCTAACATGTTATGAAATAGTCAATTGGAAATATTCCTTTGTTTGTCTTGAAAAAATGTGCTATAAACATATACAAGCAATAAGTGACATGTATCACGTAAACGTGTTATAAACATATACAAGCAATAAGTGACATGTATTACGTAAACGTTATTCATAGCAAGAAATACGATGTAAGAAAATTATTTTTTGGCAATTGAATTTCCGAAACGTGATTTAATTATTGAATCAGAATATAAATCACAAAGAGAATATTGTACTATATATTGATAATATACTCGTGAAATGGAATATTTTGAAAAATATTTCGAAAAAAATGTGAAACTCTTGATATATCATATCTGCTTCTGAGAAAAAGCTTTTTTAAGACGTCGTCTTTTTTCTGAAGCAGGATAACTGATAAGGGGGATGAATTTTAATATCTTATACAGAAAACCTTTTATTGAGAACTCTGGATTATTTGGGTATTTTAATTATTCACGAAAATTGATTTAGAAAATAAATATTTTTTATTTCTTATTAATGCATGCAGTTTACTTTGGTGATCGTGCTTTGTGCCCTTATGTATGATTAATTTAACGATTTTTTTTAATTTGTTGTTCAATGATATGTTTAAATTGCTATCCAAAATATACGTTTAAAATACGACTACTGTATTAAGATACTTATGGGACAAAAGATATGTGTTATTGAAGTGTATGTTTTTATTGTACATGCCACTAGAGAAATAATGATTCCATCACTAAAATATAATTCAAATTCAGGATTCGGTTAAATACAGAAATTCAAAATATTACAATAAAATACATAAATATAAAAAATAAGTTCATAATTACTACACAACAGAGACATGCACAGAAGGCCCAGGGTCGTATGCCATGAAAGAAAAATAAATTTGAAAATAAAACGAAATGTGTTGTTACATGTATGCTATTGATGTGCATATATGATTTTGTGCTTGATTAATGCCGTAAGCTTTCTGCAGTAGATGAAAACCCTCGCTGAGCTGCTCTACTCAAAGAATAAACATATTTTTTAGCAAAGAAACTTAATTTCTTTTCAATATTTTAAAGCTGGTTTTAAGTGCACTTGCTATGTTAGTTGTTTCACAAAGTTATGTATCTTAAAAGAATCTGAAAAAGATAAAGAGAGAGTGAGTGAGAGAAAGGAGAGAGGTGGGTGGGTGGGCTTTGTGGGTACCAGGCTCAAGGCAATATAAATTAATCTAGAGCAAAGTAAACGAATTGTCTTTTACTGACTCCAAGATTTTGATTACTTTTTCAGTGTCAATGTTATACTGCAAATGACATTTGTAGAAGCAACTGACTTAGTGTTATATATTATTGTATTACTAGAAACAACTTTGGAAGCATTTTGTGATTAATATGTTTGTTATTTTACGAACTCCTAGTATGAATTCCTCATAAATCAACCTAGAAATAAATTTAGTATTATATAATGGCATTGAATCGTCACAGGTATTCAACTATTATTGATTTGTAAATAACTTATTCAAATAAAGATTTTATAGAATGTTAACATAATATACAGAAAGGCAAAATATTGTATGTATTAGTTCAATATGATTTTGGCGTTTGACATTCAATGTTTTTGGTCCGAAAATTATCAAATGAATAGAGAAAACCCTTTTTCTTCTATGTTTGGACGACTGTTGTGAGAATAATACACAGAGTTAACTATATTTTCGTGGAAATATGATCATTTGTATAATTCTGAGCTAATAAGGTAACGGTTGTAAAAAAAGTTTCAGTTAAATATTATTTGAACCATATTTTATTAAAAATTGGTAAACATAAAAAAATATATTTATGAATTAGTTCAGTCTCAATAAAAAGGTGCATAAAAATGAAATGGTTGTGGTATCAAACCTCGACAAGGTCTTATCAACAAAAATACGTTTTGAAATATAACGTAGAAATTGTTGAAAAATCATCCAAAATGATAAAGCCATGTTGCTAGAAGAAATAATGTTGTAAAAGTAAAATCCAATGGGGAAATAGATAATAGTTGAATGCGAGGAGATGATACCTGTGTGAATGACAGTCAATAGTGAATGTGATATAAGGGATCTGAATATGATTCCATACTTAGGAGTTTACGAGATCAAGCAAAATAAAATCAGAAGAATGAAAAAGAAACTTAAGTTATTCATAAATATTCTATATTATTTTTTTTATAAAATAACTAATAATAAATATACTTTGTCGTCACGAAATAATTGATTTTATATTTATGTTTTAAGGACATTATTTTGTCAGCGGCCGTGGTTTTACGGTATTCACGTTAAAAGCAAGCGCCCCATGTTCGATTCCTCGCGAATTCACTTTCGGATCGGTTTACTCCTAGACCATTTTACATCTGAATTTTAGAATCCAGATTATGCTCTTGTTAGCCACATTAAAATCTTTTATAGTCTCTTATTTCTTTATCATCAATCATTACTGGGCCTCGTAGTCGAGAATCATCTCGCCATTCCAATGTCAATTCAATTGGAAAGCGAAGCTGTGCCGTGGACCTTGTTTCTTTTTTAAGTGAGTGAATCTTTGCTCACCAGCAAACTCACTGTGCACACCGCTGTATTGGATCCGATGGCACACCGAAGTGAGACGATCGGAGCACACCGGCATGTTTTTTTTTCTCTTTTTGAAAGAATAAATCTGACCGAAATAATAGGTATCATTATATCCCCGAATACTAGGCGGAAAAAATGCCTGCGTCATGCGAGAAGAGAAGCAAACTCTGGGGTTTAAACCGAAGACCTTCTGCATGGAAGTCCAGTGCAATACCACGTGGGCATGCACCTCTTTTAATAAGTTAAGCTAGTTAGGAAACGATTTTGAGGTGATCATAATGGTCAAAAAACAGTACTATACAAAATTATTTAAGAAAAAAATACATAATAAAAGAAATTTTACAAAAATCTTGAATTTTATGTTTATCTTCATATCTGAAAACCTAGCGTTTTCAACAAAGTTTATTTTTTAGTGGGTTACGAAAATCTAAAAAAAAAATATTGTATTTCAATTCCCCTCGTTATGTAGCAAAAATATGTTGCTCTTTTTCAGATTTTCTAAATAATATTTGCAGATATTACAAAAAAATGATTCTATACATTTGAATAGATAGTTTATGGTTTGATAAAAAAATAAAATCTCAAGTATATTTCCTAATAATATTTTTAAAATATACATTTCTTCTATACAAAAATACAAAATATTCTCAAAATTTCCACATAAGTTATATTATATATGCATATTGTCAGTAAGGAAAATTTTCTCCATTTGGATATATCTATCACCGAATATATTATACATAATATCACTTCTCTCATATTTTATGCGGATATATGTGTATTTATTTTTGCTTTTTTCAAAATTCATGCATTTGAAAGCTCTTGGAAACAACTAAATATTTGTTTGGTATTTAAGAAGATAAAGAGATCTTATATATTTGGAGCAAAAAAAATTTGCATCATAACCAAGATAATTTTAATTGAAAACATATTTTTAGATCTTTTGAAAAATAATAATACTTTTAATTATTCAAGAGCTCTTTTATTATTGTGATTAACTCTTTCAAAACAAGGAATATTTTATTTCATAAAGTATTTCTATTTACGGTTAATTGAATGAACACAACATCATGAAGTTCTTATTTTAGTCAGTTTCTCAAATTTAATAATAGTTTTTTTTAAATACAGATAATCAATAATCAAGCTTGTATTCTGGCGTTGAATGAACAATTAATTTCGTTAGTATAAATTCTAAACTAAAAAGTTTTAGAAAGTAAATTCGAAAGTTTTTTTAGCGATTTAATAAATTAGTTTTTAGAAAATAATATTGTAATAATAGGACAATTTATACAGCGCTGTTTAGAAAACAGATTCTCTCGAGCGTGCTCTAACCTGAGACTCGAAACCATTATTATTAATAAATTAAAAATATTACAAAATAAGTTGAGTATAAATATAGGAAAAAAGTGGCTGCGGCCAAGATAAGGTACTTCCCCGCATCAGCATATGTTTAGATAATAAACATATTAAGTAAAAAAAACACTGGAAACTTTTAAAGGAAAGACGTACTACAAAGAAATATTTTTAGATCTTTCGATTTGTAATTTTTACCCATTCGGCTTTATGTGTAGTGTACTGTATGTACGTAGTGTTCATATAAATCATAAATATTGATAAAACGTCCCAAAATGCGTTGTCTTCAATTACTTTTTTAAGCTGCATACGTCCCTCTACCTATATAACTTTGAGGTAGACCATTCCATGCCACAGGACCAATAACGACAAAAGTCCTGACATAATATCCTACTCGATTGATTCGATTCTGAACAATTAATTTATTCGATGCCAAAACTGACCTCAAAGCTCTGCTCTTCTCCGAAGGAACATCTCTGATATACATATTTAAATAATACAATTTGGCACCCCTTTGAGGGACTTGAAGTCAAAGTGACGAAGTTTGAAATTCGTTCGTGACACTTGAGTCGTCATTTTAGAAATGTATTTATATAACAATTGATCAGCCTAGTACCTGCATTAAAGATTTACTAGATTCTAGAAATTTGAGAATCAGGCAGATCAGAATAAATAGAATTACAATAATTCAGACGCATTATAACATATTAAGTAATAAAAGTTTTTATTTCTTAAGTTGGAAGATATCGATGTACAAATTTCAACTTCAGAATATAAAATAAGTCCAAAGAAACCATACGACCTAGTTGATTATCTGATAAGAGTTTATTGTTAATATAGACACCAAAAAAAAATGATGTTATCTTTTGGAAAATACTTACACCATGACAAATAACATATCTTCATCAAGAAGATGTCTACGTGGCGAAGTCCTCAAAGAAATTCTTTTTTAGTTGGATTTAGTTTCAATTTATTTTTTGACATTCAATTTGAGATTTTGAGAATGTAATTTGAAGTATCTAGCTTTAGAATATCTTTGTCTCCTGAATCACAAAATTTAAAGAACAGAGTATCGTCCGCAAAAACCTGAGACTCAAAATCTTCTGTGCAAATGAACCCACTGGTATAATCAGTATAAATAATAAAAAACAGCGGTCCTAATACCGACCCTTCCTTGTACTTCATACTTAACAATATACTGAGAAGATTTTTCCTGATTAAAAACAACGTATTGCCTTCTATTTGATAAATAAGATTCAAACCAGGTGAGAATGTTACCTGAAACCCCATACTCAACCCAGTTCTGTCCTTGTTTTTTTCAATATAATGTTTTTACTGTCAATTAGGAATGTTTTTTCTTCACTAACGTTATAATAATATTTAAAAAGGAAATCAAATACATAGAATGAGAGTTTGATGTCACGAACCAAATTAAGTGCCTTATTTTATTTATTTTACACATGACAATAAATATACATCGTTTGCGAAAAAACAACAGGTAATTTAATTTGGACACACAATTTTAATGGATCTGGGTAGTTGCCTTTCATTTGTCGTGTCCCCAGTAAACTAGGTTTTTGCCTGTCATCGGTCGAACGGAGCGTGGTTGTTATTGCAACAGGAGTTGGAGTACTTGGGCTTGCAAGAGAAATGACGTGGAAAATGTTTGTGTGAGCTCTTGAGTGTGGTGTTTTTTTGTAGTTTTATATTTATATTTATATACATATAATTTTTTTTTAAGATTATGTGCGGTATATTGTGGGATGAATGTTTTGGTCTGTCTGGGTGATGAAGTGTGAGGAGTTTGATTTCGCGTGATGTATACGTATGTAATTGAGTGTCACTGTTTGTCAGGTTGATGAGAATGTGCAGCGGGGTTTTATATAATAAAAAATCGGAAAGAAGAATCGATTTATATTTTCATGCTATATGTCCTCAGTGACTGCCTAAATTGTTTTCCTACCTTTTTCTTAATTGAATTCGGCACCCCGTTGTATTTTATGGGAGCTAAATAAGCATATTGCCTTTGGGCAAAAGATGTTTTAACTAAAGGGATGGTGAACATTTGATCAGTTGCCATGAGTGTCATGTTATATAGTATTGTATTACACTTTGGTTATATACATTACACCCTGGCGGGTGTATTGTTTTATGGCATTCACTTGCAACCAATCAGAAAAGTGTTAATGGGGCTAGAAATGAAAACCAAATTGATACCTTCATTAAAAAAAGGATACCTAGGTGTCTTACCAACTAGGTTACAGAGGTGTCTCAACTAGGTCATGGAGGCACTTTAAAACGAGAAATAACAATAATTTTAAACGTACAAAAATTTCCCCGGACTTGGAAAAAGTCCTAAAACTCCTTTTACGTAAGAGATGCTTAAAAAGTAAAAAAAACTAAAACACTCGTAAATTTCAGCGCTTATCTAAAAGTAGACAAACATTTTTAAGTGAATTCATCTTCAAATCAAAGACTTAAATAGATAAAATTGGATCAACTGTAAGATTAGTATCCACAAATGTAATTTTTAGACATAGCTAACGGAGTAATTTTCAAGAGTTATATAAACAAACATTCCAAATTCATATGTTCGTTTATAATTAAACCAATCAAAGTTATAAATCATTAAATACTCGAACCTGTCGCTGATAACAAGCGCAAGGCAAATAGAAATAACCTCGGGTGATATATTTATGAATGAAATTTTGTTATCACTCGATGTACGCACAAAAATATTTTTTTGATTTGCAACGTATGGCATAGACTAAATTGGACGTTCATATGCAAAAAAGATCCAACCCATATTTTCAACATTTTGAGATGTTTATTATATCTGAAAGTGAGTTCATGCCTCCAAAGATTGTGATGCGGTTGAAATTGTACGTGTGTTAACTTGGCATTCAATTGTGTCTAGGAATTTAAATACAGTGTGAACGTTTGAGCTAAGTATTCTAGTATTTAGGAAATTGAATGAAATTTGTGATTAAGGAATAAAACTACTTCGACACAGTCCTTTCCTAGTAAAATGGTTCTCTAAGTCTTCAAAATGGAGGGGTTTAAGCGTTGTTGTACTAGTACTCGACAGTGATACTTTTTACCAAAATGACGTACTGTGGATAATTAAATGAACATAAAAAGAATAAATGTTCCGAAAAACATTTTTATATAATATATTTGTTAATGTTTTTATTTAATCAGCAAAATATTTTATATCTAAAAAAAACCTATACATAAATGTACATACCATCACGCCAAACGCCTGTCGGTGTAGACAGGGAGGACAAAGCATCATACTTCCTATATCTACACACATCCTTAGTCAATTTTCTACACCTTCTTATACAATACAAGTTCTACCTTTTCTCTGACTTTCTACGTTTCTTCTTCTAGAATATCATTCACTTGATCCCACCATAACCATACTTTCCGTGGTCTTTTTCTCACAAGCTTTCCACTCACATTTGCACCGTATTTAATTTTTGTTAGCTTTTCTTTATTCATTCGTTCCACATGCCAAACCATCTCAGCGTTGACTTCATCTCACTCAATACATCAGCCTTTAGTTCACACTCATCCCTAATCACTTCATTCCGAATTATGTCATATATTACCATTCCATGTATTTGTTTCAAAGCACGTTTTTCTACAGTTTTCATTTGGCTCCTTTCAGGCTTTTTTCTATTATAAATAAAAACTCGGTCGATTTATTAAATAAACATGAAAAATGTTAAATAGTTTTAAAAGCATATCTCTAGGTGTATGTAAAACGAGTATTTTTTGTGGTCACTATCGGCAAGACAACCCGAAAGCCTAGATAATAAAGGTATCTACTACCAACCTACGTAGATAATATGGGATGCTATCTTACAAGTCCTTTTAAAACATAATTTGTTTGATGCAGATCGTCCTCTCCAATGCATTTGACGCAAATTTGAAATTTATGTTTGTTTTGTAAGTATTTTTAATTAATTCGTTCTAAATGCCTTATTTTGACTATTTTTGTATTTTTACTACTATTTATGTTAGAGATGTTAAAAGTCTCGCGTTCTATCTTATAAATAATGCATTATTTTTAATATTATTTTATTATATAACCCAATATACATCTTTGTAAAAATATATTACTTAAATT